>OU015468.1:5224098-5782725 GCA_907164805.1 Brachyptera putata
AGTAGTAGTGTTCCTTGATGCTCACAACCTTGTAGGATTAAGATTTATCAAAGATATTCAAAGTGAATCATAGTAAGTTATTGTGAGTCAGTTGGTTGCATTTGCCTGTCTCTGTTGCGACTGGCGTAAGCTATTTAAATTTTGAATACCAGTTAAATGTTTTCGTTATTTTATTTTGAGTAATTTTTAATCATCTGGTTGTATTACAATAATTGCTTTTCCATCTTGTGTGTATTTGTATGTTGCCTTTATACCACAGATGATACCGAAACCAGTAATTTGGTTTAGGCATAATAACCGTCATTTTTTTGTCTGGGCAAGAGGTGGTTGCAAATGTTTGACATGACACAATTTGCAGGAATTTCTTCTCGGCTATTGCTGATCTTCTATTACCACCTCTGGCTCCAGCCATCCTGAACTTCATATATTTGCTACCAACATGATTGGACCACCCAACATTCAACTTTCCCAAATGAAAAATCTACGGTCTGCTCATCGCGTCCACATACACGCTGCACATCAATTAGGCCATATAAACGATCGACTGTAAACACCGATTTCCACCAACTACCATCAACCTTCCACAATGACCAACTACACCACCATACCTGCCCAATCGACTTCAGACTGGTCGACTCTTACCCTCGACACAACATTTCACCATCACTTGAGTGTTCAGCGTCACAACCACCTTTATCAGCGCATTCGGCCGGCTACAATACTGTCTGGTATTCTTATAATAAATTCAATAACTAGTTGGTCAGAAAAGAAAGGGATGAAATAAAAAGTAGTAGCATTTATTATAATCCTGATTTAGGTGAAATATTGTGTTTATTTAGGAGGGTCCTTTTAATAAATGTATCGGTCAGCTAACTCTGGATTGATGAAAATTTAGAATATTTTTCCATATCCTCTAATTAACAGCAAGTGGCACGTGGAGATACTATCGTCATGATTTTAAAAGCATTGCTAATCTTGTGTTTAATATATGAATTGTTTGTTTTCTTTTAGATCCATATTTTTTTAATATTATTATTACGTCTATTTATTCTTTTTACTGGAAATTAAAATGTTTTTTCTTTCTTCAAGATCGCGTTCACCACGTAGGCGCACATCGCGCAGTCGTTCACGATCCAGAAGCCGATCCCCCAGGCGTTCTAGGTCTGACTCGAGGGACAGGCGGTAAGCTTTACTGTAAACTTGATTTTCTTTCATCAATTTTATAATTGAATTTATTCTGTAAAATGAATATCATCAGGTATGGTTGTTATTATAAATGCTTATTGATTATGTAAAATACAATCTAATATCGTGACTTTTCTTAATTTCAGTTGAGTTTGTCTTCTCACTCATCCCATGACTGGCCTGTTGCTGAAGAATGTGAATGTCTCGATTTTATGTTGTTTTTCGTAGCCTAGTAGTACACTGTACACGTATCATATATGTCTATACATTTTCTATATAAATAGTGTTGAATAACGAACCATAATATTATTTTGACTTACATCAACACACTTATCTGTACCATATTACACAGCCTAGTATTTTAAATTTTAATTATTAAATACAATAGTGTAAACAGTGGCGCTGGTTCTCACAAATATTCCTTATTTATATGTTAATCATTTGATTGAAAAATGTCAATAAATAATCCAGGCTTTAATTTTGTAATAATGAATGTTTGTTGGTCTTTGACATTAGTGAACACAATAAAATACATGGTAGGAAATTATGTGTTTCAATTTTTATCCATCTATAAAAATGTCATTACAAAAAAAGTTGAATATTTTCATTTTCACCCTCAGTAAACCATATGGTTATACTGATAGAATAGGGAAGATAAGGAATTCTTTGCCTCAGTGGGGACATCTGATTAGAATTTCGGGCCCCACATGTTGTCCTTATCTCTAGACTAGTAGGCTTATGTAATCAGTTGAATATTTACCCAGAGGCTGGTCATACATACCATACATTTCTGTAATCTAGCTTGTGAAGGTAATTGAAACTAACTTGTCGGTAGTCTGGTAAGTCATATTGAACCAATGGTGATTATGTGTATTTTCCTCGACCAAGTTCCAAGAATGTATGTAAGTATAATGTAGGAAAAATGAGTTATGTCACAAGGGTATCTAGTTTGGACAGAGGTGTGGACTTGATGTCAAAGCTGATAATGAGATTGCCAATTCTCATACGCTAATGTTAATGACTGCTTTTGATTTTTATGTTCAGTGACAAAAGTCACAACTAAGGGAAGAAAGCTCATAAATAAGACCTTGCTGACTTAACCATGATTTTAAAGTGTTTTTTGTGAATCTGATCAAATTCTACACACTTTTTTAATATAATAAAACGTACTATTTAATTTTCTGACATCGTAAAATAGCATAATTATGAATCTTCCAAAATACCCCACGAATGACAAACGTACCGTTCCCAAGAACCGTCATTCGGGTCGTGGCAATAGCCAATCTGCACGGCCACTTCTATTTCTACGGATGGGCTCACGAAATACGCTCCCGTTAGCATGTAGTCCATTTGAATACCCATTGACTCGGAAATAATTCCTTCTGTCATAGGAAATTTTAATTTAGCCTTCGTGTGGGCGTTGGGCGTGGGTTCGACTCCCGCCTTGAGCTAAAGGTTTTAGTTGATGTCCTTTCATCTATCATCACTTCATCGTTTCAATATTACCTGCTCATTCGTACCTCGTATAACTAAGCTGTTGCCCATGTTTGAATTATGAACAAATTGTCAATATATCTCGAGAAAAATGTAGGCACTATTTTTTTTTTTTTTTTTATCAATTTAGCATTATTGCACATTTTTTTGCATGATGCTTTTAAAAACTCAAGTTTTTAAAAAAGAAAGTAATAAGTACGCCTAACAAGTTGAAAATTTTTGTTTTCATGCTAGGGTAGTTCAAGATTTGAGTACTTTGGTTGACAGACGTCTGCTCAGCTGTGATTAAAAGGTTTTACATTTTTGAATTCCCCAGTGATTCTACTCAATTATTTAATCTATTGTTGGGCGGAAACTTGGTTAATTAGGCTCATTGTAAGCATACTTCGATCCGTATAGACAATTATAAGATCATAACTAATTTTTGCATTATTATCTGTTGAAGAATTAGAAAAAAAAAAAATTGTAAATTTTGTTTTTGCTCTTTTCCTACCAAAACTACCACCTGTTGGAAAACCGTAATTCGCTTCAAGGTCAATTGTGGGAGTGTTTGACAGCTTCGGCTTCGTCAATGGCTTCGTGCATGAATTGCTCGACAGTAGGCTTACCTTTTACTCAAGATCGCGGCCCTTATTATAGGCCTAGGCCAGGATAGAAAACAAAATAAATAATCAGAGCACGACTATCACACTGACTTTGTGTACGACAAACCGAATGCTTTCGTTCTTTGACGAGACTTAGGCCTAGTAATAACGATTGTGCTGCAACAAATCGTTCAGAATGCTTATTTGTAGGTTATGGTAAGGACTTTCTTACATCTCATCATTGAGTCTCATCATTGAAACTTGATGATCTCAGATTTGAGATAGGCTACTCCTTGGTGTCAGCAACAAATTCAATGGTCTCAGGCATGATAATATTTATAGTTCTTGTATTTCAGGCATTAGTCTAGTGTAAGTGCAAGGCCTAAACCTGTCGTCAAGTACAATTCTGCTGAGTAAAGATGGGGCGGTTTACAATAAATAAGAGTCTTCTACCTCTGAAGGCGCAGTATTTCTTGTGGAATGCAGGTAGGTGTACTAGACATAGGCCCAGACCTCGTACATAAAAAAAAGAATATGCATGTCATAGGATCAAGGTCATTGCACAGTTATCATTCTCATATTAAGACCAAATGCATAATATAATTTGGCCTTTAAAAAGTCCAAAGATACTTGCAGTCATTGAGTTTGTAGTATTTTCTACAAACTCAATGTTGCAGTGTTTGAAGAGGAGAAAAAAATCAAATGTACGCATTATATATTACTGCACATTAAATGTACTGACGCATTATTGGCTAGGCCCTACACATGCTTGTCTGGCTTGAAAATGTGCTCCATTCATTGAGTAGTTTGTTTGAATATAATTTCCCTTCTTCACCTAGTTATAATTATAATTGACTTGTTACATTTTATTCCAGGAACTGCACCAATTGTACCATTTATGCCAACTTATGCTCGACAATTGGGATTGTCTAGTATTGTTGTTGGAATAATTTACTCAATCCTGCCTGTTGCTGGCTTGCTCGCTAAACCTATTTTCGGTGCTATAGCAGACCGATTGCAGAAGCAAAAAATTATGTTCATATTATTTCAATTTATAACTGCTGTGGCATTCTTCAATATCCAGTTTTTGCCCGAAATACCAACAGAGACTCATGTCCAGCTGGACTGCGGTTTTGAGACTTTCTTCAAAGTATGCAATGACGAGAATGCTGATGGATGTACTGCACAAAGAGTAATGGCAGAAGCAGGGAATATAGGAACAATACAATGCCAGGTTTGATATAAATTATCAATTTATTGAACAATGTCATATTAGCTAACAGATGAGTAGATCAGTTGATAGATCAGGTAGGCCTAGATCAGTTGACTCTATATAGTCATTCGAGGAGACCGGTGTTCCTTTCCCGCCGGTCACCAATTCTGATCAAGGTTTTCCGTGATTTCTTTATTCGGTAAAGTGAATAGTGGAATTGTCTCCTAGTATCTGGCAACGATCTTTTCGTTCCAACCTTAACACATTATGATCTGAAAGAACAGTTTGTGAATTCTGGTCTGGTGACCCTGGTCTCCTGAATGACAGCTCAGCGGGCTGCGAGTCACTGGTCCAACCGGTCTCAGTGCCTTTGCTCTTTGGACATGATAGTACTAGATAGATTCAACCCACAAATTTTACATGGCATTACCAACAATTACTACAAACAGAGCACTTGAGAATTTTTTCCAACCAGGTCTTGAAGATTCTGATTCTGAAGGATACATAGAATACATAGGGCCTACACGAATAATACGTGAATAGAGTACATAAAAAGAAATGAAGAATACATTAATTTTGTTCATTTAATGAAAATAGGATGGAAGATACATCTAAATACTGTCCCCATATTTCGATTTTACTCGAAATATTTCTGCAATTGAAGAGAAATCATCTAAATATTTTATCATACACTCAACTGTAAACTCTAATATTAGGCCTATAGACATTGAAGGTTTATTAAAAATGTGTAATTGCATATTTTATATTTATATATACGGTATATATATATGATATATAGTTGTTAATTAATACCTTCAGCATGTTCTGCACTGTGTTTTGTACTACAAATGAAATATTTCATTTATAGGCAAAATGCAATGTTACCGAAGAATCGCTATGGAATGAACTGTGTACATCATGGCATTTACCACAATATTGCCCAACAAAACTGAAATTCTCAGCATATGTGCCAATGGTGCATACAATACTTGTAGAAGACTGTATGTATTTACGAGTTCAAAAAGCAATATTTCCAAACAGTGATGCTGAACATGTACCTTTCTGCACGAAACCGTCTTCTAGTTCTTGCCAGGTTACATGTGATAATACAGCTATTGGAGAATTGATTAAAAGCTCTCCAGCTCGTCTTGATTGTGGAATCGAAACGAACCTCAAGTTTTGCAATGTGGATGTAAAGAAATATGAAAATATTCTTGCAAAAGTGGGAAATCAGTCTGTCAATTGCAAGGTAGGCCTACAGTATAACATTCCTGTCTGTTGTTTCATTTTTTCTCTATTGTATTTTTTAATTCTTTTTTAATATTGTAATTCTTGTTTATTTTTAAATTCATTTTCCTTTCAATGTGGATCATATTGTTTGTTGTCGTCAGTCGTACAGGGAATGTTTCAAGTATGAGGAAAGTCTTGAGAGCATTTTTTAATTCGACTCATTGAATTGTAGGCCTACTTATTGTTACGAGTAGTTTATAAATGTTGAACTATTGAAACCAGCAGCTTTTTGACCTTTGTGCCTGCAGGTTGAATGTGACATGAGTGGTACTTTTCGATTTCAAGACGTTTGTACCAACTGGAAAGTTCCAGAATACTGTTCCAGTAGTAAACAAAATAATTATATGGTCAGAAAAAATGACCTTGAATTTATTTTGAATGTTCCGATGAATAAAACGTTGCAAGAGGGATCATGTACATACTTCAAGGTTGATTCTACAATATTTCCTGATGGATCATCACCGCATATACCTTATTGTAATAATCGAAGCTCCAACACTTGTCAAATGGAATGCAATAATGTTGTAGTTAACGATTTAATTAAGAAACAGGCAACAAGCAATGTTGAAGTCACCCAACTGTACCAGTTTTGGTTGTTTTTCGTACTTCTTCTCCTTAGTTGGATTGGAATGGCAGTTGTTGTCAGTGTCGGAGATGCCATATGCTTCGAAATGTTGGGTATGTTATACTTTTTGTGCATAAAACTTTTGAAATGATTTTTGTTTCTTGTTTCTTGTTCATTGTTTGTTCACGGTTTTCATAAGACACAAATATATTGTATGAACCAGGTCAAAAATATAAAATTTCAAATTTTAAAATAATAGTGCTTAATATAAAATCAAACATAAAAGAAATATATATAGGCTCACACATATATATAAGTATAGAAAATCAGACATATAAAGCAGGCCAAGTGCTTCAAGCTGGAATGAAAAATTCAAGTCAATAGTTTAAATATTATAGTTTAATAGTTTAAATAGTTTAAATAATATGCTTGACTGCTATCTTGAATTGAGGTTACCGGAAGGTAACCCCTTTCCAAACAGAATGAATGAATTAACATTGAATTTTGATTAGATAGTAATGAACATTATGATAAGCTTGTATATTTTGTAATTTAATTTAAATTGTATATTCTTAGGTCTGGTTTTACGAATTGATAGTTAGTGGAAGTAATAGTTACCGTGTTGACTTGTTATCACCCTTGGTTACGTACGTCATTTTTGTACCTTTAACTAATATTTTTGGATTAGTACTTGACTAAAGTTTGTAAAACTGGGCCTTGAATTTTTCATTAGATGAAGTAAAAAAAATTTCAAATTATAATTGCACCAAATTAAATTATAATGATTTGTATTACATAGCCTATTCAATAGGTCTATTGTGAAATTCATTTATTAAATCGGAATCTAGAAACTACTCACGATTTGTTATGACAATATCCCTACATATACGGCAGTTTTTAATTCAAAGTCTCCTGCCCTGGATTTGATGTTGATGCACCCATGCCCCAATTAATCATAGTTTCTCTGTGTTTGGACAAAAATAATGAGGTTTTATTTTCAACTTCTAGGTACAAATACGTCCCGTTACGGTAACCAAAGACTTTGGGGTGCAGTTGGTTGGGGTATTTTCTCTATCATTGCTGGCGTACTTGTAGACGAGTACAGCAAAGGAGAAACAACGAAGAATTACACGCCTGTTTTCTATCTGATGTTGGTCATGATTTTGCTTGACATGTTAGTGTCCTCTCGGCTTAAGGTTTGAAAGATATTCAATCATTTTTTAAGTCACGTGTTTTCAGCTGGGAGTTTTATACTCTGGCCCATTTTTGACAGTAGTGGACCTAATACCATGTAATTTGTAGCACTAGCATTTTATCCTTGACAGAAGGTGACAAGGACAAAATAAATGATAGGAGAAAGCGTTGCCTTGTATTTTTGCTATTTAGGAGCATTCTGAATTTTAAATACGTAGCTTTATATTGGATATCAGATGTAGTAGTAGTAGTGGAATATTTATTTAGCACTATTTTTTACATACATATAGTTGCACAAAATGTAATAGCATTGCATGATATAATTACGATAACAAGAAGTGTTCACAGTGAAAGAATAAAACGATGATAGAATGTTACATTAGTAATATTTAATTTATATTTCTCAAAACCCAGATAACCAAATAGGTATTTAAATAATTAAATAAGTCTTCAAGCGAGTCCTAGAAATCTATCTTCTCATTGGGATTTGGCACTAATCTATCATCATACAGTCTAAATATTTAATTAATTATTCAATCAGTATATTTTTTCTTTCATCTTTGATTCATCTTTGATACTGGGTTTATCAGAAGATCTATCTTCTGATGAGCAGTGATGTAGTCCTGGAAAAAGTTATGGGTTCATGTTCTATAAGAGAAAAATGCGACCCTAATTGATTTTCATTCAGCAGTTGAAATCTAGGTTTAACATGTAGGCCTATTATATTGAAATGTAAAAATGTAGGTGGCTATTGCAACTAGTAATGCATACCATACATTTAAATGTAGTTTAATGCAAATTTTATTTGTGTTTCAGTACACTCAGTCAAAGATGTCTAGCAGTATAGCACGTGATGTTGGTAAGCTTTTGGGTGATATCCAGATAGTTGTCTTCATGCTATGGTGCATCTTTGTAGGCCTTTGCACAGCTATGGTGTGGAACTTCCTCTTTTGGTAAGTACCGGTATGTGCATACTATATACGTTCATATGTGAATTGTAATCAATAATCATATACTTATAATCGTATCATATATCAGTGTATTGAGGGACGTGCTATAGAGATTCTCCTGTATTATGGACGTACCCAGGTAATGGAATGTGAAAATAAAGGTTTGATGGGTACAGACAAGATGGAAGGCTTGTCTATATGGTCTATATTGAATTTTGTTTTAAGTATGTTTTTTTTTTTTTCTAGGCATCTGGAAGATTTAGCATCTGCAGATGGTTGTGACATGCATCAGTGGATTAAAACCCTAGAGGGTCTTGTAATGGGAATCCAATGTTTTGGTGGTGAGCTGCCATTTTTCTTTCTTTCTGGTAAGTAAAGGACCCTACAAGAATAACAGGGCATTGATATCATTCGTTCATAATTTGTAATGTACACGTTTCTATCTAAAAAGTCTTACCGGTACAGAACAGTGGAATGTCTTTAATACATTTTTTGGGGGACCAGACAAAAAACTTATTAAAGTGAAAAACTTACCTACTAACAAAACTATGGATGCAACATGTGGGAGCATATGGATGGGATAAAAGAGTACTCGGATCGAGACCAGCTTGGTACCAGCAGATAGGTATTGACGAGACAAACATTTCGTCGTCACAACCATCTCGTTGTGAATCTCCGTTCCTGCACGGCGGCAGAAACAAAAATGTAACATTGTTTCCCATTAGCAACATTTGATACGCGATTGCCGGAGAACGAATCGTTGGATCGACACCGGGTCAACGGTGGCTGATAGAGGTTCACTAAATACACCTTCCCGTCCAAGTTTCGGTCGGATCGTGTGGTTAGATTTTGTGCTAGAGCAAAAAACAACATTGTCATTTGACATTTTTTTTGTAACATTGTATTCCCCATAAGCGAACTCCAAATCGTGATTGTCAGGGAACAAAATTTAAATCGACACTGGGTAAGCAGTGGTGGATAGATGGTCACAGACTACACGTGTGGTGCCAGTTGCGTCCGGATCTGATGACAGGTTCTCTTGCAAGAGCCAAACCGCGATCGAACAAAGTTGCAAAAATCAATGGCCCAACTTGGGTTAGGAGCGATAACGGAAGAACGGAGAGTCGGATCAAGACCGAATTGGTACCAGCAGATAGGTATTGACGAGACAAACATTTCGTCGTCACAACCATCTCATTGTGCATCTCCGTTCCTGCACGGCGGCAGAAACAAAAATGTAACATTGTTTCCCATTAGCAACATTTGATACGCGATTGCCGGAGAACGAATCGTTGGATCGACACCGGGTCAACGGTGGCTGATAGAGGTTCACTAAATACACCTTCCTGTCCAAGTTTCGTTTGGATCGTATGGTTAGATTTTGTGCTAGAGCAAAAAACCATATTGTCATTTGTCATTTTTTTTTAACATTGTATTCCCCATAAGCGAACACCAAATCGTGATTGTCAGGGAACAAAATTTTATATCGACACTGGGTAAACAGTGGTGGGTAGATGGTCACAGACTTCACGTGTGGTGCCAGTTGCGTCCGGATCTGATGACAGGTTCTCTTGCGAGAGCCAAACCGCGATAGAACAAAGTTGCAAAAATCAATGGCCAACTTAGGTTAAGAGCGATAACGGAAGAACGGAGAGTCGGATCAAGACCAAATTGGTACCAGCAGATAGGTATTGACGAGACGAACATTTCGTCGTTGCACCCATCTCGTTGTGAATCTCCGTTCCTGCACGGCGCCAGAAACAAAAATGTAACATTGTTTTAACATTGTATTCCCCATAAGCGAACTCCAAATTGTGATTGTCAGGGAACAAAATTTTATATCGACACTGGGTAAGCAGTGGTGGATAGATGGTCACAGACTACACGTGTGGTGCCAGTTGCGTCCGGATCTGATGACAGGTTCTCTTGCGAGAGCCAAACCGCGATAGAACAAAGTTGCAAAAATCAATGGCCCAACTCAGGTTAAGAGCGATAACGGAATAACGGAGAGTCGGATCAAGACCAAATTGGTACCAGCAGATAGGTATTGACGAGACGAACATTTCGTCGTTGCACCCATCTCGTTGTGAATCACCGTTCCTGCACGGCGGCAGAAACAAAAATGTAACATTGTTTCCCATTAGCAACATTTTATACGCGATTGCCGGAGAACGAATCGTTGGATCGACACCGGGTCAACAATGGCTGATAGAGGTTCACTAAATACACCTTCCCATCCAAGTTTCGTTTGGATCGTATGGTTAGATTTTGTGCTAGAGCAAAAAACCACATTGTCATTTGTCATTTTTTTTAACATTGTATTCCCCATAAGCGAACTCCAAATCGTGATTGTCAGGGAACAAAATTTAATATCGACACTGGGTAAGCAGTGGTGGATAGATGGTCACAGACTACACGCGTGGTGCCAGTTGCGTCCGGATCTCATGACAGGTTCTCTTGTGAGAGCCAAACCGCGGTCGAACAAAGTTGCAAAAATCAATAGCACAACTTAGGTTAAGAGCGATAACGGAAGAACGGAGAGTCGGATCAAGACCGAATTGGTACCAGCAGATAGGTATTGACGAGACGAACATTTCGTCGTTGCACCCATCTCGTTGTGAATCTCCGTTCCTGCACGGCGGCAGAAACAAAAATGTAACATTGTTTCCCATTAGCAACATTTTATACGCGATTGCCGGAGAACGAATCGTTGGATCGACACCGGGTCAACAATGGCTGATAGAGGTCCACTAAATACACCTTCCCATCCAAGTTTCGTTTGGATCGTATGGTTAGATTTTGTGCTAGAGCAAAAAACCACATTGTCATTTGTCATTTTTTTTTAACATTGTATTCCCCATAAGCGAACTCCAAATCGTGATTGTCAGGGAACAAAATTTTATATCGACACTGGGTAAGCAGTAGTGGATAGATGGTCACAGACTACACGCGTGGTGCCAGTTGCGTCCGGATCTCATGACAGGTTCTCTTGTGAGAGCCAAACCGCGGTCGAACAAAGTTGCAAAAATCAATGGCACAACTTAGGTTAAGAGCGATAACGGAAGAACGGAGAGTCGGATCAAGACCGAATTGGTACCAGCAGATAGGTATTGACGAGACGAACATTTCGTCGTTGCACCCATCTCGTTGTGAATCTCCGTTCCTGCACGGCGGCAGAAACAAAAATGTAACATTGTTTCCCATTAGCAACATTTGATACGCGATTGCCGGAGAACGAATCGTTGGATCGACACCGGGTCAATGGTAGCTGATAGAGGTTCACTAAATACACCTTCCTGTCCAAGTTTCGGTCGGATCGTATGGTTAGATTTTGTGCTAGAGCAAAAAACCACATTGTCATTTGTCATTTTTTTTCATCATTGTATTCCCCATAAGCGAACTCCAAATCGTGATTGTCAGGAAACAAAATTTTATATCGACACTGGGTAAGCAGTGGTGGATAGATGGTCACAGACTACACGTGTGGTGCCAGTTGCGTCCGGATCTGATGACAGGTTCTCTTGTGAGAGCCAAACCGCGATCGAACTAAGTTGCAAAAATCAATGGCCCAACTTAGGTTAAGAGCGATAACAGAAGAACGGAGAGTCGGATCAAGACCGAATTGGTACCAGCAGATAGGTATTGACGAGACGAACATTTCGTCGTTGCACCCATCTCGTTGTGAATCTCCGTTCCTGCACGGCGGCAGAAACAAAAATGTAACATTGTTTCCCATTAGCAACATTTTATACGCGATTGCCGGAGAACGAATCGTTGGATCGACACCGGGTCAACAATGGCTGATAGAGGTTCACTAAATACACCTTCCCATCCAAGTTTCGTTTGGATCGTATGGTTAGATTTTGTGCTAGAGCAAAAAACCACATTGTCATTTGTCATTTTTTTATAACATTGTATTCCCCATAAGCGAACTCCAAATCGTGATTGTCAGGGAACAAAATTTTATATCGACACTGAATAAGCAGTGGTGGATAGATGGTCACAGACTACACACGTGGTGCCAGTTGCGTCCGTACCTGATGACAGGTTCTCTTGTGAGAGCCAAACCGCGATAGAACAAAGTTGCAAAAATCAATGGCCCAACTTAGGTTAAGAGCGATAACGGAAGAACGGAGAGTCGGATCAAGACCGAATTGGTACCAGCAGATAGGTATTGACGAGACGAACATTTCGTCGTTGCACCCATCTCATTGTGAATCTCCGTTCCTGCACGGCGTCAGAAACAAAAATGTAACATTGTTTCCCATTAGCAACATTTGATACGCGATTGCCGGAGAACGAATCGTTGGATCGACACCGGGTCAACGATGGCTGATAGAGGTTCACTAAATACACCTTCCCATCCAAGTTTCGTTTTGATCGTATGGTTAGATTTTGTGCTAGAGCAAAAAAACATATTGTCATTTGTCATTTTTTTTTAACATTGTATTCCCCATAAGCGAACTCCGAATCGTGATTGTCAGGCAACAAAATATTATATCGACACTGGGTAAGCAGTGGTGAATAGATGGTCACAGACTACACGTGTGGTGCCAGTTGCGTCCGTATCTGATGACAGGTTCTCTTGTGAGAGCCAAACCGCGATAGAACAAAGTTGCAAAAATCAATGGCCCAACTTAGGTTAAGAGCGATAACAGAAGAACGGAGAGTCGGATCAAGACCGAATTGGTACCAGCAGATAGGTATTGACGAGACGAACATTTCGTCGTTGCACCCATCTCGTTGTGAATCTCCGTTCCTGCACGGCAGCAGAAACAAAAATGTAACATTGTTTCCCATTAGCAACATTTGATACGCGATTGCCGGAGAACGAATCGTTGGATAGATACCGGGTCAACAGTAGCTGATAGAGGTTCACTAAATACACCTTCCTGTCCAAGTTTCGGTCGGATCGTATGGTTAGATTTTGTGCTAGAGCTAAAAACCACATTGTCATTTGTCATTTTTTTTCATCATTGTATTCCCCATAAGCGAACTCCAAATCGTGATTGTCAGGGAACAAAATTTTATATCGACACTAGGTAAGCAGTGGTGGATAGATGGTCACAGACTACACGTTTGGTGCCACTTGCGTCCGGATCTGATGACAGGTTCTCTTGTGAGAGCCAAACCGCGGTCGAACAAAGTTGCAAAAATCAATGGCACAACTTAGGTTAAGAGCGATAACGGAAGAACGGAGAGTCGGATCAAGACCGAATTGGTACCAGCAGATAGGTATTGACGAGACGAACATTTCGTCGTTGCACCCATCTCGTTGTGAATCTCCGTTCCTGCACGGCGGCAGAAACAAAAATGTAACATTGTTTCCCATTAGCAACATTTGATACGCGATTGCCGGAGAACGAATTGTTGGATCGACACCGGGTCAATGGTAGCTGATAGAGGTTCACTAAATACACCTTCCTGTCCAAGCTTCGGTCGGATCGTATGGTTAGATTTTGTGCTAGAGCAAAAAACCACATTGTCATTTGTCATTTTTTTTTAACATTGTATTCCCCATAAGCGAACTCCAAACCGTGATTGTTAGGGAACAAAATTTTATATCGACACTGGTAAGCAGTGGTGGATAGATGGTCACAGACTACACGCGTGGTGCCAGTTGCGTCAGATCAGGGACGTCGTGAGGATTTGTGTATTGGGGGGGGGGGGGGGATTGTGTATTGGGGGGGGGCTCGGGTTGGGCACTAGACGCGCGCTAAAATGGGGTCTGGAGCCCTACAGTGAATTTTTTGTACTATTTTTGAAGTGATTTTTCGATTTACAAGCAATTTTGGAGGCAAATAATCAAATCAATATGGATATTTCTGAAGCTATTTTCAATAATTGAATCATGCAGATTTTCTAGCCATTTTGCGATTTACCCCTCCCCACCGTAGCCCAGGAAATTTGTGGAAATATGGTATTTTTCAAGTGATTGTGGCGATCTACAAGTAGTTTTGGAGGGTAATAGTTGAACCAATGGACATTTCTGAAGTTATTTCAATCTATATGTTAGCATTCTGGACATTTTCGAAGTTATTTTCGTGATATCTCCCAGCAAAATATTTCATTGTGTATTATTCGTAGGTCAACACGAGTCAAAATACATAGGCCTGTATATATTTTTTTGTAGAAGGATGAATTATTGGTGGGACGCAAATGACGATTTGTGGGGCGCGCGCCCCACCTTGGTCCCCCTAACGACGTCCCTGACCAATGGTTGTATTACAAAACCCTGATCCTGATATTTCTCATACCTAGTTCTTTTATTGTTGTTTTGTTTGCAGGCTGGATTCTAGATAAGATTGGACACATCCATGCTATGACTCTAGTCCTTTTTGGATTCGGAATACGTTTCCTTCTTTACTCATTTCTTGTGAATCCATGGTGGTGTTTACCAATAGAATTTCTCCAAGGTATTACATTTGGAATATTCTACTCGACTATGGCGTCGTATGCAAGCATTGTTGCACCTCCAGGAACTGAAGCAACTATTCAAGGTCTTGTTGGTGCCATCTTTGAAGGAATTGGTAACTAATTTATTTTCTTTAATAGATATGCCTCAAATCTCTACACTATATTCGGAAAAACTAGTGCATATTTAATTCAACTAAATATTAGGTTTGCCATTTGATACAATTTCCATGATTATTTACTTCATATTAATTATCGTATAGAAACCTATTGTTCGTTTAAAATTCGATAATAAAGCCGCTATCGGTAGCTGAGGCACCACTTCAGAAACTGAAGTTACCATTGAGCATGGGTTCGACTCCCACATAAGGCATGGGTTTTTGTGAACGTCCTCTCATTTATCATCACTTTATAGTTTCATAATCACCTGCTTATTTATATCCCATATAACCTAGTTGTTGGTGGGTTCGTTAAGCGAATAATAATCATCATAGTTGATCATACCTGTGTTTTCTAGTCCCACTTCATTTCAGTTTAAAGTGGAACCAACTTGGAAAAGTAATTGAAAGTAACTTGTAGGCATTATTATTGTTTCATTTGTTGGAGGGTTGTCAAATCACGTACGAATAGTGTTCCCACAGTATGCTTGTACCGGTACCCTTTTGTGGGATAGTATCGTATCAACTTATTGCTGATGTAAAATGTATCAACTTATTGCTGATGTAAAATATATTGATACTGAATATACAGTAGATTGTCATATGAAATGGATGGATATCGAGACAAATGCCGCCCTCGTGGCTCATTCAACTACGCGGTAGAAACAGGTCGGCGCGTGGGTTCGTGTCCCACGTAAGGCATATGTTTTTGTAAACGTCATTTCACGCATCATGACTATCGTTTCATTTTGATCCATTCGTTCGTACCCCCGTATAACCTAACTGTTGATAGAGTAAATTGAAAATTTTAAAAATCGATACAAATTGGATATCACCTAGCAACCCTTGTAAAGTTACCACTGTCATCTCATTAGTTTCTATAGTTGCTCAATTAATTATACTTTTCAGGTGTGTCACTTGGAAGTTTATTAGGAGGAGTCTTATTCAGCGCGTACGGAGGTTCCGCAACATATCGCATGTTCGGAATAGCAGCTCTCATCATGTTTGTGCTGCACGCTGTCATACAGTATGTCTTGCGTAAACGCCGAGCGTTGAAGGGTAAGTAGAATGCATTCAATGGTGTTTGTGGGGTGAAATAATTGTGACATTGGAATCAAGCTAATATCATGACTGGATGGTTACAGACTTTGCCACTTCTGCTCATTATGCAACACCCAATGACGCTCTACACATGCTACAAGATAACCATTCATTTGCTCACACTTGATAACAATCATCTATTGAACTGCGGTGAAATATTTGTTCATTTGGAAAAGTTGATTATGATTATTTATGGTATGCAAGGTTGGTTCATAATACGTGACGTGGAGGGGTGGGGTGGACGGGAAGCAGCTTCCGACAACGAGTCTAGGTAGCTTACCGTTATACGTAATTATAAAGCTCTCTTGATACCGGTACTTGCACGGTACAAGTGACTATGTCACGAACGTATTACAATAGCTCCGCTGATTGTTATCATAAGGACATCTGGAGGTTATAGTTTTGATCAAGTATATTATTCAAATGTAATGGTCGTAGTTTAGAGAAATTGTAGTTTTTCCACACTTCGTGTAAGCCAGTCCAGTGCCGCCTATTGCCCTGAAAACTTGTCTTTTACAAGAAATACGTAGTCAATATTTATGGATATTTTCAACCAATCAAATCCAATAAGCTTTGCTACGCATCAGATTGTCATTGCTAGATACGAGTGAATCTGAGAATTAAGAACAGTTGGTCGGTGAAAAATAATATTTTTTTTCGAACAGATATTGTATTGGATATTTTCATACATATACATTTTGAAAGTTGGTAAGTCGTACTGTAATACAGTATATGAAAGTTTAAAAGTAGACAATTTATTTCTATGGCTGGTTGAGGAGTTCAGTTTGAATTTTTTGCATTCAAGGTATGAGCTCAAAATTGTAACTCATTGTAATTATATGTATTCATTTGTATTTGTGTCTAGTTATACGTTTAACATGTTTCTACATTGTACAAATCAAAGAAGGTGAAATAAAAAAAAAATGAAATATGTAATTTGAAAAAGGTGATTATAGCTACCAAGATGTATCGAGGTTTGCTTCTGTTGGCTGCTCTCTTATGTTGCCTCAACTTCCATTCCAAAATAATAGCTTTTCATGAAGACTGTCCTCCAGCCTGAGAATCGCTGCTCTACCTAGTGTAGAATTCGAAACTGTGCGTTACGCCTTCTATACACCTTAAATATTGACAAAAGATGCATTGGAAATGAACAAATGCGCTAGGCGAGGGGTCTCCAAACTTTTTAGCGTAGGGCCATACTGATTTCTCCACCAAGTCCCAAGGGCCAACACCATCTTGTGGGGAGCAACATAAATCTCTAATATTAATCATAATTATAATGTTTGATTTAGTTATGTGAATTATCTATGTGTATCACTTATTGTACATTTTTAGGATAAATCTCGATTGGAAAAAAAAATCGTTAATTACAGTTGGAATATCGTATTTCATATGTATGTCAGTTATTGTGTTTCATAATCGGTCGTTGAATAAAAACATCTGATTATTATTTTGTATGGTTTACTTACAATGCAAATGTTACAATGTATTCCAAATGAACTATGGCGGGCCGGATTGATGGTGCTCGCGGGCCGTAGTTTGGCGACCCCTGCGCTAGGCCATAGAATAAAGTATGTAGATCCTATAATACGAGCTGGTCACGATGGAAATAAAACCGCGCCACATTCTTAGTGTACTTAGTGGTTACACCACTAAGTATGAAAGTCTGCATAGCTCAACGCTACGGTTTCTGATTACAGTGGAACGTCTTTAGTACGTTTTTCAGGGGTCAGACAAAAAAAATACTCAAGTGAAAAACTTACTGAAGAACCTATTAAACCACGAAAGAGACATGTGGGAGCACACGGATGGAATCAAAGAATAAAACTTACTAAGGTGAAAAAAACGTAATAAAGAGAAACTATCAAATGACTTGTGTATGGGAAAATAGCCTGAGGCTTAATATATGAATTGGGTGAAAGGGAAAGAGAGAACAGCAGCTTACCGAGGTTCTCACTTTAGATAGGATTACTAGAGACCAACCAATGCAACCCTCAATACATCTTGATACATACGTACATTTCATTTTGTAAAATCAGTTTATGGTAATTTATTGTATTGTAGACCTACGATTGTAATTGTGTAATACCATCTTGGAATAGCTATCGTACCGATGGATAAGCTAGATCATCCCAGAGCTGTCTAACCAGCTATTTAGGCCTACTTTAAGCCAAAAATGTGGAAAATTATTTAATCTACCGGGTAATTTGGTTCTGATTTCATATTTGTTTTTTCACTAAGTAGATGTTTTGTAAACCGTATTTATAATATTTAAAATAAATCACAGAATTTGACTAGTGGTGTGATCAAATTTTGATCCATTTTCATGGTATTTAAAATGAATTCAACCAAGCATACTATTTTATACTTGATAAATAACAAATATAAAATCGAAAGCAAATTAAATGAATTAATTTTCCACCCCTAAAATTGTCTCACCCCCACCACCCCTAAATAGTTGAAAAATTTGGAGACCTCCTTTTTGTTTTGAAATCAACTGGATTTTCTGAAAATGTCTTGAAAGTTTTATTATTCATAACACGGGTCGGCAACGGTGTCGTGACGTTACAAATCGTAGCGTTCCCATTGGTCACTTCAAGTCCCATTTAAAATCGGACTTGTAGAAAAATTCTCGCTACCTGTAAACCTGAATGTAAAAAAAAAAAAAAATGGTCACTGCCACTGGTAAACATTCAAATGCTTCTTTTTCAGTTGAAATGACTAGGCATTATATGAATAAATTATTATTACATAATAGGCCGAGACATTCAGCTCCTGCATCAACATAATTTTATTTTATAACAAATTCATTGATTTTTAATCATTAGAATTGCAGTTAAGATGCAGCCTTTATGTTTGAGGTGAAAGATTGTTGGGATGCTTCTGTTATTTTTCAGTTATGAAGAAACCTCAACCTTCGTTGTTTTGACTGCTTAATTCCTTTCATATATTTGGTGCAACGCAACAAACAAAAAGGAGGACCAATCTGACGTTCTCTTTATGTCTATTCACAACAGTCTTATCGGCAGTTTCAGTGGTAGTCCTCGTCGTAGTCTTCGAAATCGATTATAGAAAAACTAACAAAATAGATGTTTATATGGGTTTACAACCACCTTGATTTTATTCTTAATCTAGCGCTCGTCTTACGATTGAACTCAATTCCATTTTGTTACAACCAGGTCTGAGCCACGACGAATCAATCAGAAGGGTCAAAATAATACTACACTAGTCATATTAACTGCAGTACGAAAACCAGTTTCTCTTCTGATAGGAAATAATGAAATCGATGAATGCAACAGTTTTGGCAGAAAACAATTCTGGTTTTGCGCATCATTGACGTCTGTAGTCGGTTGAAGTTTTAAGAACTTGCTACTCAATTGTGAACCATGCAAACTCGTTTCAAGCAGGCTTAAAACGAGACCAATCTTACGACAAAAACAATCGTCAACACTGTTGTGAATCGATCATTTACTCGCTATGCTTAAACAAATGTAATTGTGTACACGAAGTACAGCACTGTAATATTTGTTCCTTATATATATCAATACACAGTATTTTATTTTATTTTCAATGTAAGAAATGATTTACCATTATCTTAGTTTCAAGACAAAACACTAACAATGGGAACCTAAATGAAGGTAATAATGATGATAATAATACTGTAATGTTTATTGTCTCGATAGTATCTGCATACGATAACTGCACCAAACAAGTTTACATTATAAGTTATCGTATGTTGTTGGGACATTTTATTTGAAACAATAAATTATGAAAGATGAACCTAGTTTACTTATAGTTAATCTACAGTTTACATAAATAAGTTGAAGTATTAGTAGAGAAGAAAGATATACTTCAAGACACATCAAACAATGTTGAAATAAAACTAGCCCTCACACTGGTTTATCCCTATTTTATCACTACTTCCTGCCAACAGCTTACCATATAATTCCTGTACATCCCCGTGTACCTTTCCGTACCTACCAGGGACGTAACTACCGCTAGGCAACCGGTTCGAGTCCATTGCCTCCGGGGGGTTCATGTTATATCATCTAATTAACTTATGAAGGATCCTCGAAAAATAATACAAACTCACATGCTACCGTACCTATACATTTTAGAAAATACTTTTCAATAGTCTACTGAAATTATTTGTAAATTGTCATTAAAAATGTATAGTATTTGTGATGCAATTAATATAAATGAAATATGGGGGAGTGGCTAGGGAGATTAATGGATTAAGGTATAGGCCTAGGCCTAGTTAGCGGATTAACATGCTATCATCATTGGCTACGTTTGTTATTTTCGTAACTTAACTGATAGTTAGATAATTATTGCTTAACTAAGTGTTCGTAAATCCGGCTCTTATTGTAAGAAATACATTTTTATCGTGAGATTGTTTATACTAAACGAGGCATAGTTCTAATAATTGCGTAGGCCTACATCACTTATATCCCAGAAAATCTGTTTGTCCAAAGACTTTTGATGTTAAATTATTGCTAATTTTAAATTTGATTCTTGCTGTAAAATGCTATTATTATGCTATAAATAATATTTAATATTTATTCATTTTCGGGTTGTCCCATTTTTCTAGTATTATGTTCATTTTAAAAATTGTAGTTAAATTAAAATATTACAACTTCAATTAATTCATATTTAATGTTCTTTTTGTTAATACAGTACACATGTATTCTTGTCCAGAATTAAATCCTTATATCAAAAAAACAAACACATTTCGTCTTCTGGCAAATTCTTAAACGAATTCTTTGAGTCCGATTCTCCGATCTTCCTAATGGACCGGAATGAAAAAAAAGATGTACACATTCATTAGCCTTGTGTGGACCACGGTGGGGTGGACCCAGTTTTTCGACTGTGACGATTTAGAGCGGTGGTGTGCAGTGACTTCTGACCACAACCAGGGTGACCACGAACAAACAAAAAATACGAACTAGTACTATAATCTATGCTAGTACTGCACCATGTGCTTTTATTGTTGCTTGCCAAGTTTGCAGTGTAACCTGTCATTGGGAGAAGTTGACACAAAGCAAAAGATTATAGGCATTAAGTATACAGGATAGGCCTATTAGGCCTATATTATATACATTGAAGAGAAATAAGTGTATTTTGTTCTGGCCTATAGAATGTATTCTAGGTGATACATCAAGATATATCGTTAACATATGCTGTCAACTTTCGTTCAGTGTAAGGACTAAGGTATGACTGAAATCAATCTGAGTACTAGGCCGACCATAACCTAGAATTTAACTGACACATTTTTCAGCAAGCAATTCATGCAGATAATTTTTATCATGTAAAGAGGTGAGGTGATTGATTTGCCTGTATTTATGTATATATATATATATATATATATATATATATATATATGTATTATATATACATATATATAGGCCTACAGTATCTATGTTCAATATTCATTTTCGAACTAGGCCTACACGAAAATATCCAACTGTGTACTAACTATCCACAAGAATTGATGGTCGTTTGGTACCTCTGGCTGATTCACATCAGAAAGTTCGTGTGTAGGCTAGAAGTGATGACAAACCAATCAGGAGAGGCGCCCAGTCCTGGCTTTAGACAACGGTGTTCTATAGTAACCTGCGTACTTTCGTAATAGGGTCGTGTTGTGTGAACTTTCGGTACATGTGCCATATCCTTAACAAATCTGTTTTAAGGTTATCTTAGGTAGTGATGGATGATGATATGGCATTGACTCAATGGTTAGGGTTAGTAGGGCAGGGCATGAAACCTGAAATTACAATCAGTAATTTTGTGTTACTCGGTGTGTAATGGTTTGGGTTAGTGGTCAAGGTACGCGGACTGTGATCTGTGTTCCTGTAATTTCATACTGTTTAGGAGTGTCATTTAATTTAAGGACAGATTTAATGTTAACCTATTAGAGAACACTATTTTCAAGACAAAAATGTGCAAAATTAGTAGTACCGAGATTTACCTCGGTCACTAGCGCCATCGTGGCTGTAGACAAACTAAATGCCAGCCCTGAACTATCATTAAGGAGACCGTAGTTGTATATATTCCCCTTACCAGCCTGACTGAGATGGGTGGTCCAGTGGCTAGCACGCTGAATCGCCAATCAGGAGAGGAATTAGATTCCTGATGTGGTGAGATGGGTGGACCAGTGGATAGCACAAGAACCGTCATTTAGGAGACCGTATTTATGTTCTCCTCCGGGTAGACCATCCTGACTGAGATGCATCATGTTTCTCTTAGTCCTTGGAGTGAATATCGTGGTCACCAATACAGCGCATCGTTGAACCTAATTGAATATAAATATTTTCCAGAAATATTGTGTCATAGGGGCCTACATAGCCTTGGAACTTGAGTTGTATAATTTGATTGGTTTTTGGAATATCGTCTTATTTCAAGTAGCCCTACGTATATTATTTCCCTTTTAAAATGACCTACGTAGCCTTGAATTTATTTGTCTTTCTTACTGTAACTTGAGATTATTGCTATCTACGATGGATACGCAACAGACAGCAACGTTGTTCTGGATCTATGAAACCGATCTAAGCCACTGAGATCGACTACTCAGTCCATCATAGCCCTGTGGCTAGCTTATATAGGTGACGTCGATATCAAACGTCGGCCTACACAGTGTTTCTACTTCTTCTTTGTACAATATCTCTCACATAAATGAAAATACAAATGGCAATCAAACGAAACTTTGGATAACAGTGATCCAAATAACGATATGATTTGAACTTCACCTATCATGCGCATCCAAAACTATTCATGGCCTGCCAATTATTGCTCAGTTTGATGTCCATCTTGATTTTGCATTAGTATTCGATTTTTTTGCCACTTGCCGCCACCATCAAGGTTTCTTAGCACTGGAGATGATCGACAGCTGGGAGGACATGGGAGAAGTTCAAGTTGCATATCCATCATAGATAGCTATAGTCCTAGATGTAACCCTAGACATTCAAATGATGTGTACAAATTTGATGAAATGTTTCTAGAAGTGGTCAATGAAACGCAAGTATCAAGTGTCAGTTATTTTGGCAGGCTTATAATAGACCATTATGGTGTAATAGACACTATATAACTGTTGATTTAGGTGTGTGGGACGCCCTAAGACACTGCGTTAATGAAAGTAGGCCTATACAATTTTAATTATAAATATGTCCGTATAGCTAAGTCGGTCCATTCATCTTGGATGATGGAATTTAAGCAGGCGTGGCCTATTTTGGAAGAACCATCCCGGCATTTCACTAGGCCTCAGAGGTAAACCACGGAGGGAAGGATGGACAAAGGGGATCGAACCGAGACTCGATCTGCCCTACTCTCATCTGAGCGTCCGCTATTTTACTGATATCTGCAAAATAACTTTGTGTATTTTATTATTGTAATTTTTATTCCAGCTGTCACGGCTCGTCAACATTGGAGGATGCCAGTCCACGTATCAACTAGTAGGACCGTTGAAGAAGGAAGAGAAGGCAACAAGACGGCAGTACGATGAAGAAGGTGACACAGTGAGGACGTGGGAAGATGATGAACACACAAAGCAAACTACAAGAACAATGCCAGTAAGTAGAAAAACACAGTTGTTATTTTTTGCAGTCTTAACGAAGTCGTACAGAAAACTTTCTGTTCAATTTCTCAAGTCTGTTTTCATGTATGAGTAAAGTAATCAAAAAGAACTTGAAGCTGGTCTCATTTTTTTTTATATATATTGGGTTTAATGACGCACTGTTATGATAACTGAGATCTAATGGCGTCGGATGGATGATTAATGAGATGATGGGATGATGAGATGAAGGTTCTTGGGTAATGAGGAGGATAGTGGGAAGGAAGCGGTCATGGCCGACTTATTGTAGGAACCATCCCGGCATTAGCCTAGACTACAGAGGGAAACCATGAAAAACCTTTGTAAAGATAGTCGGCGGCGGGGATCGAACTGGGTTCGGAATTCCCCTCGTCTCCCGGATCACATGAAGCGAGCGCGTTAACCACTGCGCTGCATGTGCCGGTTGGTCTCAGTTTCAAACTGAAGTAAATTAAGAGCTTTTAGAGCAAAAAATATTTTGATATATTTGTCATATAGGTAGGGGTCTATATAGAATTTTAAATAATTTTGTAGGCCTATCTAAGGGTGAATTTTTTTGGATTTGAAATTTTTGGTTGAATTTCCAAGTTCTATTGTTATGTATGAGTAAATTAATCAAATTGGAACACAAATCTGGTCTCAGTTCCAAAATTGAATTGAATTTAAAGATTAATGCAAAGATTTAGCAAAAATAACTTTGGTGTTATTTGCCATGGTAGGCCCCATATAGAATTTTAGAATCCTTATAATTACTTTGAAAAAAATCAAATTGGTAAAATTTCAATGGAATTGAGTTTTTAAAATACCCTTTCGTCTTTCTACAAAATTTTAGACAAATCAAGAATAATGATTTTTGGCCTTTTTACATTTTTCAAATTTGATTTCTGATGTCAATTTTGGTTTTAAAATTTCCCAAAAGAATATTTTCTCACTTAGAAATAATTCTTCTTGTTGAATATCCAAACATAATGAGACAATTGTCGTTATTTAAAAAGACCGTTCTGAAAGTTGGCTGGAAATGTCCATTTTTTGATAAATCAGCAACGTTTTTCTTGGCAACTGCCAGAGCAATATTAACGAAACTTTCCAATGATTTAAAGATCTCAAAGTTATGAACTTAAAAAAATACTAGAACATCAAATCCGGTCTCCGTTTCAAAATCGAGTTCAATTTAAAGATTTTAGAGCGAAAATCAACTTAGTGTACTCACCATGGTAGGGTCCTATATAGAATTCTGGAATCCTTCTAATTACTTTTCCATTAGCATTATTAGCAAAATTTCAACGGAATAACTCTTTCGAAATGTCCTCTCGTCTTCCTACAAAATTTTAGCCGAATCAAAAATGATGATTTTTGATGACTCTGAAAAGTGGCTGGAAATTGCAGTTTTTGGGTAATTCAGACACCTTTTTCTTGGAAATGGCTGATGCGATTATAGTCAAATTTGCTGAGGATTTAGGGACCATCAAGTTATACTCATAGAAAAATACTAGAACATCATAGCTCTCACCAGTTCATAGAAATTAATTGCGAAAGGTCCAAAAGTTCCTTTGTTAACCCTGTACATTTCGGTCACAAATTTTTGTCCTCTGAAATTCATTGTTGAATTTCTCAGTTCTGTTGTTATTTATTCATATGGTTATCAAATTCGAACACAAATCCGGTCTCCGTTTCAAAATCGAGTTTAATTTAAAGATTTTAGAGCGAAAATCAACTTGGTGTACTCACCATGGTAGGGTCCTATATAGAATTCTGGAATCCTTCTAATTACTTTTCCATTAGCATTATTAGCAAAATTTCAACGGAATAACTCTTTCGAAATGTCCTCTCGTCTTCCTACAAAATTTTAGCCGAATCAAAAATGATGATATTTTATGACTCTGAAAAGTGGCTGGAAATTGCAGTTTTTGGGAAATTCAGACACCTTTTTCTTGGAAATGGCTGATGCGATTATAGTCAAATTTGCTGACGATTTAGGGACCATCAAGTTATACTCTTAAAAAAATACTAGAACATCATAGCTCTCACCAGTTCATAGAAATTAATTGCGAAAGGTCCGAAAGTACCTTAGTTAACCCTGTACATTTTGGTCAAATTTTTTGTCGCTTGAAATTTTTGGTTGAATTTCTCAGTTCTGTTGTTATGTATGTGTAGTGTGATGAAATTGGAACACAAATCCGGTCTCCGTTCCTAAATCGAGTTTAATTTAAAGATTTTAGAGCGAAAAACAACTTAGTGTACTCACCATGGTAGAGTCCCATATTATAGAATTCTGGAATCCTTCTAATTACTTTTCCATTAGCATTATTAGCAAAATTTCAACGGAATAACTCTTCTGAAATGTCCTCTTGTCTTCCTACAAAATTTTAGCCGAATCAAAAATGATGATTTTTTATGACTCTGAAAAGTGGCTGGAAATTGCAGTTTTTGGGAAATTCAGACACCTTTTTCTTGGAAATGGCTGATGCGAGTATAGCCAAATTTGCTGACGATTTAGGGACCATCAAGTTATACTCTTAAAAAAATACTAGAACATCATAGCTCTCACCAGTTCATAGAAATTAATTGCGAAAGATCCAAAAGTACCTTAGTTAACCCTGTACATTTTGGTCAAATTTTTTTGTCGCTTGAAATTTTTGGTTGAATTTCTCAGTTCTGTTGTTATGTATGTGTAGTGTGATGAAATTGGAACACAAATCCGGTCTCCGTTCCTAAATCGAGTTTAATTTAAAGATTTTAGAGCGAAAAACAACTTAGTGTACTCACCATGGTAGAGTCCCATATTATAGAATTCTGGAATCCTTCTAATTACTTTTCCATTAGCATTATTAGCAAAATTTCAACGGAATAACTCTTCTGAAATGTCCTCTTGTCTTCCTACAAAATTTTAGCCGAATCAAAAATGATGATTTTTATGACTCTGAAAAGTGGCTGGAAATTGCAGTTTTTGGGAAATTCAGACACCTTTTTCTTGGAAATGGCTGATGCGAGTATAGCCAAATTTGCTGACGATTTAGGGACCATCAAGTTATACTCTTAAAAAAATACTAGAACATCATAGCTCTCACCAGTTCATAGAAATTAATTGCGAAAGGTCCAAAGTACCTTAGTTAACCCTGTACATTTTGGTCAAATTTTTTTGTCGCTTGAAATTTTTGGTTGAATTTCTCAGTTCTGTTGTTATGTATGTGTAGTGTGATGAAATTGGAACACAAATCCGGTCTCCGTTCCTAAATCGAGTTTAATTTAAAGATTTTAGAGCGAAAAACAACTTAGTGTACTCACCATGGTAGAGTCCCATATTATAGAATTCTGGAATCCTTCTAATTACTTTTCCATTAGCATTATTAGCAAAATTTCAACGGAATAACTCTTCTGAAATGTCCTCTTATCTTCCTACAAAATTTTAGCCGAATCAAAAATGATGATTTTTTATGACTCTGAAAAGTGGCTGGAAATTGCAGTTTTGGGAAATTCAGACACCTTTTTCTTGGAAATGGCTGATGCGAGTATAGCCAAATTTGCTGACGATTTAGGGACCATCAAGTTATACTCTTAAAAAAATACTAGAACATCATAGCTCTCACCAGTTCATAGAAATTAATTGCGAAAGGTCCAAAAGTACCTTAGTTAACCCTGTACATTTTGGTCAAATTTTTTTGTCGCTTGAAATTTTTGGTTGAATTTCTCAGTTCTGTTGTTATGTATGTGTAGTGTGATGAATTTTTTTGTCGCTTGAAATTTTTGATTGAATTTCTCAGTTCTGTTGTTATGTATGTGTAGTGTGATGAAATTGGAACACAAATCCGGTCTCCGTTCCTAAATCGAGTTTAATTTAAAGATTTTAGAGCGAAAAACAACTTAGTGTACTCACCATGGTAGAGTCCCATATTATAGAATTCTGGAATCCTTCTAATTACTTTTCCATTAGCATTATTAGCAAAATTTCACGGAATAACTCTTCTGAAATGTCCTGTTGTCTTCCTACAAAATTTTAGCCGAATCAAAAATGATGATTTTTCATGACTCTGAAAAGTGGCTGGAAATTGCAGTTTTTGGGAAATTCAGACACCTTTTTCTTGGAAATGGCTGATGCGAGTATAGCCAAATTTGCTGACGATTTAGGGACCATCAAGTTATACTCATAAAAAAATACTAGAACATCATAGCTCTCACCAGTTCATAGAAATTAATTGCGAAAGGTCCAAAAGTACCTTAGTTAACCCTGTACATTTTGGTCAAATTTTTTTGTCGCTTGAAATTTTTGGTTGAATTTCTCAGTTCTGTTGTTATGTATGTGTAGTGTGATAAAATTGGAACACAAATCCGGTCTCCGTTCCTAAATCGAGTTTAATTTAAAGATTTTAGAGCGAAAAACAACTTAGTGTACTCACCATGGTAGAGTCCCATATTATAGAATTCTGGAATCCTTCTAATTACTTTTCCATTAGCATTATTAGCAAAATTTCAACGGAATAACTCTTCTGAAATGTCCTCTCGTCTTCCTACAAAATTTTAGCCGAATCAAAAATGATGATTTTTTATGACTCTGAAAAGTGGCTGGAAATTGCAGTTTTTGGGAAATTCAGACACCTTTTTCTTGGAAATGGCTGATGCGAGTATAGCCAAATTTGCTGACGATTTAGGGACCATCAAGTTATACTCTTAAAAAAATACTAGAACATCATAGCTCTCACCAGTTCATAGAAATTAATTGCGAAAGGTCCAAAAGTACCTTAGTTAACCCTGTACATTTTGGTCAAATTTTTTGTCGCTTGAAATTTTTGGTTGAATTTCTCAGTTCTGTTGTTATGTATGTGTAGTGTGATAAATTGGAACACAAATCCGGTCTCCGTTCCTAAATCGAGTTTAATTTAAAGATTTTAGAGCGAAAAACAACTTAGTGTACTCACCATGGTAGAGTCCCATATTATAGAATTCTGGAATCCTTCTAATTACTTTTCCATTAGCATTATTAGCAAAATTTCAACGGAATAACTCTTCTGAAATGTCCTCTTGTCTTCCTACAAAATTTTAGCCGAATCAAAAATGATGATTTTTTATGACTCTGAAAAGTGGCTGGAAATTGCAGTTTTTGGGAAATTCAGACACCTTTTTCTTGGAAATGGCTGATGCGAGTATAGCCAAATTTGCTGAGGATTTAGGGACCATCAAGTTATACTCTTAAAAAAATACTAGAACATCATAGCTCTCACCAGTTCATAGAAATTAATGGCGAAAGGTCCAAAAGTACCTTAGTTAACCCTGTACATTTCGGTCAAAAATTTTTGTCCTCTGAAATTCATTGTTGAATTTCTCAGTTCTGTTGTTATTTATTCATATGTTTATCAAATTCGAACACAAATCCGGTCTCCGTTTCAAAATCGAGTTTAATTTAAAGATTTTAGAGCGAAAATCAACTTAGTGTACTCACCATGGTAGGGTCCTATATAGAATTCTGGAATCCTTCTAATTACTTTTCCATTAGCATTATTAGCAAAATTTCAACGGAATAACTCTTTCGAAATGTCCTCTCGTCTTCCTACAAAATTTTAGCCGAATCAAAAATGATGATTTTTTATGACTCTGAAAAGTGGCTGGAAATTGCAGTTTTTGGGTAATTCAGACACCTTTTTCTTGGAAATGGCTGATGCGATTATAGCCAAATTTGCTGAGGATTTAGGGACCATCAAGTTATACTCATAAAAAAATACTAGAACATCATAGCTCTCACCAGTTCATAGAAATTAATTGCGAAAGGTCCAAAAGTACCTTAGTAACCCCTGTGCTTTTTGGTCAAATTTTTTTGTTGCCTGAAACTTTGTGTTGAATTTCTCAGTTCTATTATCATGTAGGTGTTGTGCGATCAATTCGGAACATAAATCCGGTTTCAGTTTCCAAATTGAGTTCAATTTAAAGATTTCAGAGCAAAAATCAACTTCGTACATTCATCATGTAGAGGCCTATATGGAATTTTAGAATCCATGTCATTACTCTAAGAAGAATATATTTGGAAATGTTTCAACGGAATTGTGTTTTTGAAATGTCCTCTGGTCGTCGTACAAAATTTTAGCCAAATTAAATATTTGTTTCTGACTTTCTGGATTTCTGAATCGTAATGGAACTTACTTATGATATAGAGATTAGTAAGTTATTCTCATAAAAAAGTACTAGGTCTAGGGTACACCAGGTCATAGAAATTAATTGCATAAGGTTAAACACTAACTGTGTGTAATCTATTACAGTGAAATCTTGATGCATCGTTCCCGGATCCATCATATTCCCGTTTCTATCATTCATTTTTCCCACCCTACTACCGTTTAACCAATGGTACATTTTCCTGCATGGATGGATTTATGTTCCTGGTCCTTTGAAAAACAATACATAGAGGTTTCACTGTACACTATTTCAAGTTAGATATTCATTCTAATGTTGATTCTTTGGTGTGTTGCAGGCTCCAGCTCACCTTGAAGATTCATTCTGTGGAGCATCGTGGCAGTAGGTACGAGTAAGTTAGTTGGGTAAGCTGCACCGGCAAGTGGGTAAACTGTCCTCGTCTGTGCCCGCACCCCCAAAGGTATGATCCAGCCTAAACTGATCCCTGAGCCGGGTAGGCCAGCCTAGCGTGGTTTGATCAGCCCTGATGCCTTAATCCAACTCGATCAAACTCAGAATGGTGGAGTTTCCGGCCTAGAGTTCAACAACAGGCAGTGACCAAGCAAAGTCATAGTAAATAAACTACTGCTCCGAGTAGGGATCTTGTTGCCCTGAGCTAAAAGAAACCTGATAACCATGAGCACTGGTGCCTGTTCTCACCTGGACCGTGGCTAAAAGTCTGACCGCACCTAAGCCGTGGCTAAAGGGCCGACCCCTGGGGGCAAGGAGGAGAATCTGGATCGTTGTTTGACGAGACTTTTTACAATTGCGTGTGAGACAGACGCCAGTGTGTCTTGCATTCAAGGGTACACTGTCGCACGTCTCACCACCATCTAAGATTGTGGATGGGCTTTGGTGAAGACCTTGTACTCGATCATGTGAGAAAGACTTGTGTAGATTCTTCGGAAGCTACCTTGCCATTCTCACATGCAAGGGTTCATCGTCATCCCCAAATCCCCTCCCTCTCCCCCTTGCCCCCCCCCTGCGGGCGCAGACGGGAGTATGTATTGATCATGATCAGGAGATACTAGGAATATGGGTTAACAATCGAGAACATTATAATTTCATTGTAACCTATCATCAATTTATTTTCATTCTTCTGTACAATTTGTATCAATAAATCATTGAATTACACAATAGTCACTTGCTTTCTATTCATTATTCTTGATAATAACAAAGCTGTAAGCAGAGTAAAATATCTCAGCAATTCTACTGCATCGAAAGCTGCAGCTGTCATTGCTGCAATGGACAAACCCTTCTCAATGCAGTGATGCTAAATGTCTGGCCATGACATCTGCTTGAAAACCTGCAACAAGTAGAAAGAAATCTATTAATCACTTATTCAAAAAACAAATCATATCAAATTCTATCATATCAAAGTCTGAAAATCTGACCATTCGGGAATGACTCCAATGCATGCCTCATAAAGTAAACACAATCACAACTTATACTGTCTCTATAAAAAACTGTGTCTCAGAACTGTCTCGTAATCTGTCTTTCGTTCGAACTGAATTTCTCCATAATTCCTCCACAAGTGTAGGTTATACTGGCCTCCTGAAAGTTACCAATCATCTGAAAAATACAGACATTTGCAAAGACCTGGATTTTCAAAAATAGAAAGAGAATTTTGGTATTTTTCTTCCGAGTCATTTAACATTGCTCTCATGGAGATACAGTTGTTTTGACAGACTGTTATGCGCATGGGGGGGAAGTACCAAGATTACGTGTTCAGATCCAGAAAACACATGAATATCGTAGAAAACCGGGACTTTGATTGCAAAAGTCGGTATTTTTTAGATGGTTAGTATAACTTTTAGGAAGCCGGTAGGGGTAACGTCCACCCTATTTCGTACACTCTGTGTGGGAATTACGGAGAAATTCAGTTTGAACTCGAGACAGATTTTTGAGAGACAGTTTTCTCCAGAGACAGTATAAGTTTGATTATAAGTTATATAGGTTGTTGTTTGAGATACCATTGATACCTATATCAGGGATACCATGAGATATCTATACCATCAGAACATCTGTGGATTTTTTTAATCGAAGTAACTGACAGCATCGAACACCAAGGCACTTTCATTACTGATACCACTGCCTGGCCTGGCATAATGGCGCTAATGGTATGAAATGATGGCAATTTCTTTCCAAATGGTTGGTAGCCATTCCCAAGTCAACTTTTCTCTCTCAGTTACATTTCACCTAACAATTGAAAATCTAGCCTACTGTGGTTAGTGAAATGTCAAAATGAGTTGCATAAATCCTCATCAATTCTATCAGGTTGCATCAACTAAGGAAAACGGTGATGCGTACATATTTGTTATCATATTCACGGACTGCCATTTGCTAGCCTCGTGAATGGAGTCTCAAGTAATACAGATATTTCACTACATATTTCATGTTTTTTCTAAACAGTGGAATGAGAATATAATTTTACTCATTCCCACTCACCCAGTCACACTTTCCAAACTTCGAGAATAAGGCACAAGAACGACTTTGAAGATATACCCCTCAAGTAAGCCCACACCTTTTCCTACAGCTATTCACCCCAAAACTATAGGCCTACTCCTCGATGTCAAATAAGGCCAACGTATTTGTAAGAGGCGTGTTGAGGAAAGAAGGAAAATTCAACATGAATGCCCAATTCAAAATATTCTTGAAAACACATCTTACAAAACACGGTACTTCAACCTGTAGGGTCAACCGGGGTATGTGTGGCCACTTATATTATAGAACTGCTTTGATTATCTGTACTTGCATAACCACAAGCATTCAAAATATTTCAAAATTGGTAACTAGTTGTACTGCTATGTTTTCTAAAGTAATATTCAATTTGTGATATTAAAAAAAGTCAAAGAATTATCACTCAGTAAGCCATAAGAATGTGTTGAATGCGTTGACCACACTTCCCCACTGAAATGAAGCAAGTGTGGCCGCAGCTGGGGCAAGTGTGACCACTGCTGTTTTTCAGATGAAATATAGCATAAAATATGCTTTTTTTAAGAGCAATATAGCATGAAATACAGCAAATATAGCATAATCTGGGGTAATAGTTGGTAGATATTTGAAGAAGCTTCTCAAGTGGTTTTCAGATTTTTTCTGATTCATTTGAGTGAAATAAAAGCCAATAGAAAACAACTAAAATGAGAGCAATAAAGCATGGGAAATAAATGCAGACAGGGGAGAAGTCAAGCCTAGTGCTACAACTTTGCCTTTGCCTACAACTTTCAATTTCTTTTCAGGTTGTCAAATTCAACACCATACCAAAGACCCTATTATAAGACCCAAAACTACCGTAGTCGTTTGTTTACCACGTAACGCTTGGCGACATTGCTCACTAACACTACCTGTCGGACTGGAGTGAATTAGAAGATAGATATCTGCTTTACCATCAATGTCCAATGCTTAGGCCTATAACACCGAACTTGATGTAATTATTATATTTTCAATTATTTACACACATTTTCTAACATAATTAGTGAGGATATATAACTATGAACAGATATTTAAATTAGCCTAGCCTTGCTGTACTCACATTTTCGTATCTATTGGAGAATTACTTCGCTTTTGCCTGGATAACATGGTTAAAACAATCGATAATAATACAGACAGCGACGTCTCATCCATTCATGATGGAACTATAATTTCAATGAAATAAACTATTTCTAAGAAAAAGCAAAACTTGGATAATTATGTGAATCAAAGAGGGTGTGGAAAAATATTCGTAAAATCATTCCAACTGGCCTACCGAAGAAATAATTCACTCCACTACGATACGCGCGCTAGCATTATTCTGTCGTCGCTTAGAAGGCTCAGTTTTCCGTCTTCTAACGTAGTTAGATAATAAGGTCTTTGACCATGCTCTCCTAACAATGTAACTAGGCCTAACATATTCATTTTTTTCAGTCTGCTAGATACCTCATTACTATGAAACCAATGTCAATTAACTGCAGTTAGCCAGTGGCCACGCTTTCCCACTTAGATTACCATTTTTAGGCGCATTTTGACTTCTCTTATGAGAAAGTTTGACCACCGTATCAAATCGAAAAAATAAAATCCAGAAAAAAAGAGATTGGTGATTTGTTTCCTCAAGTTATTACCTTCTCAACTGGCGGCCCACAGGACCTTTTCGAATGACCGCGGTATATTATTGGGAATCTCCGTAAAATCACCGCAATTTAGTCTAACATGCTGTGTAGTCAAATTGAGAATATACCGGTATTTGGCAAGGGTTGAACTGTTGTCTAAAGCCAATGCTATTCTTTGGTGGAGGTTCTATATTGTGAATGATACATACCAGTGAATGATACTTGTGATTTGTAGAGCCAATTGGACGCCATGGTAGGTTGTCCTAGTACGAGTGAGTCAATAAGAAGCAGGCGTCAGATGTCCTAGTGAGAACGAGCCCATTGCATTGTTCTACGAGCCTCTTGTGATGTTGAGCTCTTGGTGCCAACTGTGCCATGAGAAGAGCAAAATTAATTGTAATCCTAATACAGATAACATCCAGTGCAGGAAATCTACAACAATAGCATTCACATTTCCTGTTGCTAAGCATTTACTTTTATATTACCCTGACTTTACTGCATTGCTGATTCAATTGATAAGTTTGCAAATTCATTTAGAAGTAGGGCCTACCATAGGTTGATAAAGCCAAGGTCCAATAAAACAGGGCCTGTCGTGAAGTTAGTAGGCATACAACAGTGCAGAAAACATCACTGTCTTGGTACTACGCTCACATGCCGACATGATATTGATATGAATTGCTTGATATTGCCTGACCAAGTCCAGACAATAATTACCACAATAAGCTGTAGAAAGTACCTAGTCTCAATTTTTTTTTATAATCTTGCTGAACGACTCCACCAACAGCTAGGTTATAAGGGGGTAGGAATGAGCGGATGATAATGAAACAATGAAGAGATGATAGATGAAAGGACCACTACAAAAACCCATGCCTTATGCGGGACTCGAACCTTAATAAATGCTCGACTTGCATCTAGCAGCCACAATAGGCTTGCTAATTATCTGCACAACAACCACAAGGTGGCATTATTATGTGATTTAATGGAACGGGTAATAGCAAGAACCCATAAGAGTAAAACTAGGTACGGTAGCATATTGTGGCCTCGAGTAGGTCTAATACTGCAAGTCATTCAGGTAGACTAGGCCTAAATAATTCATTGTGAAATCACTGGGAGCTAAATTCCTCTCCTACATGGAAATCGACAACAAAGCTGCTAAGACTAGCCAAAGGCCCTACATCGTTGAGATTGTAGTGTCCAACTACAAACTCAATGCCTACTGGTACATTGATCATGCAATCCAATAATTGGGGGGAGAATATGACTTGTAATAATCAGAAAGATATGAACTTTGCTTCAGGCTTCGAGGCATCAACTCGATCACGAAATGATCGTCACAACAGATGATGACAAATCTTTATGGAACACTAAAAATTCGACGCTTTCTCCTCAGTTTCAACCACATGGTACGCCGACAGAATATAACGCAAAACGTCCATTTCAAAGAAATTCTGCTTACCTAGCATCTTAATAAGTATGTATAAATGCTATGTGCAGCCTTTCTGCATGATGAAATCTAATTTTTAAGTAATAATGTATTAAATAATTCAAATTTAATAGCATGAAATTTCTTTTACCTGTCATTGTCGCCATATTGGATTCAACCCAAGTGAATGCAGCAGCCAGCAGATGTAGTAAATTTAGGAAATCAAGAGGGCATTGGTTCAGTGCTACCAACCTAAAAGTAGATCCAAAAGATTAGCGCACGTGACAAAATGTTGTGAACATACAATTCCTAATATACAAATATAAATATCCTGGGCCAAGGTAAGGGCCTAAAATCCATTTATAAAATCCATTGATTTTATAACCATCAATGCCAAATCCCGAGTCAAGTTTGCTAAAGGCAAAAATATTTTGGCACCTCTAACATTCTACAATGGTTTGAAGACATATTTTCGTATCATCAATTTATTTATCAAAAATTTGTATTCACTGTAAGCAATATGCATTTCAAATTCTGGCATTCTATCCAAAATATGGAGTCGGAAAAGAATCTGAATGTTTCTTCTTCTTCACGAAATTATCAAGAATATATAGTATCAGCGCCGGCATTATTTACGAATAATGGTGACAGCATGCACGGCAAAGACTGAATATTTTATTTCTTTAGAATAAAAAAAGAAAACTTCACAATGCAAGCATGAAAACAATAGTTATACATAGATTTATGAAAACTAAATATAAATAATATGTGCAACCAATAATACAAACTAAAATTAATACATATACCGTATAATACACAGCACCTAGCTAGGAAATCTTCGTCATTTATAACGTTTGTTCATTTTTATCATATTACTGTAATTGAATGTTAGCTGAAATAACATAATTTAACAATTAGGCTCTAGCATAAAATATCATGATAATATTATAGGTCTACGTGAATTCTACTTCACTTCATTGCATAATTTCAATTTTTGTATATGCTTTTGTTTTATTTCTGGATTTTTTATCCAGAAAAAGAAAGTATGGAAATCTGGGATTAAAAAATATTCTGTCAGCTCAATCTAGATCTACAGACTTTGGATTACTTCAAACGTTGAAAACCCTTACCTGCAACTTGTTGCCATTTATAGAGCAACCTGTCGCATACACTTTGCATTACATATTTTGATGTATTGCGTTTTCTTCGTTATATCTCATCCGATTGTTGTACAAATTATTGAAAATGTGTCTGAAAGTTGTTTTCGTATTCTGCATGAATTTGAAAGCTTTTGAAGAATTTTCGTTTTTCAAATACTTCCCCCCCACCCAGGTTATTCTTATGGGGATTTTCCAAACTTTCAAAAAAAAAATCGAAAAAAAAATTGAACCGATTTCTGAAAAACAATCCGAATCCGTTCTGGTGTGACACCAATATACCAAAACAGTTTGGGGTCGATTGGTCTTTTTTCCCGACATGTAACCCGCTTACAAAATAACAAGAAGAAAACCCCCCTAAAAAGCCAATTTTTTCCGGTATATGAAATGAAAGTCTTCGCAACGCTCATCTATTGACATTTAGGTTTAAAACAGATCCCCAAACAGTAGTTTGTTCTTAAAAACTATAAAATTTGGTTCAGGGACAGAAACACAAATATCGAGCTTGTATTAAAATGACATACATTTATTTTGATACATTTCCTATGTTATTTACTTTTAGACGTACAAAATTTATGTACTATCTATATTAAATATTTAATTTACAAATTACAATATATTTCTCCTTTTAAATTATTCCTACACATTAATTAAGATGTCAACATAAACAGTGTAATTTGGTTTGAGGCTTTATACAGGAATGAACAAATCAGCAGTCTGGTAGCACAATGATTGCAGGAAAACGTATCAGTAAAACATTGCCTGACTTGATAATTATTTACATTGAACCAAATTGGAAAAACTTGTTCATCATAATTATGTTTACGATAGATAAATAATTATTGAAGAATAATCTTCATTAATTATTTGCAAGGAAAACTAAAATTATTACGTACGGTAGTTTGAATATAAAATAACTGGGTATTTGTATGAAATCCAAATCAAGTTGGCCCTCAAGTTCTTGAATATTACGTTGAGGATCATATTTCACATCACAAGACTACTACAAGAACCAGGTCAGTGAATAAAACATGTTGGATTATGATTCATGAAACACCATTTAAAAATAATAATTGCACAGTTTGATTCAGTGCAAGAATGTACCTTACCACGATTGACAACTATTCCTATTCGCAATCATAATTCCAATAATAAATTGAGGGGTGGTTTATTTAATATGCATATATTAAGATGCATGCAGTATGTATGTATTGGGTTGATCAAAATCTGTATGTAGTTAATGGTAAACATAAAAAATCTAAGGTAACAGAATACAAAATGAAAAGCTATACCTATAGGAGTCAAGTGACTGAATGAAGAATGATTAATTCTTAAAGTTGAAAATTGCAATAAAATGGTTGGTAATGCAACACTTAAGAATACAAATAAAATATTTAAGCGAAACCAAAGACAACATAGAATAGACCAACATTTCTGACAGCTTAGTTTGACTTTATAGATAATTTCCATAATCTATTAGAACACATGAATTAGCTTACCATACCTAGGGCCTATACACTTTAATTTCTAGAACCTTACTAAACAATAACAATGAATAGCTAACAAGAAATACAACTGCAAGTACATTTTATGCAGACAATCAGTAAACATTCAAATCAACTAAAACTCGAGCATAACAAAAGCTCAATAAACTTTTTTCATTAAGGGATAAAAATCTATATTATTCTCAATATACGGTAATATAAATAAAATTTAAATAAGAGAGCAAATGTGACGTATTTCTTGTTTAGAAGCATAAATGTCTGAGTGATGAGGTAGAAATACATAGAACTGCTCTTCGAAATAACAATAGCCAATAAGAAATAGCAAATATATAATATGTAGGGCCTATAAGATATAAAATTCGAATTTACAGTTGTGTGTCTCTCCACTTTGGTATGATTCTTAATGTATAGAACAACGACATTACTATTATTATGTAATAATCTATCAGAGCCAAGATGGCCGATTTAACGCATCATATGTTTGTCTAATACCAAGAGCAGGATGGTAGCCTGGTGGATAACTGGTAGGTGGCGCTAGCAGACTTTGGTGAAGTACCATCGGATTACTGCTGTGGCGCATCAGTTCTTCTTGGTGGCGCTGGAAGTATTGCTGGTATCCAGTTGTATCCATGAGTGGCTGGTGATGGTTCATGAAAGCTTGTGCGAGTTGGGGGTAGGACGGGGGACGAGGTTGAGGGTGACTCAAAAATGGGAAAGGGGATGTGGAACTTTGCGCGACTTTGTCCCGACTAGCTTCAGAAGAGTGCATATAGTAACCACTTGGTGGCGTGCGATAATCCTCCAAAAACCCTGAATAGCCGTCTTTGTCGCCATAAAGCCCGAGTGCTGGTGGCGCAGGTCCAAAGTTGAAGGCACTTCCAGGCACTACACTTGCTGTTTTCAGAGCAATGGGTGATTGATCTGTATTCTTCAAGCTCGAATAATGCTGGAATCCAGTAGCTTCGCTACTTTGAACCGTTTGTTTGGATTTGCGTTTTCGGGCTGGTTTCATCGGAGGTTGAACATCAACAGGTGCGGGCACTTTTGTAGAAGGCAATATAGAGTAATCTGTCATCTGTGGTCTATTATAAGGCGGTGGGGGGTTTCCTTTGGTTGACAATAAAGTAGTCAAATCAGGTGATGGGTTGTACGATGATTGAATGTCTACAGGAGGTGTTGCTCGGTTAGGCAAAATCGACAAGTCTGTCACTGGCCTATTGTAAGCAACTTGTGATGAACTTTTGTTCTGCATCATAGTCGATATCTCAGGTCGATTGTATACTGTAGGCATATTGAGAGCTGAATTGGACTTATTTGGTAAAGCTGAACTCGAATCAGATATATTTCTATTATACTGGGATTGAATGTTTGGTGATTTATTGGACATGGAGGAAAGTTCAGGCACAGAGCGGTTGTAGCTGATCGGAGCATCCCTATTGTAAGCCATAGTCATAGCTGCAGGGGACTGAGAGAACATGGTGGATGACATTGACGATTGTGTCGTAGTTGGCATTCCCTGTCCAAACATAACCTTGTCCATAACATCATAATAAGCTGGACCAGATTGTAAAATACGTGACTCCTCAGTAGGGTACCGATCCACAATGTGAGACAAATTAGCCAAGTTCCCTCTCATCGGATCCATAGCTAAAGACGAAGGAGGTGCAGGTGAAAAGGGCCCTCTGTACCCCATATGATGATGTTGAATTCGGCTTGGTGTATCTGCAAGACCCACTGAAGAAACAGTTTGGTGGTGATGGGATGTTTGAGGCACAGACGTCTGGTGTTGTGATTCCTTGTGTGACATAGCCATAGAAGTGTATGGGTACTGTTGAAGGTTCATAGATTGCGTCATCGGCTGGTTCGGTTTCTCCAGAGAACCATGCAAATTTATATTGCCAGAAAGTTGGAGCTGTTGATTGGAGGTTGCCATCTCCACAGAATTAATTGGGGGCATTTGCCCATACCCCATCGCTGATCCGTGCATTCTGTCCTTGAGATGTGCAGGAGGCATCTGTGAGCCGGAATCTGGCTGCATACCATTCAACAGTACGCCCACGGCACTTCTGTCCGTCATTAGCGTGGTGGTTTGCTGTGGCTGATTGTACTGCCCTTGCAAACTATTGGAATCCATCTCCGTGTACATACGCTTCTTCACAGGTATAACAGGGGCAGACTTCTGGACGAAACCTTTCTGTACACTGTTTGAATAAGATGTAGCTACAGACGTGGTAGTAGCTTGAGTTCTTGCAGCTTGATATTGGTCTGTTAAAGGCTTGCTAGTGTCATAGTATTGCATCATACCGTATGTTGGGTTAGGAATGCTGTCGTATACAGGAGGGGTTTCGGCAACAGTTTGCTGATTCTGATACGGAAGAAAGCCACCGGGATCGTGAGTGGGGGGGTACATTCGAGGGGTATAGCTAGGTGGAGGTGGAATTTGTTCTCGTGGACTACAGACCTTCTCAGGACTAGCCTTCTGAAAGGAAGACGACGTGTCTTGGTAGAAGCCGACGCGGATGGTGCCGTTAGGGGGAGGATATAAAGGATGTTTGACTGGTTCCTCAGTTCGAGGGGAGGCCATGACAGGGGATGCAGCCATTGGCGATCTATGCAAGGGTGATGGATACGGTGCTGAGGGATAGCCTCCTAAACGTTCGTCGAGGATGAGTCGAGGGGACGAACTGTCCATTGGGTCCATTAAATCCTGGCTGAAAGAGGAGCGTTCAGACATGCTGCTGCCGGTACTGATCCTCCTCTGACGTGTTACCGATTGCTGGTGTGGGCTGCTTGGTTCTTGAGACCGCGGCTGCGTGAATCTACTCTCCAAGTCATCTGGCGATTTTATCTCACTCACGTTACTACGTACTTCGCTATTATCGAGTATAGTCCGAGCACTAACACTGGGAGGGTCGATTCGTCTATCTTCTACATACGAAGGTTCCTCCTGGCTCACTAGTTCTGGTTTACGTTTTGGAGCTGCAGGAGTTTTAGGTGCTCCAAATGCCTTGAACCATGCGCTATGATTAGGCATAGCTGAATCAACCTTTGCAACTTTCTTGCTATCAGTCTTTGACACTTCTTCTTTTTTCTTTTTTCTAACTGGACTTGTATCAACCTTTTGTGGTTCTGGGGAAGGCTGTATTTTACCAGGACTTGTCTGGCTTACCTGAGAAAAAAAATGAAACATTCTCGATTTAATTAAATTGTGGTCTATACACATAATACATTGAAAAACAACAAGAGTGGACGACAATGACGAGAATGAGACTCTGTTGAGCTCGAAACAATCTTCGAGAGTCAGTCTAGACTGCCGAGCGTCAATAGAAGCGGGCCATATGACGATCGTGGATCGCCAGCGAGCTGAGTATGCACGATCAGTAAAGCCCCTCTACGGTTTCTCATATGTAGTTTCAAACCATGGCAGTGCGTTCTCTCGCGCAATAGAAAATTGACTAAATTCCAATCGGGAAGTGGCGATTTTGTGTAAAAGGAGATTTACGTTTTGCCTGTCTACAGGTAATCTGAATTTTTATAAATAGAATTAAATCTTTTTGGGTCCCTTCCACTTTGAATTAATGGGTTTACTGTAGGTCTTATATGTCTGAATAGTTACATTAAAAAAATATATGGTAGGCCCCTAACTTTTCAACAGTGTTTCAAAATATCAATATGTAGGGGTAGGCCTAATAGAAAAAAAATAATTGTTGGTAATCAAACAATTTTCAGTGATTACTGGCAATTGCACATCAGACCAATGACTGATAATTAATTGAAATGACATCTCCAATACGTAAATAATTTTCTTCTTGCTACTGACCTCATCTTCGGGCTGACAAACATTCTTCTCCTGAATTGTTTCAGAGTCAAAATTATGACTGGTCTGGCCAACTCCGAATCCAAGAACATCACTCGTGAGCACAGTACCAAGACTGAGCTTCGGAGTTGCCTCGTCAACTTTGATAACCAGAGTGTTGCGGTTTTCCTTTGGTTTGCCGCTGTCGCGACTTTCTTCTTCCTTGGCTTTGATCGCGTTCAAGGTTTGCATGTTTGAAATGAGATTTCCTTTACTTTTCCCGGGTTGGAGGCGTTCAATAGTCCGCTGGATCTCACGTCGCCTCTGAACTTTCAATGGATCTTTATTCACACGACGTTTCAGGGGTTCCTGGAGAACAACAATAATATTCGATATTATATGCTCACAGCATTAGCCAAAACTACACTACAGTAGTAAAATAAACCCAAGGTCACTATACTTGTATCCACGAAAGATGGAGCAAATCACCTATGCGCTAGTGTTGTGGGATAAGAGGGACGGTCGAACAATAACGTTTATATTTCAACATAATCCATTTTAGATTTATTGAAAAAAGGAATCTTTTTTATGAATGATAGTATATGCAGACAGTTCATTAGGAACTTATAATAATAATCGTATTATATCTGATAAGCTATGTATCGGATATGTAGCGAAGGAATATTTGGCCGGTTAAGAAAAGAGTAAACTCTATTACAACGATTGACTAGCCCAAACAGCCTGGTGCAAAACAGCCATAACGTGTAGTCCACTGATTAGGGCTAACGAACTCTTCAACAAACTATTTAATATCTGGGTTCATGTTGTTAATTCAAATTCACTAGTCACATAAAATCAGTGGTCTATTAGTGAAGGTTTGAAATGAGATAAGAGAGCTGGTGACCAACTGCTCAGACCAACTGTCAGACTACACACTAGCAAAACTCGGAAATACGATTGAATAAAGCACAATGTTAAAATAATTATTACCGGTAGCCATTAAAATAAGCTAGTAGTATTTTATATTATTAATTGCAAAAATTAGTTATCCTACAGTTTACATTTTGTATTGTATTCAACACATTTAAAAGGTAGACATTTTGGTACTTTCATCCCATCCATGACAGTACGAGTTATTGCCACCAGAGGTCAGACTCAGTCTTTGGAAACGCAAATAGTCCTACACACCAATACGGCCAATGTTTGTACTTTTCAAAGAATTGTTCATTGTTCATAAATTTGTTATGTATTAGGGCCTAGGCCCATTAATACAAACTCAGATAGGAATTCCTCAAGCCATAAACTTGTCTAGAATCCAAATTACCGTTTCATTTTCACCGTCAGACAGTACTACCCAAAGTAAAAGGTGCTAAATTCTTGTTTTTTCTTTCATTATAGCTTGGATTATACTCATTATAGCTTGGATTATACTCTAGCTAGTAGCTATCGTTGGTACGATAGCTATAATCTAAGATTATAGCCATTTAAATGACTTTCTATTATATCACATCAAAATTGTTGCAAGATGTACACGATAGCCCATTGTAAGAAGATGCATAACACTATACCGGTAGGCCTACTGAAGTACGTAATTCAAAGTGTCTGATATTTGGTAGCTCTGGTATCAAATACGTCTCAACTTACGGCTTATCGATGTACATTCAATTATGGATATATTATTATTCAATATGGATTTCCATCTAGTAGAAAGATTTCACATTACCTTATTATTATGGGATCTTGGCGGTCTTTCTAGCTTGAGGCGATGCCTATATTCAGTCTCGATCTTTGTGCCCACGGCTTCAAATTCTTCTCCGCTGATAAAGTGAGAAGGCGAGTTACTAGCAGACGAAAACTCGGAGAACCGAGGCGTGTCATCTAACCATTTGTTTATATCCTATTGGAGAAAAAATGTTCATTAGTTCAAAATCTTCCAAGTCCCTAAATATAACACGAAATAACAGTGAATAATAATTGGGGTTACCGATCGATCAAGAAAACGTGAACGATACCGAAATGTGCTATATCGAAAATCGATCGATAATATCGAAATATTAGCAATTCCATTCAAAATCAAAATGATGATATCGAATATCGATTGAAATTATCGAAATATTTCAAGATCTGAAACATGTTCATTTACTCTGTAATCTCTTTGTGAGGCGTAGTGCCTTTGCATTGTTGATATAGGCCTATATTGTTGATATATATATATATATATGTACGGTACAGTATATATATTGTCGAGACATGGACAGAGACAGACATTATACCATAGATAAAAATTATTGTTGACAAGCTGGTTTGTTTGGGTTGCTGCTGCTTGTTCTTTCCAGCCCTCACAACTGACAGCCCGCTGTTTATTTATTCGATATTGAAGTAATTGAAAATTGAATGAATTGATTCGATTTCGAATCGAAATGATGATATCGAAAAACGATATTGATTGGCAACCATAATAATAATACTGTACCGGTAAGCCGGTGAAGTTCATAGGCATTAAGTATATAGGTGGTTAGGGCTACTAATATCAACAATACTTGACACTTTTATGGTCGTAGATTTGTAGAACATACATAAGTCACGATGTAGATAGACCAACAGACTTCATCATAATATAAAGAAGGTGTACCGACTCCCATATTAATAAAATGGCCGGTATTTGTACCTTCTTGGGGGACAAATCAGAGCCAACGGTCCCACATTTGCCTGTCACAATTTACCCTCGTGAACTAGATCTAGATACGAGTAGCTATGGTACCGGAGACATTGTTGAACTTACAAAATCAATCATTTTCATGCAAAACAAATGCCACTGCTAACTTGATAATTCTACTGAGCCGTATAGCAATGTTGAGCACTGTAGTTTTACATAATTCTCCAATATAAAAGCGATAGTTGTGCTACAAACAAGTGCGACCATGGACTCATATTCTGACCCCGGAAATATTTCACTTTGAAGACGCGAGTGGGTACACCTTCTTTATATTATGATAATGTCTGTTGGTATTACTACACCATGCATGGGAATATATTAATTATGTGGTTTCATTGTTTGTTTACTGAATCAACATAACGTTGGTCCTACACCTTTTTTTCATCAACGAGAAACTGAAAGTACTGACCTTGAGAGTTTGCTCAGTAGCAAGTTCTAGAGCTTCAATGGCAGCAGTATTTTTGATAACTTCCGTTTTCTTCTTCTTTTTCTTGGGTGGAATGTATTTATTTCTAGCAGTCGAGTCTACCTCGTCTTTTGTACTGGTTCTACTCTCGTCCGAGTCCTTAAAATCGACCGGTAGTTCAAACTTCTTCTCTTTCAATTCTTGGTTCACGTTATACAACGACTGGGGAGACGGTACAGTAGCCGGACTATGGAAAATAATACATTATAAAGTATAAACCAGCATTTTATTGTGTAACAGTCATAGGCTATTGCTACTTATATAACACATAGGCCTACTACATTAATAGTGATGTCAGAGTCCGTAAGTGGTAAAATACAGTACAGTGAAACCTTTATCCATCGTTTTTCAAGGGACCAGGAAAACAAAACCATCCATGCAGGAAAACGATCCATCCAGGAAAATTTAACATTGACTATATGGCAGTGGGGTGGGAAAAAATGAATGATACAACCAGGAAAACGATGGATCCGGGAACGATGCATAGAGGTTTCACTGTAATTTGAAAATGTTCATGATGTAGGCCTATATTCTATTGAAGAGAGTCAAGTTCCAAAATTCAACACATAAAACTTGACAAAATTACCTATTTCAATATTAATAAACACGTTCGTTCCATCAATAATTGCTTCGATCACTTTATTGTACCCGGAGATTTTCTAGTTGTTTTCAATAATACCTCGGTTACGTTAACACAAGAAGTACAGAACACATACATACCTAGGTACGGAGTCTGGAATAGACTCTTCTTTACTCTTGATAACTTGCTGACGACTCCCTTTTGGTGGCTGACTTTCTGCGGTTGCCGTGGTGAGCGGAAACTTCACCATTATCTCCTCGTCCGAAGAGGGATCGCTTTCCAGGTAGCGATCAATTGCCAGCTGAAATGCTTCCTCTAGGTTTCCGACCATCTCCGTATATTCTACAACCATTCAAAATAGAACTATTTCAACAAAGTGGTTTAATTATAAAGTACGAGTTGTGATAAATCTATCTAGCAGATCATTAACACATTAGACTGATAGATCTTCCTATAGATTCGGTTTAGCATGCACAGTGCTAATAAAAAAAATAGAGAAATTCATTCTCACTAATTTTTTTCCATGTTCAAAAACCAGTATAATTAAATGAAAAGTTCACATCTATAAGATAATTTTGTGCTCTTCAATTAATATGGCATTCTATCTCAGTGAATCCGATCAGTTTCAAGATGATACATCAATGAATAAAAAGAATGTGATGAAATTCATTGACGTATTATCTCAAAACTGATTGAATTCACAAAAATGAAATGTCATATCAATTAAAGAGCATAAAATTATCTTGGACGTGTGAACTTTTCACTCAATCACACTGGTTTTGGAAAATTTAAAAAAATAGTAAAGACTAAAGATGAATTTCTCGATTTGTGTAAGCACCGTGCACGCACCCCCTTAAGTTGCTCTTTGAAAGAATCTTGTGAAAAGTGAATGTAATTCTTTCAAATAATTATTGTTCGTGTAAAACTACGGTTTCAAGATTATAGAACATACTTTGTACTTTTTCTTAAATCTCTTATGATTACCCCAAAAATTTAAAATAATTTTCACATACCGTTTTCAGTGCCATTGTATTTGCGACAGTTGTCTACTATGAGCTGGAAGTCAGTTTTGAAGTCGTTGAAGCTAAGGTATTCTCCCTCGTCTAATTTGTCTTCCATTCGTTGTAGATCCATCGGTTTGCTGACAATGGAATAATATCGAGGTGCGTACTCTTCCTCGACCGGGTCAATGAATGGCCACGCATCCTCGTGGTTTTTTATATGTTCGAGGATCTTGTACATGCCTGTTTGCAGATCCTCTTCCGTCTGCTTGAATCTAAGTGTCAACAAGCATTTTATTATATAAAGCCATGGATAAGGTTATGGTTTGAACTGGCAATTGAAAGAAATGTTACAAGTTATTTCGTTACAAGTTATTTTCAAGTGAAGCGCGTATTCTAAGCAGTTATGTGTAAGAAAATTTGAGACAGACCCGATGGTTTTTTAATGTAGGGTCTGCATATATTTGTCAATCCATTTATATCGCAACGATCTATTCGGACGAAAAAATTAATAGATCAAACAATCTGATGATGACCTCACCAATAGATAGGCTATTTGGAGGAGTATTTGGCGGCACAAAAGAGCAGATTATAGATGACTGATCCTTACAAAAACGCATGGACTCAACCTCACGCCTGACCTCACATAGGTTTCCAGTCCAGATGGGCAGCTAATACCGCTAATAACCATTTACGTAAATATTACAGAATAGCAAAAATCTATTGAAGCTCTCAAAATAAAAAAGTTTAATAAATGTTAGAGTAAATAAATATACCGGTAAGTTGAAATAATCAAATGGGCCTACTCCACCAAAAAAATAAAAAATGCCTTTTGTTTGACCAAAATGATTGTAATGTCCTAAACAAACAAATACCCTACGCCACTATGTTTAGCTTGATTAGTCGAAATTGAAATTGAAAGCTAATCAAAAAGGATCTTGATTTAAAATCCATATTATAAATACTACATCATTTTATTTTTATCCACATTCGTTTTGAAAATGTATTATTCCTGAAAGATTTATGAAGTGATGTCTACTCTAGCCTAAGCAAATGTAATCTACGAATGGCTAATAATTATTTTTAAATTACCGGTAATCAATACAATTTTATTCGAGGAATCAAATACACCCGTAGGCCTGTTAGTAATTTTACATGTAACTGAAGGGACAAATAACTAAGAGAACTGGAATGAAATGACATGAACATTAAAGTGTAGTTCAAGTTATTTATTTAAATAAAACATTATTCATAATTCCATTCCAAAGGTGGTGTTTTGTAACTTATTCAATTCAAATACTTTTCAAGTACATTTCTAGTTTTTCCCTCTATTTTTAATAGTGACCTACTGATTATCTTTTCTTTTCCCACTAGAATTACATTACAGTGAAACCTATATCTATCGTTTTTGAAGGGATCAGGAAAATATAACCGTCCATGCAGGGAAACGATCCATCCAGGACAATTCAGCATTGATCATATGGGAGTGGAGTGAGAAAAAATGAATGATACATCCAGGAAAACGATGAATCCGGGAACGATTCATAGAGGTTTCACTGTATAAATATCAGGGCAAACACATTCATAGAGAAAGCCGGTATTTTTTTTTCAAAGAGAAATATTTCAAGATTATTTTCAAAATTCAGATGAGGCTTCACTATACAAATAATAGATTAAGAGACCAAGGCAGTGATAAGACAATAAAATTACCGTAAATGCAAACATTTATGGTGAAATAAGTTTGTGTAAATATAAGATATAAAAGAATAACTCCTCCAGTCTGTAGGCCTACCTATTGCATAAACATTCAATACGCAAACATAAAATCCACAAAATTAAGAAATAATAATGACATATATAATCATAATACTGTAATATGAAAATAAGTACATAATAGATACATATTTGTATGTTAAACCAAGAGTATTTAAAAAAGGTTTGTAAGATGTATAAATTAGCAATAGCGTGGATATTAGTACCGGTATAACAAAACACATATAAAAATGGGCATGCAGGTATGGTTATGCTTAGCATAGGAACAACATGGAGTCATAATACTGTCTGTAATACTGTATATTGTATAATACTAATATGTTGGTCATAAATAGGGTCGATTTTAGCAAACATTACGTAATTCTACGAATACGTAATATGATATCCAATGTAACATCGGATAAGAATTTGCCTATAACCTTTTTTTATAACTACATCTAATAAAGTCCCTTGGATACACAAATCTTGAATTAATACATACATAGGTACAAGCTATCTAGTTGAATAGGTAGAGTCCTAGTGAACAGAAACTTTAAATAAAAATATAATTTCTCTTGGAGGTTAAGAAAAAAGAACAGCCGATGCAATGCCATACACCTCTCTGGCTAGTTCGAGGTCATAAAGGTTGAACATAAAAGTTGGGCCTACATTAATACAAAACACACTAGGCCTACTGCAATCAATAACAATCATTGTTGGTTAATTTGTATTTATAATAAGAAAATTTCTCCAACTTTACGATAATTACTAATTGGATTTAATTGAGTCTAATAAATAATAAGTAGGCCTAGGCCTAATAAATAACAACAATTACAAATTTACAATTCTAGAACAGTGATTCTTGTTTTATTTGAAGTCATCATTAATTTTAGCTTATTCAGCATTTTTAAAACATTAATTCATTATTAAATTTCAACACTTATGAATTATGATGTTGCTGTGGGAAATTTAATAAAATGGGCTTATAGCAAAAAAATCATTGTAAGGGATACAATATAATAAATCATTAGCAATAAATAAACGGAAAATTATGAAGTATCAAATAATTACTCAAATCAATTTGTTATGATGGATGAGGACGAGCCTAACAAGAAACGAAAATGTAGGCCTAATTCATGAACTTTAGCTTGGTTTTGATTTTTAACTTGTCTACTTACACCTGCGAGCTGCGTAGTTTCCGCTGTAATCCTTGTATGACGATTTGTCCCGTAGCCGAGGCTAGGGAATTGTTTGTCTGCCGGCCAACGGGTTTGAAGGCACTCGTACGACTGTCCACGGCACTCTCGACGCTGCCGCAATCCGACATTGTCCGCGATGCCGATCGGTGCTGAGCTCGAGACGCACGGCTCTCCTTATTGGATACCGATACCGAAGACTTGGACGATTCATCGTGCGCCAATCTGGAACTAGACCAAACATTTTTTATAATGATGACAAAGTGATTTTACAACCTTTAGGGTTAGTTTGTATAAACTTTTTCGTCAAAGGATTTAGGATTAATGGAAATCAATTAGTTTCTTTACTAAATTCATTGCGGAATTCAACAGCAAAGAGAAATTTGTAATTAACTTTTCAACAGACAAGAGCATATCTTGATTAATGTCCTGAGTCTATAGGAAGTCCTTTGTTGTCAAGAATACACGCCTGTTCCCCCTTGCCATTAACACGTGGGTGTTTTGACCTGCCACATGTTTCGGGACCCCTGATCGCTAATGTTTAATGATAGGGAATATAGATTAAAAATGACTTCACACGATAAAATATTGCCTAATAATATAAATTATTATTCCTACAAAATATTAAATATTAGTAGCAACTTCTGGACCCTGAAATTCGGATTTTTTTTTTTCTGAACTCGAAATTTTCGAGTTCAGCTCAATTTGAACTCGAACCCCGAACTCGAAAATTCGAGTGCTCGCACACCCCTATAGAATATGTTCAATATGTAACGTTGTCGAGTTACAAGTCACTTGGTGTAACATGAAATTTGCTAATAAATACAAATACAAATGTCCGAATTATTTTATGCAAATGTCCACAACTGTCCGAAACCTGCAAGTTTTTCAATCTACTTCAGGCCAACGACAAAGTCAACGTGCCAGCAAAATTCTTGAAACGTACAAAAATTTCATCTGGGCATCGAAAGTAATTAGACCCGAGTAGCCTACATATTATGATTTGGAATAATTTTTATTCCTATTCGAGTTCAGATGTACTGAATGTACTGTTGAATGTACTGAGATGTACTGTCGAATGCTCTAAAAGCGTCTACATGAAACCTAATCATTCCTTACAACAAATTTGAGAAAAATTGGACCATTTTTCAAGAAACCATTATTATCAACTCAAGTTTACAGGGGCATGAAGTAACCCCCTAGCCAGGCTAGCCTACACATTTATAAAAACAAGAAGCCTACTGAGCGACATGCTTACCTCGACTTCTCGTCTTCTCTTGTCACTTTTTCTTCAACTTTCTGCTGTTTTAGTTTCTCCAAACGACTTGACTGTCTTCGTGGTTGAAAGTCTAATAATCGTTTTCTGCGAAGTATGAAGAACACAAATATTATGAAACAGAACATATCCAAACAGGAATAATTAAGGGGACGAGACACTGAAAATACATTTTTTCATTTGTTTATAATTAATCTGATATTATTAACGAGCCGCAGAAAATTTTATTACAATTATTGGAGACTCCATTACAGTGAAACCTCTATGCATCGTTTATCAAGGGCCCAGGAAAATAAAACCATCCATGCAGGAAAACGATCCATCCAGGAAAATTCAGCATTGATTATATGGGAGTGGGCTGGAACCAAATGAATGATATAAGCAGGAAAACGATGGATCCGGGAACGATGAATAGAGGTTTCACTGTATATAAAGAATAATGATTTTAAAAATGGGCTACACTATCAAACAACTAGTGAACCTATAACCTATAAACTATAGGTTATAGCCTATATTGCATGTATTTATTTCATCATGTTTTTTCATGCGCATTTGTTATTGTAAATCGCTACCACTTTCTAGTGATACGAGTTTTCCAGAACTGGGCCTACTATATGAAAGTCAGCAAAATATGAATTATAAGAATCCAAATTCACGAGGGTTCACTGTGAGCCTACTGGCAATTAGTTTCTAATACCGGTACTTATATGCCTATTGGTTTTATTCAATACTATTATCCAAAACCATTCTCAAAATTAGCCATCCTGTCACTCAATGCAATGTAATGTGTATTAATATTACGTATACAATCACAGCCAGATCAGCTTAATTTCCAATTTTCAATATTTCATTTTTAACCAAAATACTGGACATTCCAAACCCCAGAAATATGATTGAAAAAAAAAAAAAGATTTCAACATTTTCCTTGCAGAGCTAGGTCTACGTGAATCCCCCCACTGGCTGCAGACATATTTACTTTTATGATTCAAGCTACTACCCCCCCCCCCCCCCCTCCCAACATTTCAATTCGACCTCTACACAAAACTACCGGTATATTCTGACACGATGACAATCAAGTGAACATGCCAAGTCTATCAGTAAATTGCAACATCTACCGACCTCTGTAAACGTTCTTTTTCTGCAAACAGGCGTGGTATCTCCGGTAGAAAATCTTCGGCGAGTGTCCGGTACAAAGCTCTCTCCGCCTTGGAGGTAGAGTCACGTAAGACTTGAGTCACCTTATCCCAGTCATGTTCAGTAAAGCATATGACTTGCCAAGTTCCGGAACCAAATTCTTCCGTATCCGATTCGGGGGGAGATTTTCCGCGTTTCTTTCGACGTTTATCTTCTTTAGATTTACGACGTTTCTCTTTTCCTTTCTTTTTTTGAATTTTAGTATAGTCCTCTTTGTAAAGCCGTGTCCCGTAGAAGTACCAATACGCTGAATGGTTTTCATCATGTCCAAGAGGCACTACACGAAGACTGTCAGACTCGAGATTCTTCAGAAGATCTTGAACATCTTCAGCATCAAGACGAAAGTCGCAGAGAGCATGCAGTATCTCAACTTTCGTCCGTAGCGGTAGAAATTGAAAATCCATGTCAGTGTTGAATGGATTGTCACGTCCACATTCCTGTATCAAGAAGTCGTTTCATATTAATCAATAGTTACAATTAGAGGCAAGCATTTTGTCCAGTGCAATGTATTTATGTTGGGTTCAAAGACGAACTGTAATAATAACCAGGATCTACTGGCGTCGCACCAATGAATAACGACTGTGAGATGATGGTTTTCTCAGGTAATGGGAAGAAAAGCGGGAAGAAAGCAGTTGTGGCCTATATTGTAGAAATAATGAACCATTCCGGCATTTGCCTACGCTAAAGAGGGAAACCACGAAGAACACCCTCGTTTTTTTATTCCCATTGGGTTTTATGACGCAATTTACTGATGACTAAGGTCTACTGATATCGGTGAATCATGAATGAGATGAAAGATTATTTCATTATCATTTTTGATTTGTAACTTCATTAAAAAAATCAAATCTAGCTATTACTAAATGAAATTTGTGATAAATGAGAAATTACATGTCTGACAGTATATTTAATAAATGATTTGTTAATGAGATGAGCCTGGCATATATCTACTGTTGTACATACTGTATAATGTCCAGCTGCAATTGAATCAGTTTTAAATTTTCTACATATAGACTACCTATGTAATAATATATATATTCTACGTGACAATATATTCTACGTGACATAGGCATAGCTACTCCACAGTAGAATTACTCATTTTATAAGGTGTATATTCTACCGACCCAGCCCTGCAAAAGAGGCGTAGTTCAATACCTACCGGCATTAAGTAAATAATATCCTTACGGGATAGAGTGGCAGAGCCCTGGTCAAACAGTATAACAGGCCGTGGTAGTGTTACGCCTGGTAATCCTGCTAGGAGCGCTGTTATCACCAAGAAAATGTTATCTGCTAGAGCACTGTTGCGAGTGAATGCTGCTAGGAGCGCTGTGATCAGCCAACTTTTTGATTGTTGATGGTCATAGGCTCTGTTATACGGCATTGCCTATCTAGAGACTACTTCATCTATGCTACCGGTAAATTACATTGATGAACTCACTTGACACTTTTGACGGAATAAACGTCGCAAGAACATCTGATAGTTGAAAGTGGAGATGTCATTGTTTCCCAGGCAGCCACACAATAGTCTCACTATGAGCTCTTGCAGTAAGCTACTTCCAGCATCTTCTGCACCATCTGTCAACAGCGCTTCTTCGAGTTCCTACAAAAAAATGATAAAATAAAATTGAATGTTCAAATTCATAGTGATGGGAAATTAGGTTTACAAATAACCTATGTTTTTTCAACATCAGCATTATGGCCGGGTTTCTAGCAAAAACCAAAGCCACGATCAGCATGAGTAGTGCGCGAGCCGGCAATGCTGCAATAAACATGACTTGTCGTGGAAAAATTGTTGTGGTCGTAACGTAACCCAAGGTTAGTAAGGTTATCAATTTTTCGAGGAGATGTTGACAGTCCAACGCTCGTGGCTGTAGCTTTTCACGTCTTTGCAGTTGCAACCAGAATAATTGGGTCTGTAGTATTTATCGTCTTTGGATCCACAACGGTAAAATTACAGACACTGAGCACGCCTACTTGTGTTTTTTTCCCCAACCTCCCCCACTAACGGACATATTACACCCTCCAGCAGCCCCCCCCCTCCCCAACCACGGCATCAACCTACCCCCTAACCTAACCAACAAAAATCACCCCCTCCAGCACCACAATGCTCAACAACAATTCTCAACCTCCCGTAACTTTTTCTGAATGATATAAACAAGATCTTTCAGAAAACACCAAAAAATTGAGAATCAAACACCAATTGGGGATGCTCAGTGTCACAGTAAAATTACCATTTTTTTAACACTGCTCAACAACCCCACCAACAGCTCTAGGTTATACGGGGGTACAAATGAGAGGGGGATAATGAAACGATGAAACCATAGATGAAAGGATGTTTACAAAAACCCATGCCTAATGCAAGACTCGAACCCACGCCCGTCCTGACTTCGCTTTCTACCACATTGTCATAGCCGACTGAGCCACTGGGGCGGCTATTTTGGATCCTATAATCGAAATAAATGTTAACTAATTACCAGTAATATGAAATATCTATTAATATCAATTACTTGGGCATGCAAATGGACTGAAGTAACAAAAAATTGCTGACAACTGCTAGGCCTATGTCAATACCTAGATGCCTATGAGGGCCTATATAGATATTTAAATGTACTCAGTGATGAGTGACTAGAAACCAAAAGTTATAAAAAATACCGGTAGGCTTCATCATTTTGGATTAATCCTCAGCATTTCAGGGGTTCAGGTTAGGTTAGTTAAAAGAACAAGTTTTATTAAAAGAAATTACTAAAATAACAACATGCAAAATTGTGAAGCTGCTAGGCCTAGGTCTATGCCTACTTGACAACAATTGGAGCTATAATCTTCACTATCACGCCGACAGATTATAAAGAAATAGGACTAGGCCTGGGCCTGATCAAGAATATTTCCATTTTCTATACCTTTCTTGTCAAACACAAATTGTTTCAGATCAACATACAGCACACTACATCTAACCTTATCTGAACATTTCCTTAATATCAAGATTCATACGAGTATCGGCCTTTTCTAAGAAGTTGTGGGCAGACAATACTGCTCGGCACACTGTAGATCCCTAGGCCTAGTTTAATGGTTATGAATTAGCCAAATGTCTACACGAAATACTGAATGTCCACTAAAACTTAAACGGTGATTAAATTCAAAAACTTACCTCAATATCAAAGTCGAGTAGATTGAAAGCTGCTCTGAATAGTGAACAAAAGTGGGCAATACTCGGTACCTCCCACCATGACTGAATATCTATGGGAAAATAGATTGGAGGCATTAGAAGATTACTAGATACACTGAATATCTGAATGAACGAAAAATATACGTCAAAGTCACATAATTAGGTTTCAGGAAGGTCCAAAAAAGATTTGACCTAACCTATATTACTTAGGCCTAAATCTATGGCCTAGAACGATATCCCTCCAAAAGCAAACAGAACATAAGACTTCAAGACTGCATGTACTAATATCGTAAATCTAGCGTGAAAATATAAAATACAATTAGTATAAGAGTTACCATCCATATCCTTCCAGTTTCTTAATCCGATAATTAATTATAGGAGGACTAACGCACAGAAAGCCATCTAAATGTTCAGTTGTTTTGAATCACCGGAAACAGATTTAGTCAGTTTGCGAGAAAAGTTAGACTTGCATGATGAACACCAAGGGCGCTGCCTTCGATCTGAAAATCATGAAAATGGCTCGAAGTTCAAAATATGTTCAAAACACTTAAAATTGTACACAACCGAAAATCCAAACATTTTTTCGGTTTGAAATATATGACAAAATACAATATTGATACGAAATTAATTCAGTTGAAATCTCGGATGTACACCAATTTACAATGGTGTACCTTGGACAACGCACTCTTTTCATTTTGACAGCTGACAACAAGTGTCAATAACACTTGAGTTACACTGTTGCCAAGTATCTTGAACTTTCACCAATCACCATCAATTGATAGGCGTACCGGTTTCGATAGGCCCAGTCATCATCTCAACCAACTGCGGTCTGACAGTCCAATCACTGAGTAGGCCTACATAAATATCCAAGATAAACTAATAATCACGTGAAAGCTTTGCCGCATCATTCTCACTTGGTTGCTTCTTCATCATCAAGACTGTATTACTTGGGTTAAAATGGCTCTACCAGAAGCTTTGACTAAACTATTCAGGTTAGCTACATTACGTGTATAGGCCACCTTTACCTACTGACAGCTGACATTAAAAAAAATACAATTACTAGGTACCTACAGTGGTATTATACCACTGTACAAAATAGCATAGTATAAAGCTGGCCTTACATGAACATTTTTTATGCAAATTCGCTGCCGCGTGAATGCGGGAGCGATTTCGGAGGTGGACACCCATATTGAATTATTAGCCAATCAGCGACGACTGCACGATGGTGCGGTACCAAGTTCAGCTCAAATCAACTTTTTCTCTGCACCGCAGCAAATCGGCTAGATTTAGTTTGGATTAAAGTAAAATCTGCCTGAGGTCGCCGTCATACTGCTTTCTCCAGAACAGCTGGGTCGATTTTAGCATGTTTGTTTCAAAATAATTTCCTAATTGCTCTGTGCCCACGTGCATATGACTTGTTTTATACGTTTTTGTTTTTATGATTGTTTTTGGGATTTAATTATTTTTTTGTCTTACTGGCAGTTATTATTATTATTTATTACACCAACGATGCTAACAAAGTTACAACAAACTCGAGTAGTGACACAAAAAGCGCGGGGCATTATATACGCGTACATGCCCTTCTCTGTGTCCACCTTGCTTGAATCACCATTAGGAAGCAGCAGTTTCGTTTGTTTGCACCGTCCCGCACCCTCTTGCGGCTGCGAATTCGCATAAAAAAGTTCATGTAAGCTGCCAGCTTACTGCAGACCGAAAGCGCTGGGCAATGGTACTGGAACTATTGCGTTACTGGTGAATGACAAAATAATGAGTACCGGTAGGCCTACTTGGCCTATTGATATTTTACGGAAAATTACGTCCCATAAATTTCCCTATTTTGTTCTTAGAAAGTCTGTAGGCCTAAAATTTCTCTGTTTTAGCCTTGTTTTGGCCTTGTTTTGGCCAGACAAAATACAGCGAAACTCGGGTGATTTGGAACAAGAACAAACCCTGCTTCGGCCGTTGTTTGTCCCTACTTGGTCCCTATTTTATTGTCTCTATTTCGTCCGCAAAATGTCCTTGTTTCGTCCGTTGTTCCTCCCTACTTCAAGGTCCCTGTTCTAACCATGATTTGTCTCTATTTTGTATGTAAAATTTCCTTGTTCAGGCTGTTGTTTGTCCCTACGTGGTCCGTATTTTACCCCCGCTTTACGTGTCAATTTCCATTTTATAACTTTAATTATATGTAGCCCAATTCGTCATTACATTAACTATTAAATTACGCCATGTTTTTGTGACACTCTTGAAAAAACGGCATAATGCAACATTTAATTTAATGGTGAATTGGGCTGCAATTAATTTGAGTTATGTGAGGGTTATTACTAATTAATACCGAATACACCACAAAGTAGCTTTCCAAACCTTCATCTGGTAGGCCTATACCATATTTAAACTTTTTGGGAGCAAAGAATTCTTTTGAGTCTTGACGACATTCTGGACTGTGCCATTTGATAGTGGGATCCAGTAATCTTTCCCCAAATTAAATTGTCAAGTAGTTTTTGCAAATTCGTTGTCGAGTTCTTATGATAAGATAAGATAAGAAGAGATGTACCGTATGTCTTTATTTGTCATTGTATGGTTTGAAATCAAAAGTGCAATGTTCAGTCTTACGACCTAACCTTGTCCTTAAGCATACGGTACATGTTATAACAGAAGCTTACAGAAGCTATAACAGATGTCATAATTATCGACTTGTACAGACCTGCACGTCCAGGTTGGGTCACTAAAACGTTTGGCTATAAAATTCCGTACTTTCCCATATTATAAACTGCCATAGTATTTCCATAGTATTTGGTATTAGGGCCTTGCTGAATTGTATAGTTTGGATTAATATATTTTGATTCATCTTTGCTGCAGCCACATCGATGCCAATAAGGCAAAATATATTGATGCTTTGAGAGAAGTGGTTGCCATCAAATCAGTTTCGGCATGGCCGGAGACGAGAGAAGATATTGTAACTATGGTTAAATGGACTGAAACCAAACTCAAAGAGCTAGGCACTGAAGTTGAGCTTAGTGATGTTGGTACCCAGGTAATATTTTTCCATCCTACGGAATTGCAGATTTTTTTATTCATTTTGATTGTAATTTTTTTTATTTTTTCAATTCATTTTTATTGTTGCAAAGCGAGACTCAATATTCTGTGGAAAAATTCTACTGTACCGGTAACACAAGTTCACATTTTTTAAAAACATGGCATGCACATGTCACATGTGTCATATTATCATATTATGTGTCACGTGTGTTATATTTTAACTCGATGCTGTGTAGTTTTGAGGCGCAATTGGTTGTACCACTTTTAAGAAAAACTAGTTCGAAAGTTCTAACACTCCCATAAGTTAACCCAAAGGAGAAAATTAAGAAGAAAACACTTCAAATAAACTCAAATTTTATCCATGAATGATACACATTATCCCAAAGTTTTACATAAATTGGATCAGCCGTTTTGAAGAAAATATTTAGGGGCCTATAATGTTTTTTTCAGATTAATTGAAGAGTTATATTGAGAAGAATAAACATTACAATTTGTTTGGGGAAATTGTTATTATGTAACAATTTAAAACTTGCGTAAATACTAAATAGTTACAGTGATTTTTTGTTGAGGATTCTTTTTTTAATATCTTTATTCATAGAATAAGACTCTGCCTTTTCAATAAAAGGGTGCCATAAGACACAGAATAACAAAACATAGGATAAAATAATAACAATATTTACAGAATAATAATAACAATAATAGGCCTATAGAGAATAAGAATGAACAAATACTGACAAATTATGATGTTATTGACCTGTGATGCATACCAGCGATACTAATGTCCATATAAATGATTCCTCAGAATCGAGATAGAACCTTTCAGCGCTAATAAAAATATTACATCTATAAATAATAATATTATAATAATAATATTATATTCCAGGTTCTTCCAGATGGCAAGAAGTTGAAACTTCCCCCTGTCTTATTGGGTACATTAGGAAACGATCCTAAGAAGAAGACTGTCTGCATTTATGGGCATTTAGATGTTCAACCAGCTCTTATTCAAGATGGTTGGGACACCGAACCTTTTGTTCTTACAGAGAAGAATGGGAAGCTGTATGGGCGCGGTGCTTCTGATGACAAGGGCCCTGTTTTATGCTGGATTCATGCTTTACAAGCATTCAAGGCTACTAAACAAGAAATCCCGGTCAACTTGAAGGTTATACATAACAATACTCATTCTCAAATCGACCCTCGATCCGATCGCCAACACATTCCGCCAAATCCATCTTTTAGGACATTTACTATTTTTTTTGATCTTGGAAGTGCATTCTTAAGTACAAGAAAAATTGTTCATGAAATTATACTTTCAATGGATATCTTGTAAAGTATCTTGTAAAATATCTTGTAAAGTAAAGTAGCAAAAACCGTAGTTCTAAACAAGTGGTAGTGTACGGCAAACTGTGTTGCGATGAAGTAAAGTTTCTGTTAACTCTTGAACTTCAAAAAGGTTGTTTGATGCATTGAAAAGTAATTTATAAAACAATATCTTTTAAAACCACAATATTCTATGTATCATATTACCAGTATGTATTATTCACTTAGATAATGTCGTACCGGTATGTAAATCTATAGGCCTACATAGCCCACTACAAATTGTGTAGATTTCTAATCATTTTCTTATTAGGATCAATTAGGCTTGTTAGCTTAGATATGCTATGCTAATAGATTGAATAAGTTGAAAATTAATATGTCAACAACTTATTCAATTCAACTTATTTCCTTATTACTATTAATTACTATTATTTGTAATCATTTAGTATACTTAGTTAAGGCCTATACAATGAAATCCTGACCTGAAAATTGAAGTTCGGTACTTAATCTCGTCTTTCTTTAGTTTGTTTTCGAAGGTATGGAGGAATCTGGCAGTGAAGGACTAGATTCGTTGCTCGAACGTAAAAAAGATACATTCTTGAAAGGTGTGGATTACGTCTGTATTTCGGATAATTACTGGCTAGGCACAGACAAGCCGTGTCTAACGTACGGTCTTCGCGGCATCTGCTATTTTGAGATTATGGTTGAATGTGCTTCTAAGGATCTGCATAGTGGAGTGTTTGGAGGAAATGTGTAAGTAAATCAGAAGTTCCTATAAATTAACCAGTAAAAACCAAATAGGCCTTTATACAAGATTAAATGTTCTTTTAATGGTCACTGAACTGTTCCAAACAAGTAGGCTATTGAATTCCTAATGAAATGTGAAAAAATAAAGTGTTGAACTTGACCTATTACTCATTATAATTAGCTGCCCCGGTGGCTCAGTCATCTGTCGCTAGCGGTAGAAACTGAAGTCAGGTCGGGCGTGGGTTCCCGCATAAGGCATGGGATTTTGTTAACGGCCTTTCACCTATCATCACTTTATCGTTCGATCATCACCCGCTCATTTGTACCCCCATATAATTCGACTGTTGGTGGGGTCGTTAAGCAACATTAAGAAAAAATTGTGTGCCAAAAATATTTCATCTCTTTAATACTGCCAAACCGATAATCTTGTCATGAAAACTTGTAGAAATTTGAATAACTATAGACATACGGATAGTGTTGATTAAGGCGAATATCTAACTCGAATAATTGTTTATCTGTACTTTCAGGCATGAAGCAATGTCCGATCTCATTGCAATGATGAATACTCTGGTTGATAAGGATGGGAAAATTTTAATAACAGGTCTCCTGGACGATGTGCTACCAGTTTCAGCAGATGAAGCAAAAACATATAAAGACATTGCTTTCGACGTTGGTGAATACAAAAAGAATATTGGTTGCAGATCGTTGTTGCACAATGAAGATAAGGTAACTACTAATGTGTAATGTCTAGTTTAACCATTGAGTAAATAAATATTCTTGTGGGATACTGGTTAAAGAGTTTACAGATCTTGGTAGGAGTTTGGTATAGTCCTGCTAGCAGCACTGTGATCACCAAGAAAATGCATCTGCCAGAGCACTGTTGCAAGTGAATCGTGCTAGAAGCGCTACTTGGTAACATAGGCACTGCCATACGTTGTTGCCTATCTAGAGACTACTTTATGTATGGTTTAACCAAGCCAAACTGAGCTTCTCCTTACTCTGGCCGTACGTGTGCATTAATATTGTGAATTCTGCAGCTGCAAGTTCACCGTTTGACAACAAATTTGTATGGTTAGCCAATCAGAAAAGGCAAAGGTCGAAGCAACGTTATTTCACAAAAGTTGAGCTCGAGTCTACTTCTCTCCACGCCGCAGGATTTTTGCATGCGGATTGGCCGGATGTATTTTAGATAAAATTTAAAATTTGGCTGGCCAAGTGCTCGCTGTCACTTTTTCAAAAGCAGAAGTGTCGAATTCAATTGGATTGTTTTAAACATTTTTGTTTCACATATATTCATCAATCATGTTAAATTATCATGTTTTATCATCAACATGGTATCGATTGAAATCGGTTCGAAATTCATTTTGGATCTGTGAATTAATTTGAAAATATTTTTTTTCATTGAAATTTAATTTTAATTTTAGTATTGTGTTACCATTAAATCTATTATCTAATAATCAAAGTGACCCTATTACAAATCTTTCATGCAAAATGATATTTCAGACTCAACTTCTGATGCACCGTTGGCGTCACCCAAGTCTATCTCTGCATGGTATCGAAGGAGCATTCAGTGAACCAGGTGCTAAGACTGTTATCCCAAGAAAAGTGATTGGAAAGTTTTCCATCCGTATCGTTCACAACCAAACACCTCAGAAAGTTGAGCAGTGTGTTGTTGCATATCTGAATGCAAAATGGAAAGCTCGTGGCAGCCCAAATATAATGAAGGTGAGTCAAACAACTCGAGAAATTCTCTCAAGACCAAGAATTTGGTTGAAAACACTTTTTTTTTTGTAAATTGAGTACTAGGAAATTGTAATTCTCTTGTTGCACTCAGTAGATGAGCGATAGCAATGACCTCTGTAGTGATTACTGTTTTATCGGCTGCTCAAGATAGGCCTATTAGTGTACCTACTAGGGAGAGCCACCAGGCAGGCAGGCTGTAACTACTGTATGTGTACAATCGGGCAGACGCGGCCAGGCAGGGCTGGTATAAAGACTATGTAATAACAAGTTCTACAAGGTTTACAAGTTCAGTGTATCCTTCCTCATCATCATAACAACCTCTATCTCCCTCTTATGGAACTTTTTTTTTCTATTTGTACCGATGTACAGGTTGTAGGGTCTGCCTGATCAACATGAAACTTTTTTGTACACGCACACTTATTCAACTTTGAAGTGTATAGTTTTGGGATTAAATCGGTTAGACCATTTTTTTTTTAAGGGTCCCTTATAGGTGTGTAGAGTTTTTGATTATAGGCCTATGCTATTTATATATATCACTCATCTTACAACGCACGTGTTGCATTCACCTAGTATTATATCAAATTCTTATAAAAGTGTTTTGTGTTACAGCAAAACCGTTTTACCTTTGTATCATTACCAATCAAATTCAGAAGTAAGCCTTTTCATACACAAATCTAAGCTTAAGGATATTTCTCTATAAGTTTTGTTTCATTTTTCAGGCATCCATGGGTCATGGAGGTCGGCCATGGTTGTCTGATCCAACGCATCCTCACTACGTTGCCGCCAGTAACGCTACCAAATACGTGTACAAAGTGGAACCAGATTTGACTCGCGAAGGTGGATCAATTCCAGTAACTTTAACTCTACAGGTTTGAGCCCCATTCCCTACATCTTGATGATGATATATATTTATTTGGCTACTATTCTACTTGTGAAATGATTTTCTATTTCAGGAAGTAACAGGAAAGAATGTGATTCTGTTACCTGTTGGTGCTGCTGATGATGGAGCGCACTCACAGAACGAGAAGCTCGACGTTAGGAACTACATTGAAGGGGTAATTTAATTCACTTTTTACGATGTACATGCTTAGGACACTTATAAGGCTCAGCTAGTTGTGGCACTGATGTGGAAACTGAAATAGGGCACGATTTTGAGTCTCAAGTCATTGGTATTCATTATTACTTATCATCTTCACATTAGCATTTGTTGTCATTTTTCTATTTTGTGTTAGTTCATGGGATCCACAGCCATCTTTATTGGATAAGACAGTCTCTTATGCTGCTCTTTCACTAATGCTATTTTGATGGGTTGACGCATCTTTGCTCGCGCAAGCAAAAAATGATGTTGTGGTCTGGTAGCCTATGTGCTGCACTCTGGTAATCTAAAATTCCAACTTCGAAAAACTTTCATCAGAAGTTTTCACTTTTCTTCGACGTTATTGAGGTTATGTGATATCTAACTTTTAGCTAGAGCCTTTTGACCACTGATCTCTGCTTTAGACTTATTCAGGTTTGGAATTGAACGATATTCATGTTAGCTCAAGCCATAAACATGAATCTAGAACTGGTCCTGACGATATTCCATCATATTATGGGATTAAATCGTTTGTATTATTGTCATAAACAACTGTAGTAAACTCGCTATCACGGCCAAATAGAATGCGCGCTTAGTTCAAATTCTTTTGCGGAAATTCCCAAAGTTTTTAGTAGCTTCGCAGATATGACACTTCAGACAGACTGATATACTTGAATGTCTTTGGAAAGTGACGTCATGGTCTGGAAACAACGGCACCATCAGCGATTATGTAAACTAAAATAAATGGACATCGGTTAACACAGGAAACATACCAGAGTGAAAGAGCAGTATCAGAAAAGAATGATCTGAATAAAGAAGGCTGTGATGGGATCTTTATGCAGCAATGACTTGTGCATTTTTAGAATACCATTTCATTATTATTGTAGGCCTATTCGGAATTGAGAGTTTGATATGAATTTTTTTTTTCAGACGAAATTGCTTGGTGCCTACTTGTACGAAGTGTCGAAACTGAAATAAGAAAAATTACAATAATCATCAATTGTATAAGAAATTATTATTTTGTGTTTTTTCTCAACATTTACTCTTATTTGTATCAAGTGCCATAGGAATCCTCGGTTAATATCTTATATGGCATGTACTGAGCTGCTACCAGTACAGCAAGACATATTGCAATGGACCTGGATTCTGATTTTATAAATATAGAACTTTAGCTTTTAACATTTTCTATATTATATTTATATATATTATATATTAATAATGCTACCTGTTGAAGCATATGTATTAGAATTGAAAAATAAAACGTTTCTTATAATGAACCTACCTAGTAGATTGATGTTACCTAATAATTCACAAAACATAGTTTGTATGAATATCGGGAGGTTGTAAGTGTTAACGTGGAACTATTGAGTTTTCAAAATATGACGAAAGTTTTTTTTCATCTTGCCCATGATAAAATAGTAATACATTATTTGAAGAAAATGTTTTCAAGTAAAAAATTTCCCTGGACATAATTCTTGCCTCCTGAATACCTGAAATTCTAAATCTTCCATAAGTGCAATGTTAAATTAACATAGCGCTTATGGAGAATTCAGAATTTCAGGTGTATTGCTTTTAAACCACATGGTTTACAAATACCAAAATTGCTAGAGACATTGCTTAGCATGTGATTATACGCAAACTATACGAGCAATATTCAAATAATTCTGTGACAATCATAAAATATGAGCCTTATTTTTTTCACCTGATACAACAGTGATGCAACGGTTAATGAAATACATCAGCCGCCCTCGTTAGCTCAGCTGAGGCACGCTTCAGAGACTGAAGTGACCATTGGGCGTGGGTTTGAGTCCCGCATTATAAGGCATGGGTTTTTGTAAACGTCCTTTCACCTATCATCACTTCATCGTTGCATTTATCACCCGCTCATTCGTACCCCCGTATAACGTAGCCGTAAGTCAACAGCGGTCGCTTCAGTCTTCAATATACCCTATATTCTACTAAACTTCAGTCATCACCGGCTTGGTAAACCGGCACTCAGACAAAAATGAATAATATATAAATAATATAATTATATATTGATAATATATTAATAATATAAATAATATATATAATAATAAATAAATAATAATTACACCAAGTGCAGAAATCATAACTGTATGTTGATTTTTAATTAGAACGTTTGTATGTAGATAGATATGCTTCATTGTTATTTACATTTCTGTTTTTAATGTTCTTCAATATTCATGTTCATGAACTTACCGGTATTTATTGTTCTTCAATATTCATGTTCATGAACTTACCTGTATTTATATTCTGTAACTATGGTTCTCAAACGTGATTAGCTTAAATAGAGGCTGCAGTAAGATTAAGGCTGCATACATTTTCACTTAGATGTATGAAATTTCTACTTTTTCAAGTTCTCTTAATTTGCTAGTTCTGAACGTTACTGAATTTCAGCACCCATGCCCATTTGCTTGAAACTTCAGCCATATTGGGGAACAAAATTTCAATGCCCATCTCTGCTTCTGCCCACTGAAACACAAATTGTACATAATAATTAGTGCAGTTACAATGTAATGATACCAACAGACTTTATCATTATATAAAAAGGGTGGACCCACTCGCTTCTTCAAAGTGAAATATTTCCGGGGTCAGAATCTGAGTTCATGATACCATTTGCCTGTAGCGCAACTATTGCTTTTTTTTCGAACTATATTAAAAAAGGTGCTCAGCAATGCTATACATGGCTCAGTAGAATTATTATGTTAGAGGTGGCATTTGTTTTCCATGAAAAAAATATATTTTGTAAGTTTAACAATGTCACCGGTACCGAAGCAAATCCAGTCCACAAGGGAATCCGCTAAAGTGCGACAGGCAAACCGTTGACTCTGATTTGACCGCAAGAAATCACAAATGCCTGCCATGTTATTAGTATGGAAGTCGATATAGCTTCTTTATATTATGATAAAGTCTGTTGGTATCACTAGATCGTGGTACAGTTTCTCACTAAACTGTGAACATCAGTAAGCAAATAATGATAACTGAAGATACCTGAAGATCTTGACCATGTCCCAATAGAGTAGTAGTAGATGACTTGGTAAGTTGAGGTAACGCAAGATGCAATGTGTTCGTTTTAGGCCAATTCAAAACAATTGCATACAAGCTTTTCTCATCATTTTTATCACCACTCTGTGTGTACCTGTAAAGAAACGAAACATTATTGGAGCTCCAATCATCCACATACGAGCGACACACCACACGATAATGATTAAAGGACAACACAACCCTGAAACTAGATTTTAATGAATAAGGACTTTATTTATTCCCCAATTTAAGAGAAACCTAGATATCACCATCTCAATTTCAGAAATTATAATCATTTTTTTGTCCTCCATGAGTCGTGACCATGAGACCATGAGCTATGACGTAGGCATTACCGATTCTGTATACAAACTTGAACAGAATCAAGTAATGTCTACGTCACGACTCAGAAAAAAGTGCCGGGATCTGGAGGACAAATAAATTGATTATAATTTCTGAAATTGACATGATGATCCATCATTTTCTCTAAAATTAGGGAAATAAATATCACCATTATTAGTTGAATTTAGTTTCTGGTTTGTGATGTCCTTTGAGACAACTTGATTTTCTTGTGTATAATGTTTCAAACAAGAAAGGTAAACCACAAAAAACGGATATAGTTTACGAACCAGACTCCAGTGGTAAGCGTGTCGTTTTGGTATGTCCATGGTTTTGATCCATAAATTGCTTCTCCATTAATCTTGAGCCATGCACCGACCCCACGAAGACGCTCTTCAAATATAGGCGTGATTATACCCTCCTTGGTGGGCCCAACATTCATCAGTAGATTACCTAATGAAATATTTTGCTCATTAGGCCTATAGTGTCAACTAATACCACAAAGTAATAGGTTTGAATTATGATAGAAAGGCAAAATGCCAGAAAAGTTTGTTACGTGTATAAGTATCTACCATATAAAAAGTCAGGCTCCATATCGTGGTATAGATAGTGCGTGCACGGTGCTTACACAAATCGAGAAATTATATTTACCGTTTTTTTCCATTTTCAAAAACCAGTGTAAATGAATGGAAAGTTCACATCTCCAAGATAATGTCATGCTCTTTGAATTAATATGACATTTTATTTTTGTGAATTCAATCAGTTTCGAGATGATACGTCAATGAATTTCATCACATTCATTTTATTCATTAACATATTATCTTAAAACTGATTGAATTCACTGAAATAGAATGTCATATTAATTTATGAGCATAAAATTATCTTGGAGATGTAAACTTTTCATTCAATTACACTGGTTTTTGAACATGGAAAAAAAAATTGTGAAGGTGAATTTCTCTATTTATATAAGCACCGTGCATGAACCCCCTTAAACACTTTATAACCAGGTGACTTTGAAGAAAAAAATCACCAACCTCCACAACTGACAGTCTCTGCTAGCTCTTTAACCAAATCCTCCACGGTCAAATAATCGGATAGATTAGCGTTGCGTCTAAATCCCCACGAATGCTTGTCGATGGTCATACAGTTCTCCCATTTGTGCTTCTGCAACACACCAGGATTGAACCGATCCGTGCACGTGTAGAAATCCCCATGTTTACAAGGAATCTCACTTCCCCACCTGTCGTTTACAACAACCGTATCCTTGACAGGACTCTCATTATAGAGCCAAGCTAAGAACTTTTGAGACGACCAGTAAGTATCCCGTGGTTCCCAATCCCCATCGGACCAAATCACTTCAGGTTTATACAGTTCAATCTGTGAAACAAATAAACATCTCTAATCTTTGATGAACAAGAACACAAGCAGTAAATACAGAACAGGAAAAACTTGGCCTATAAAAGCTGCATCATTATATCTATAGTATAAATATTTTTTATTTTTTGTATAACATCGGAACTTGACACAAAATCATTGTCCCCTAATTGAGGCTATGGATGAAAGAGATATGAAAAGTTATACGGTATATTGCGTTCTTTAATGGCCGGTATATTTCTGCTGCATATTATAATTTTTTGATCTCTTACATAAAGAAACTGGAAAATTGTAAAATGGATAGCAAAAAATTATTTGTGCATGCATGCACCTATTCTTTCAGTACATGCCACATTCAAGAAATGGACAAATATTTACCAATTCATGCAGCTCGGGCATTGTTTTCAAGTTTGCAAAGTCTCGAGTACTAAAGTTGTTCTTTTTGTCTTCTAAATACATTGGATGAAACCACTCATATAGAGAATGGTAGAGTCCAAACTTCATATCACTCTTTGTACGCACAGCATTGGCCAACTCTCCTACAAGAAGAATTAAATTACGATTAGTTGTATGATGGTGCAGATCAGGAAAATGCCATAATTATATGTGTTGATGGATGCGTAGGCAAAATAGGGTAGCAAAATAGCAAAATATTCATTATTTCATTTATTCATTATTTTTTTCGATAAATAATAAATATTGACTCCCCGGTTCCAACAATTCAGGTCGGAGGGATGTTGAACACCATTTATCTGAGGCCTATCAAATAATGCCGGCTGGTCAATCCTGTCGCCTCATTTTCTATATTCATTTTTTATCACTACAATATAAAATAAGTGCAACCTAATTACTGTATAGTCATAAACATAAATGTTGAAACTGTAATAGGCCTACACAATAAATTCCAAAAATGGTTTGCAAAAAAGCAACTAATTTGACATGTAGATAGTAGGGCAGTAATTAATGGACTTGAAAAGCAAATAATATTGAAAATAATAAAATCCACGTGTGCCAAGGATTATGTATGGGAAAAGGAGCCTTTGAGAAAATGAATACACCGAATATTGCCAGATGGGGTAAATAATAAATAATGATACAATTATATAAATAATAACAGATAGTAAAAGTAATATTTATAAAATAATGATACACTATTATGTTTGAAGTTGAAATGAAAGTTATGCTACAAGCTATAGTGAAGTTGAACGAGTGGAGGCAAGACATACCGACCAAATCTCGCTGTGGACCTACATCTGGGGCGCGCCAACCAAACGAATACTTCGTGTCCCACAGGGCATATCCATCGTGATGTTTGCTAGTAAGCACAATATATCTGCAAGCCAGTTATAAAATAAAAAACACGAATAACTATTTTTCATATATTTTTTTCGTCATTACATGACTTCATTTGTAATTTGAAATCCATTCAATAAATATAAATAAGTCTGACTTGTTGAAAGTTTTAAACATATAGATGGCACTAACGATGCTGGATCGTGCGTGGCCGATCATGAAAATATAGCATGAGCGAAGAAATATGAAAATGTATAAGCCTAAATAATCTGTCAGGTGTACACACCTTGAATTACTTCAAATGCTAGTTATAACTAAATGAATGAAAAAATATCAAAAAAAAAATGGCTGTAGGGCCAATGAATTACTCACTTGGCTCCTGAACTTGCAAAGAGTTCAACCCAATCATCGGGATTCCAAAATTCTGCAGTGAAGTCTCGACCAAAATCTTGATAAGTAAAACCTGGTGGATAGTTTTTGGCCATAAACTCTACATACTTAGTTGAATTACCTGTAACAATACATTCAGGATTAACACTACACATTATAAGCTACAGAAGTACAATCACCTAATAAATAATAAAAGTGCTTACTTTTCCAATTCTGCCAGAACCATTCCGAGCCAAAACTTGGCACGGAAAAGACTCCCCAATGAATGAATATACCAAACTTGGCTTCGTCGTACCACCCTGGCAATGGTCTCGAATCCAGGCTGTCCCATGTTGGTTCATATTTTTTTATTCCGACATCATTTGACTCCGAATAACATGTTGATGGGGACGTGGTTGCTGTTAATAACACTAGTGCAAGAACCTCTAACACAACTATATAGTGTGTAGCAGACATCATTCCTACGGAAATAATAAACCAAATAATAGAAATTCTTATGTATGAACCACAATTCTTGAATAAATACTCACAAGAAAACCTTACGACCAAAGATCAAAGGCCTCTTATCAATGCAAATTTATTGTGTTTACAAATGAGAGAGTTCACTAATCTGTTATCTAATACCAACTTGAATAATACAGAAATTGATCGATTTATTGGGTAAATATTACCAGCACAGATTACTTTCCTATCATGTTTCTTGGCTAATAAATGACTGCATGATGAATTAAAATGAAAATTTACGAAACATTCCACATTACAGAACAAATTATAGGCCATTATTCTGAATTAATATCTAAAATGATGAAATTCTAATAATCATTCAACACATTTGTCTGTTGAATTATTTCTTGTCTATAGTGTAACCTACTCAATTTTGGTTATTTCGGAGTTAGAATAAGCAGGTGATATTGACATAAAATGAAAATAGATAAAACAATTATTGAATGATAGAATTAAATAAACCAAAACTATAAAACGATTTGAACGACACTCTAGCTGGAGTAATACACCCTAATATATATCTAATTTTATAACAACAATTTAAAAAATATTCAGCCTTTACTCTGGCTCTAATTAATGCATTAATACTTGACAATGGTAGTTCATTAAGGCACACGGACTTGATGCATTCCCGTCTGCAACCCCTCTACCCATTGCATAAGAGCTGTTTTTAGTACCCCTCTAAACATCATTGATACCCATCCACCTTTAGCATGTCTTTCCATGCCTTTCCAATTTTCCTTTGATTGCTCATTTTTCCATCCTAAATCTTCTACCATGCTTGGATCTATAATTATATTTTATTATGGATAAGATATCTTCCTCGTCAAGCTTATTTTGTACTACATATTTTGTAATCAACATCTGAGTTCCTCCTTATTCCCTTCGTCTACTGCATGTTTCTTCTTCAACTCTTCTGGATTCAAGATTTTTTACACATTTCCTTGTTTCCATTTTCATCGTTAATCTCCTTCCATTCACATCCCTTACTGTCAGTGTCTCCACTTTCTCCAACTCTAACCCTTCTTTATTCCCTACAGGCTCCCGTATTTACTCCTCATCATTGGCCTCACCAATGACGACTTGTAAGCTAATTCCTTGGCATGTCTGCTACTCCCCTTCAGCACTCTCATTGCAAAGTGCACAGTGGTACGCAGATTGACATATAATTGACATTTTTCTTTAACCCCTTATACTTACACTTGGTCAATTCGAGACATCAACTACGCCAACATACGAAAAGATCATATAATAAGTAGACGGGAAAACACTGTGAAATACGTCTGGAAATAATAAGATACAGGATGGATGGCAGGGATTAGAGATCAGGCTGAGTCAATATAGAGTTGGAAAAAGAACCTTGAAATGACGTAAATTTCGTTACTCGTTACCGCTAAAAAGTAACGTGATTCCGTTAAAAATTACTGCTTAATAATAGGAACGCGTTCTTTTTAATAGAAACGCGTTCTTTTATTAAGTTGCTACCCAACTCTGATCAAATTTAAAAAAAATGATACATGCATACCGGTACACATATATATATATATATATATATCTAACATAGTGTTATTTGAAACTTTACTTGTGAGAGTTTACGTGGTGTGGCATACATGCTTGCCCTAGCTAGGACAAGTGCCTGTAATGACAAAGTCTAGTAACATACCAAATGGCTGTAAGTCTAATGTGGTTTGAAGTAACTAGGAAAACGCCTTATATGCGTTGTGAGATGAGCTTAGAAATGTGGAAATGTAGAATTAAGAACAATTGGTCAGCTCAATGTACATATACAGGCCATGGATCACTTCAAAGGTTTAAAAACAGCGGCTGTCTGTTGGTATATGGACCTTGAGTTCCCAACAATGGTACCAGTGCCTTCTTCATATCCATCACAGATTTCAATTGTTTTAATTTATTGGTGACACTTGTTGCTCACATTTAATAGTTCCTTTAATTGCTTTCTTATTGCTTCTATTGATGTGGGAAAAAAGTACTTTGAAAATGCGTTTTCTTCGTTATTACACATTCGATTGTTCTATAAATCGCTGAAAATGTGTATGATGGTTGTTACTACATTCAGTAGAAATTTTAGAGCTTTTGGAAATTTTTGGTTTTTCAAGTATTTTGACTCCGGCTTATTATTATTAGGATTTTCCATACTTAAAAAAAAATCAGGAAAACCGTTCAACCAATTTTGCTGAAAAACAATCCCAACCTATTATGGTATAGCACCAATTCGAAAAAAAAGTTTTGAAATAATTGATTATTTTTCCTGACCTGCTTTCATGCAATCATGCTGTAGGTGTGATCAACAAGTGACAAAAAAATGTTCTTCTTGTTAGAATGCAGCGGCGGTATACCCCGTCGTTTATACACCCGATACAATCAAATGTTTTCAGTGTATAATCAGAACATGGGCATATTACAAATATATACCCATGAAAGAATATTTTAGCTGCCCCGGTGGCGAAGTCAACTATCGCTAGCGGTAGAAACTGTAGTCAGGCCGGGCGTGGGTTCGAGTCCCGCATAAGGCATGGTTTTTTTAAACGTCCTTTCTCCTATCATCACTTCATCTTTTCAATATCACCCGCTCATTAGTACGCCCGTATAACCTAGCTGTTGGTGGGGTCGTTAAGCAGCATTAAAAATAAAATTCATGGGCAGGTAAGGTCATTATGGGATATCACTTTTTGTACTGTGGATTGCTATATAATAAGTCCAATATTTCATTAAATGTATGCTTTATTGTTTATCCAGTCTTCAGTATAAAATGTAGGAAATGTGACAGCAACAAACGCACACTCCAGAGATGAATTACTGTATTATGGTGAAAATTAAACACTTCATAATGTTTAATGTGTAAGATATTGCAAATAATTTTATTCCATACTTGATTTGTTAATTTTTAACCCAGAACAGATAGATTTTGAACACATGCCACAAATTATTTTTCAATAAATCATTTTTTTTACAGCTTCAAAATATACTGGTATAAGTTTCCCTAATGTCCTGTATAATTCAGTAATTCTTTCACAGAAAACACTCCAGAGAGCTGCCACTTGCGCCAGCAAAAAACGAAATGTTTCGTTTGTATTTAGCCATGAATAACCCTCTTGAATCTTGTTTTTTATTAGTTCAACAGCTGGACTGACTGCTTTCACAGCTTGACTGCTCGCCTCAACGACTTGCGGAGGTAGACTGTCAACGAACTGGTCCCAAACCTTGACCGACACGTCTTGCAATTGCACAAACTTTTCTCGGTCAGCTACCCACAAGGCACTCAACGATACAGCACATACGAGTACAAGTACGAACATCAGCTTGAAAAGTTTTCCGCAGAATGAGCCGCCTGAAATCAAAAAGGTTTACAGGTAATTAAGAGTTATTGAAATAGTTTCATGACTTGAATATTTTAATGGCTCAATTACCAGTGGTAAGAATGTGTTTCAGAACGATCAGACTCGATGCAAAAAAATTGACCAATCTTTTGTTATACTCAAGTTGTACGGTAGTGAACCGGCCTTCCTAAAATTATTGATATTTTTTCTACAACATCGAAATTTGATACAAAATCTTTGTTCACCAATTAAGACTAAGGTTAAAAGTAGGATTGTTCGGTCAGGGCATCTCAAGGGTAATCTTACCACCCTAAATTATTTTTTTTTAAATATATACTGTACATTACGAATTTAATATTATTTCATCAACTAAATAGTAGAATGCACTTTTCCTAACCTGCTGATTTCTTGCGTACAACTTTGACAGCAGAACCTTCTCGGTTACCGGTAACAGCTTTCGGAGGAGGTTTCTTCGTTTTGCTGTCCCCGGCAGCGTTTTGCGACGCTTTCACTCCGTTTTCCTTCTTCTTTTCCTTGGCCTTGACTGCTGCTTTCTTCTTTTTCTTCATTTCTTCTTTCTGAATGAGATCTTCCTTTTTCTTCGCCATTTCTGAAACAAAGGAAGGCAAACAATATAGAAATGGTCAACTCATTTTTCTGGAACCGATGACTATTCACATTTTTTCACTTATTGGGTCAAGTTATTTCATATGGATATTCAAAATTACAACACTGCTCTTCTCAAATAAGGTGATACACATTATAATAATAATAGTAGTAGTAATAATAGGCCTAATCACTTTTATTATCGTAGACTGTACAAACAGTAGGATGAACGTTCTAAATTACATAATATATATATTTACATTGTTTATAAATAGTTCTAGTCTAGATAATCATTAACAGAGTAAACGGCATCATCACACAACAGTTCCCCGCCCCTAGTCCTGAATGCAGGTACGCTAGGAACTAATTCAAGATCGATTAATATCCATTGGTAGCTTGATAAATAATCGTGACATTAAATATTGTGGTCCTGTCGTTTACAATACGAGTCTATGTTTCTCAACACGTAGGTCATCACGACATCATGTTTCATGCTGCTGAAATTCGTGGTTAAAAAAGTTTCAAGTTTCCAAAAAATAACTCGGACTTGAGAAAAAAAAATTGTGGTGCAAAATGTAAGCAGTAGGCCTACATAAGATTTAAAGAGATGTCTGAAAGATGTTAATTTACCAACATCGACAATAAATTTTATGGCTTGCTCTTGCAGTAAGAAAAGTCTTCTGGTATAAAGGAAAGGGCTCCAAAATGAGATTCCATATTGCAGGTGCAAATAAACGTGAGCAAAATAGAGCATATTATATAGCACTACTGGAGACAACTCGGCAAATGGCTTCATAGCATAACATTGCTCTTTAGCACCTTCTTCACTATCATTTCCACGTGGAACGACCAGTCTAACGTATTCGTAAGAATGATGATGAGAAACACGTTACAAGTTGACACCGTCACACTTGATTCATCTAGTCAAATTAGTGGGCTTGAGGTGATCTTGTGAAGTTTGGCAAACATTTGTTGCGCAGTTTTGTGTTCAAAGAAATGAATGTGTCAAGTCATGAGTTCTGTTAAAACACTGTAATAGGCCTATAATTAATTGTTTTCGAGACCACCAAGGCACCGAGTATGCACAAAACGAATTCACAATTTGTCAATTGCTTTTACGAAGAGCCACCAACTTGGCCACAGATTCTTGAAGAAAGTTTCAACACTAAATATATAATGTGTAGCATGGGTTTGAAAACAACAATATAGCACATAATTTTTAGTAACATCCTTCCTTGTCCAGTGATGACACTCCACCCAGAATATTGCAGGTATTGTTCTAAGCATCATATTGCAGGAGACATATTTTGTCAACACCAAAGTCAATATGGTGTTACGCAGTTTCCAATGTAATGCTTCACTAGGTAAAATTTGTGTGCATTCGAGTATCAAGTTGTCACGGTAACTAATTTTGTCCAACACATCACCATCATATACATAGAATACTTCTACATTCACAATAATATGTTACAAGTGTTGATATTCTCTTCAAATACCTGTAGTACCTCCGTAGAAAATAGTTTGATATAATACAAATCACTGAACTGACCTAGTTCTGTACGTTTCTTTTCGTCTAGCAGTTGCTTTGTTTCGTCTACTTGCTGTTGCATGTTTTGCAGGAATACAACTACTTTCCGAGCGCACAATTGGCACTGCTGTTGATCAAGACATAGTCCCGCTACTTCGGCAAGGACTGGCACAAGAGGGTTATCTTTCAAATCTAGCCACCGTAAAGCCTTCAAACGACAGAAGCTTAACGGCAAGTGGGTCAGTTTATTGCCATACAAGTCCAGATGTTTGAGGAGTGTCAACTCGCCAAAGTTCTGAGGTAATTCTGTTAATAGATTTTTACTCAGGTCCAGTTTTGTGAGGTACGTTAGAGTTGCAAAATTTTTCTGTGGATGGAAAATGAAATCAATTATAAAAATTCACCATTTTTTATTATTGTGGTGTGGTTCCCCAAAAAAGTGCATTATTTATAGAATGATACATAATCATTATAAGATTCATAGCACATATTAACTGACATTGTTAATAAAGTATAGAGCTTACCCCAAGATTTTTAAGTTTATTAATGGACAGGTCCAAATGCGTCCCTTTCTTGAGCAGAGCCTGCCGTTCAAAGGAAAAAACATTATAGTATTTTGTAAGTAGGCCTACTATGTACCAACTCCGTACACCTGGCGGGAGGAGGGGGCTATTGCGTAACGAAATAAAGAATTGGACATAATCTGGTATATTATTGTAAAATGGGTGAAAAATAAACTGAAACTGAATCAGTATTACATGATCAAGAATCAAGACTTCCAATGTTGCATTTTTCCCCATTACATATTTTCAATTTGATTCAATATCAATTGAAAATGCTGATATATTTCAATCGATATTAAATATTGAAGTTTCGATATCGAACTGCAACCCTAATATAATTATACATCTATGTATTACGATCATGTATTAGGGATCACACCGATCAATTAGGGGTCGATTAAAGATCGATTCACCCTAGAATCGATCCTGAAATCGAAAGACCGGAATTTTAATATTTTTTTTCCAGTTATAATAGAACTTTTTTAATGATAGAATTAGAATTGGAATAATCTTTGAATGTGGTTGCCTAGCAATTCCCACAGATATCATAAAGATTTGTACTACTATATAATGTCTACGCAGACGGTTTTTTCTCATTTCTCTGCTGATGTCTGATGATCTTGATTTGATGATTACTAAAACGTGTTAATCAGATCACCAGAACATAATTTTTGTGTCACTTGTTGATCACCAACACACACACACACATAGAAAAATATTATGGTCATAATTGATGATCCCCCCCCTCCCCCTCGAGATTGTTTTCTGGGAGTTACAGAATAAATGAAAAATTATAATTTTCAATCGATCATTTGATCTTGATTTTTAGGGATCAAAGTATGGGCCTACTCTTTTTTTTCCCAATACCACCAGTATTTGATAATTATCAATACTTACAATGTCTTTGACAGGAACTTCTTCCAAATCGGACATGCTCAGATCGAGAGTACAGTCATCCAGGCGATCACGCAGATTCTGTTTTTTGGTGGTGCTTGACATTGTCGATCCTTTTAATACCAAGTTCAAAACATTCAATATTCAATTTGTTATAAAAAGATAGTTAGACCTACTAGATATAATAAACTCTGACCCTATTTGAAATAAATCTCTCATACATAAAGTTAGCTTATCGCAAGTTTACCGTATATCCCAAGCAGCTAAATATCTGTGCAAGCCAGCTAGTCTTTCCTGAACTCACTAATGAACATTTTTCTAAATAATTACTGAATCAAGCATTGAATCAAACGACTGAATGTAAAGAAGCACGCCTCATGTTTTAAAACACAACTGTGGCTTTGATATCAACTCTGAGCAATGACATGTATTCTTAGTACGTAAGTACGAGGTAGGATCGCATGATTTAAGTAGACAAACGCTCGAACGACAAGGTGTTTCAAACTAAGCGGTATTAGTATCATCTAACTCAGATTAGTCCAAGTGCTACAGCTACTCGATACAATAATCAAATGAAATACTTTCCAAACAAATTTTAAAAAACAGTACACTTTTTATATTCAAATTTGTTTAGTGTTAAATGGGATTAATGGTACCTAGCATAAATGGTTACCTAATATAACTTTCTCTTAATTGTTAGCTCAAGACTCACAAATAAAATGATACATTGAAACTTTCACATTTCTTTTGAAAAGGAAAGTTAGAAAAACAGACTTTCCTCTATTCAGCTATCTCGACTTATTTGTTACAACTAAACTCCACTGTCTGTTGAGTACAGGCAACCTATAACTTAGTTATAACCTATAACATATTTAACTTAAGCATATGACAAAATTAATTTTGATAGCTTATGTCCAAATATAGACCAATATGTTCTTCCATAGATCAAATATCCCGCTGACAACAAAATAGAATGTATCAAACAATACCGTATATTTCGCTACAAGTATCAGTATTGTTGTCGATAACTTGAATAAAAACATTTTCTAACCTTTTCATAAGTGAGCACAAAACAAATATACGAATAGCCTACTGTCTATTCTAGATGTCGTATAAAATCTTCCTAGCTACATTGGCTATGCTCAGAAGTGATGTAGAACTAAAGAACTAAAAACATATTCTCCGTTAGGTGTTCCAACCCCTCCATATAGAATTTTCATTATTTTCAAAGTAAGTTCATATTTATGCAAATTACTGAAATTAGGATTAATTATTAAAAAAACAATAAGGATAAAAAACGGTCATAATGGCACAATCCTACAAAAAGAGGTACGTTATCACCTACATATAGAATATTGATCTACAGAATGCTTTTAAAATTTTAAAGTGGAGTTTGTATGTTCTTACAGCTTCAGAGTGTAAACCATACGAGACAGAGTTATAAGATCATCGATATAGGCTGTATGACAAAGCAAAGAAAGGTAAAAAGAAGAAAGAGAACACCTGGTACCGGTACACCTCTGAGGCAACGGACATGGGGCTTCATGTGAGAGGGCAAGGTAGTCACTATAAATGACAACAAGGTATCAAAATAGATGTTGATGGAACTGTCATTGCCAAACGGCAGTGAAACAGAGGAAAGATTGGTAGTTGAAGAGGAATAGAGCGCACAAGAGACAGTTAGATCAGGAACAGCTTGGGAATGCCCAAAAACCAAGTCCCATAAACGAACCTGCTTCAGAAAACAGTAGACTGGTGATAACTGATAACACTGGTGATTGACCACTTACCAGCTCACTTAAAAACACTCGACAGAAACGATTTAATAAATGCATCGAAATGTATCTCTTGAAAAAATATTTCTTATAGGCTAGTGTTAATGAATTTCTAGCCGACTGACTTGTTTTGCTGTACTTTCGATTGTTATTAAATTTGTAAGTTTCCGTTGTGTTTTATCTACGGAATATTCAAAAATGTATTATTTGATAATAATAAATACGTACCGGTACTTTCTATTCTTTTTTATCATCTTCTATTATCTATTATATTATACCTGACTTGGTTTATACCACCAGAAAATGTTTGGAATTTTGGTGGATTTTTCTATTTAAAATATTTGTCTCGCACACTAGCCACGAACGCTGATTCAAAGAAATACGGTATATCCAATGGCATCTTGGTTTAAAAACATTATAAAAATAAAGTGTCCCAATCAACGATCCGCTGTCAGAGCATGAACTGCCGTGTAAATCACATGCTTTATTAGGCACGCCCAATCTCAATTGTTCAAATCACCTTTGACCTCAGGAAGATGTAAGCTATTATAACTAGGTATAGGCCTACCCTATGTAAGTACCAAAAAAGCATGTTTATGGCACTATCCAGATAGGTATCATCAACAGCTTACAAATAAGCTTTTTCTCAACATTGTAAGTTAATTTGAAGAGGAGTTATACGATGAACCGTGGAGTGGCACACGTTCAGTACCGTTCGGGGTTAAAATTTCGCGAATCCGTTACTTTGAAAATATTGATCACAAAAATACGTCATGTTACTCATGTACAAAATTTCATCCAAATCCGGAGTCCGTCACAGACAAAAATCATCAAACATTTATTCATTCGACATGGAATCACCCATTTATAAATATCTCTCTTATTTCAACAAGTATGTGCTACATTTTCTTACTGATTATCCAATGTTGGCCATTACATTTTTATTTTTCACCCTGGTGGCGCTGAGCAACTGTATGCACCATTATCACTTTTAAGGCATCAAATAGAGACCGAGTCTGAGCCAGACCCATGAGCTCTCAGTCTAACGATTGTGTTGGGAATTGTTAAATAATAGCCAATGAAACTGCGGTAGGGTCTGCACTCTTAGTCGCCTTGCGATTGTGGGGTTTACATGCCGTTTTTTCAATTTGGGGCCTCGAGGCATACACAGCATGTACGAGTAAGATGGGTGAGATATTTATAGCTTATGAGTTATGACATATTATCGATAACTCTACATAGGCAACTATCGAGTGTAGAAGGCCGTGAATCTCGGCAGCATCGTTCTGCCATTATTTCTATCTATTTTTATTTGATGAACGAAAAACATTTTTATTACATTATTTTCTCCGATACGGCTCATACGATTTGAATAAAAATGTGTAAATAATGTGTGAAACCAAGGCAATGGTTTTCTGTTCCAGAGGTGGCTGGAGTTAGCCCGTGGGTCGCTAGTTGGGAAGCCCTGCTCTACACCATTGAATTTCAACACTATTGCAACTAGGCTATACACCTATTATAAAATCAATGCCCTAGCATAGGCTAGGCCATCGACTAGGCCTAGGCAATCTCAATGGCCTAGGCATTAAGTATATAGGTGGTTGGCCTAGGTCTACTTGGGACCTAGATCATCTAGGCTAGTTCTAGCCGATGCTTAGTCTTCAACATTATTGCGCACATAATATGCACAGCTAGGATTTCAAACCACGTCACTGCATGGGCTATAAAAGTAACAGAGGTTGGGCCTGGGTTTTTGCCTTGCTTAACATAACCAAACAAATTCAATGCCAAAACCTTGGTCCAGGGGGGCATCAAGTTTCGAGTGGGTTCACCAACCTATAGGCCTACCACACCATAGAACGAAGATTGTTGTAGTTATTCATTACAGAACTACAAATTCGACTTCGAAAACTTCTTCATTCAATCACTCTTTGAACAAGTCATTTCGCTGCGACCCTAGGACAACTCAATGCTTAGGACTATGCCACAGAGTCACTTAGACTTAACCTAGCCATTGATTCCTAGCCTAGGCCATTGAATTCAATGCCTAGGCAATGGCCTAGTCCAACGCAATCAATTTTATTAGAAGAAATAGCAAAATCAATAACGTAAATCACATTGAAATATTACCTGGTTGTTATTAATTTCAGAAGACTTTATTGATGTTTCGACGATGTCGGCTTTTCACTTCCACGTAGTGTCCTAACTGTCAAAGGTTCATTTACCGGTTAGCCATTTGCAAAACAAGCACTTTAGACTTTCTGTCAAGTTGTCAGTCTGTAATTGTCACGGACCAAGAGAAGAGCAGGCTGCCGGTGTAATCTGGTTGTAGTGATAAAATACACAAAGTATGCTCGTTCAAGGTGGTTGTAGACCATAAATATTAGTATTAAAGTCACGGCCGTTCGTCAGTTACCAGAATACCACGAAAGGAACTATGATTACAATTTAAACTCGACCAGCGATGTGTTAGATACGTAACTAGCTTCGGATGGTATGAATTATTTTCAGAGTTAGGTTAAGAAAAATTATTTTTGTGTTATATTAGTCCTAAGAGAAAAGAAATGATTCTTAGACGAAGAAGAAAAGTTCTTGTTGAGTTTGACATTTCCCGCATATGTATTTGAAGTTACCAGAATCGCGCTGATTCGTTGAAGTTGGAATAAAAGCAAGTAATTAAGGATGTCGACCAAAGGATGGAAGAAAAACTTGTATGAGAATGAAGGGTACCCAGATAACTACACAGACACATCGTTTTTGGAAGAAATGAAGAAAAATGTTTATATTCAAGATGTAACATTTAAAGCTACTGTACTTGGGGCAGGACTTGTTGCACAGGAAGTGTCAATTGTAATAATATTTACTCTCATATTTGTTTATCTGTACAATGACTGGGTGGAAGCAGAAACTGTTTTTGTTGAAAGCATCTTGTTATCTTCGTTAGGCTACCTACTTCATCGTACATTATTTGTTAATCGAATGGACATATCTATTAAGGTCTTAGTGAATGACTTGAGGATAGTTCTTATTTTCTTAATATTTGGATACTTTCTTTCACCTATACTCAAAACATTAACTGATACTATAAGTACAGACACTATTTATGCTACAACTACTTTTATGATGTGCATACACCTCGTTTTCTTCGACTATGGTGTGTCAGCTGCTATTGTTTCAAGTTCTCTGTCACTCAACGCTGCAATATTTGGATCAGTTTGTTTAGCATCTCGATTGAAATCCCCATTCCATGCATTTGTATTGTTAACGGTAGCCATTGAATGCTTTGCTTTATTGCCTATCGTGTTGGCGCGCCTTAGCGACTCGATCACTGTACTCTTTATAGTAGTTTCAATAGCTACATGTACTTTATGGACAGTATCATTAACACTGTCAATTCTATTTGCTGGTGTTATTGTCTTTATAACACTGTTTTGTTCTTTATGGTTTTTACGATGGCAAAAATATAAGGAGAATATTTATGGACCATGGGATGAAGCAATTGTGCATGATGCTGATATATGAAAAGATAATTTGAATAGTAAAAATTATAATTTGTAAAGGAGTTAACGAAAGTATCAGTCACCCATTTTTGAAGTTTACAAATTGCAAAATGTTTGTGTCCAAGTTCAACTCAGAATCTAGTTTAATTTACACATAGGCCTACATATTAAACATGACTTATTAAACCACATATTAAGAGAACCGAATTCTTCAAGTAAGAGGGTAATAAAAAACTTTTGAAAATTTAAACAAGTGTTTAATTCGTAAATCTTGGTTAGTTGATATTATAAACTTAATTAGTTATTAATCCTATAGTACCTAGAACAGATGTCATGTGATAATTTGAGTTCATAGGTCTGCTTATAAAAATTTAGTCGACAGTCTGTATCAGATTATAGGTGTACCAGTTTATTTACACAACACATAATGTTTCTGTTGAACAACTTGGTCATGTGAGTCGAGGGCACACACAGTCAACGGAAATGTCAAGAGTTGTCAACTATTAAGAGTGCATGGGAGCTGATTCAAACACGGGCGATACAGATATTTTTTATACATTTTTTTTTTACTGTATACTTTGACACATACCTGCATTGTTAAATCATTGTTACTTATAACGTCTTGAAGGTATTAAAAATGTTTCCCACGTACCAGTATTGAAATTTCGTTTCGAAAGTTATTACCAAAAAACTGATATTTTGACTCCATGCACTCTTGATGTTGACAGTTTTACCATGTTGCTCGGCATATCAACTTGAGCTAGATACCATTTTCTCTCTCTTTCGTAATATTCGTAATTCAAGCTATTTTTTAACCAACTCGAGTTTGATCACGTGAAATATTGGTAGCACTGTGGATCTTTTCAACCTCTGCATGCTTACTTGACGGGAACAAACTGGATGAGTCGTTTAATTCTACGTAGCAGAGCCTCAACAAACCCCTTGTTTGTGGCCGACTGATCCTGAAAATATACAACTATAGGTTAACTATGAATCATGGATAATAGGCAACACACAGTATACCGGTATTCTATTGACTCGATCAAGTAGTGTATTTATTCTTCAGGTGGGTTTAAATTAGGTTCACCTGTGTTGTGCCTTCGTTCATTTCAAAAGTCCAAAATCATCATAAATGAATCTTACTTTAAATACAGAGTAGGCCGTCGTGTAACAATGAGAACACATAATGGGGGGAATAAATTAAAATTTCATTGTTGAAAATAAACTGTATAGAGGTGACAAATTCCTCAGATGAAACAATAGTAAGAGGCTAACTCTTAGTGAAGCTGAGCCTTGTTGAAAAGTCAACTTGATACTGTAGATGTCGGCGGGTCTATTAATGAACTTCTGATACGCCAAATGCTGTACATAATTATTTAATTCAGTACTACATATGCTCACCTGTTTTGTATCCATCAGTTTCTTGCTAAAGCTATCGTTGAAAATAGATATTAGTCCCTGTTTCATGAGGCTAATTTCCTCTACAGTAACCTGCCAACTGGACTCCGTCATAGCCATCCAAAATCCTGTAACAAGACGATACACATAAGTAGATATAGAGCAGGGGTTATATTAGTGCGCAGTTGACCCTAATATGCGCAGTTCTAAACTTCAAAAATGCAGCTCTTAATTTCAATTTGCGCAGTTGTGAAATAACGAATATTGTTGAATAATGAACATTATCAAAGAAGAATTGAACAGTGAATAAATCGATATTCTTCAAACCACATTAATTCATGTTCATGCTCAATAATTTGAATGATTCTTCCCTAAATATTCTTCCGGCCCCCATTGATAAATACGCGTATACTTGGCGCAAATAATGCACTATAGCCTAGGCCTACATATTCCCATATAGTAACAAAGATACAAAAAAAGTGAAATTTTTCAAAAAAAATCCCTGCGGGGCTGTGATGCACCTTCCCCCACCCCCTCCCCTCCCTCCCAGTATCCGCACGGAGACTACCTCTTTATATAATTGATTTAATATGCGCAGTTCTAAATTTTCACTAATATAACCACTGGGGTATGACAATAGCCGCGATGAAACATATATTTAATTTCAATCATTGCTCTCAGCGGTCTGGAAATGTTATTTCATGCATGAGAAGGGATCACTTAACAATTTTTATTTGTCAGAATTTTCTGAAAATCATATTCGAATTTTCCCGTTTTCTGGACACAGGGTACCGCACATGCCCGCGCTGAAACATATATTTAATTTCAACCATTGCTCTCAGGGGTCTGAAAATGTTATTTCATGCATGAGGAGGGATCAATCAACAATTGTTATGTGTCAGAATTTTCCAAAAATCATATTCGAATTTTCCCGTTTTCTGGACACAGGGTAGGACACATGCCCGCGATGAAACATATATTTGATTTCAACTATTGCTCTCAGCGGTCTAGAAATGTTATTTCAAGCATGACAAGGGATCAATTAACAATTGTTGTTTGTCAGAATTTTCCGAAAATCATATTCGAATTTTCCCGTTTTCTGGACACAGGGTAGGACACATGCCCGCGATGAAACATATATTTAATTTCAACCATTGCTCTCAGCGGTCTGAAAATGTTATTTCATGCATGAGAAGGGATCACTTAACAATTGGTATTTGTCAGAATTTTCTGAAAATTATATTCGAATTTTCCCGTTTTCTGGACACAGGGTACCGCACATGCCCGCGGTGAAACATATATTTAATTTCAACCATTGCTCTCAGCGGTCTGAGAATGTTATTTCATGCATGAGAAGGGATCAATTAACAATTGTTATTTGTCAGAATTTTCCGAAAATCATATTCGAATTTTCCCGTTTTCTGGACACAGGGTAGGACACATGCCCGCGATGAAACATATATTTAATTTCAACCATTGCTCTCAGTGGTCTGGAAATGTTATTCCATGCATGAGAAGGGTTCACTTAACAATTGTTATTTGTCAGAATTTTCCGAAAATCATATTTCGAATTTTCCCGTTTTCTGGACACAGGGTAGGACACATGCCCGCGATGAAACATATATTTAATTACAACCATTGCTCTCAGCGGTCTGAAAATGTTATTTCATGCATGGGAAGGGATCACTTAACAATTGTTATTTGTCAGAATTTTCCGAAAATCATATTCGAATTTTCCCGTTTTATGGACACAGGGTAGGACACATGCCCGCGATGAAACATATATTCAATTTCAATCATTGCTCTCAGCGGTCTGAAAATGTCATTTCATGCATGAGAAGGGATCACCTAACAATTGTTATTTGTCAGAATTTTCCGAAAATCATATTCGAATTTTCCCGTTATCTGGACACAGGGTAGGACACATGCCCGCGATGAAACATATATTTAATTTCAACAATTGCTCTCAGCGGTCTGAAAATGTTATTTCATGCATGAGAAAGGATCACTTAACAATTGTTATTCGTCAGAATTTTCCGAAATCATATTCGAATTTTCCCGTTTTCTGGACACAGGGTAGGACACATGCCCGCGATGAAACATATATTTAATTTCAACCATTGCTCTCAGCGGTCTGAAAATGTTATTTCATGCATGGGAAGAGATCACTTAACATTATTGTTATTTGTCAGAATTTTCCGAAAATCATATTCGAATTTTCCCGTTTTCTGGACACAGGGTAGGACACATGCCCGCGCTGAAACCTAAATTTAATTTCAACCATTGCTCTCAGCGGTCTGAAAACGTTATTTCATGCATGAGGAGGGATCAATTAATAATTGTTATTCGTCAGAATTTCCCGAAAATCATATTCGAATTTTCCCGTTTTCTGGACACAGGGTAGGACACATGCCCGCGATGAAACATATATTTAATTTCAACCATTGCTCTCAGCGGTCTGGAAATGTTATTTCATGCATGAGAAGGGATCAATCAACAATTGTTATTTGTCAGAATTTTCCGAAAATCATATTCGAATTTTCCCGTTTTCTGGACACAGGGTGGACACATGCCCGCGATGAAACATATATTTATTTCAACCATTGCTCTCAGCGGTCTGAAAATGTTATTTCATGCATGAGAAGGGATCACTTAACAATTGTTATTCGTCAGAATTTTCCGAAAATCATATTCGAATTTTCCCGTTTTCTGGACACAGGGTAGGACACATGCCCGCGATGAAACATATATTTAATTTCAACCATTGCTCTCAGCGGTCTGAAAATGTTATTTCATGCATGAGAAGGGATCACTTAACAATTGTTATTTGTCAGAATTTTCCGAAAATCATATTCGAATTTTCCCGTTTTCTGGACACAGGGTAGGACACATGCCCGCGATGAAACATATATTTAATTTCAACCATTGCTCTCAGCGGTCTGAAAATGTTATTTCATGCATGAGAAGGGATCACTTAACAATTGTTATTTGTCAGAATTTTCCGAAAATCATATTCGAATTTTCCCGTTTTCTGGACACAGGGTAGGACACATGCCCGCGATGAAACATATATTTAATTTCAACCATTGCTCTCAGCGGTCTGAAAATGTTATTTCATGCATGAGAAGGGATCACTTAACAATTGTTATTTGTCAGAATTTTCCGAAAATCATATTCGAATTTTCCCGTTTTCTGGACACAGGGTAGGACACATGCCCGCGATGAAACATATATTTAATTACAACCATTGCTCTCAGCGGTCTGAAATGTTATTTCATGCATGAGAAGGGATCACTTAACAATTGTTATTTGTCAGAATTTTCCGAAAATCATATTCGAATTTTCCCGTTTTCTGGACACAGGGTAGGACACATGCCCGCGATGAAACATATATTTAATTTCAACCATTGCTCTCAGCGGTCTGAAAATGTTATTTCATGCATGAGAAGGGATCAATTAACAATTGTTATTTGTCAGAATTTTCCGAAAATCATATTCGAATTTTCCCGTTTTCTGGACACAGGGTAGGACACATGCCCGCGATGAAACATATATTTAATTTCAACCATTGCTCTCAGCGGTCTGAAAATGTTATTTCATGCATGAGAAGGGATCACTTAACAATTGTTATTTGTCAGAATTTTCCGAAAATCATATTCGAATTTTCCCGTTTTCTGGACACAGGGTAGGACACATGCCCGCGATGAAACATATATTTAATTTCAACCATTGCTCTCAGCGGTCTGAAAATGTTATTTCATGCATGAGAAGGGATCACTTAACAATTGTTATTCGTCAGAATTTCCGAAAATCATATTCGAATTTTCCCGTTTTCTGGACACAGGGTAGGACACATGCCCGCGATGAAACATATATTTAATTTCAACCATTGCTCTCAGCGGTCTGGAAATGTTATTTCATGCATGAGAAGGGATCACTAAACAATTGTTATTTGTCAGAATTTTCCGAAAATCATATTCGAATTTTCCCGTTTTCTGGACACAGGGTAGGACACATGCCCGCGTTGAAACATATATTTAATTTCAACCATTGCTCTCAGCGGTCTGAAAATGTTATTTCATGCATGAGAAGGGATCACTTAACAATTGTTATTGTCAGAATTTTCCGAAAATCATATTCGAATTTTCCCGTTTTCTGGACACAGGGTAGGACACATGCCCGCGATGAAACATATATTTGATTACAACCATTGCTCTCAGCGGTCTGAAAATGTTATTTCATGCATGAGAAGGGATCACTTAACAATTGTTATTTGTCAGAATTTTCCGAAAATCATATTCGAATTTTCCCGTTTTCTGGACACAGGGTAGGACACATGCCCGCGATGAAACATATATTTGATTACAACCATTGCTCTCAGCGGTCTGGAAATGTTATTTCATGCATGAGAAGGGATCACTTAACAATTGTTATCTGTCAGAATTTTCCGAAAATCATATTCGAATTTTCCCGTTTTCTGGACACAGGGTAGGACACATGCCCGCGATGAAACATATATTTAATTTCAACCATTGCTCTCAGCGGTCTGAAAATGTTATTTCATGCATGAGAAGGGATCACTTAACAATTGTTATTTGTCAGAATTTTCCGAAAATCATATTCGAATTTTCACGTTTTCTGGACACAGGGTAGGACACATGCCCGCGATGAAACATATATTTAATTTCAACCATTGCTCTCAGCGGTCTGGAAATGTTATTTCATGCATGAGAAGGGTTCAATTAACAATTGTTATTTGTCAGAATTTTCCGAAAAATATATTCGAATTTTCCCGTTTTCTGGACACAGGGTAGGACACATGCCCGAGTGAAACATATATTTAATTTCAACCATTGCTCTCAGCGGTCTGAAAATGTTATTTCATGCATGAGAAGGGATGACTTAACAATTGTTATTTGTCAGAATTTTCCGAAAATCATATTCGAATTTTCCCGTTTTCTGGACACAGGGTAGGACACATGCCCGCGATGAAACATATATTTAATTTCAACCATTGCTCTCAGCGGTCTGAAAATGTTATTTCATGCATGAGAAGGGATCACTTAACAATTGTTATTTGTCAGAATTTTCTGAAAATCATATTCGAATTTTCCCGTTTTCTGGACACAGGGTAGGACACATGCTCGCGATGAAACATATATTTGATTACAACCATTGCTCTCAGCGGTCTGGAAATGTTATTTCATGCATGAGAAGGGATCACTTAACAATTGTTATTTGTCAGAATTTTCCGAAAATCATATTCGAATTTTCCCGTTTCCTGGACACAGGGTAGGACACATGCCCGCGATGAAACATATATTTAATTTCAACCATTGCTCTCAGCGGTCTGAAAATGTTATTTCATGCATGAGAAGGGATCAATTAACAATTGTTATTTGTCAGAATTTTCTGAAAATCATATTCGAATTTTCCCGTTTTCTGGACACAGGGTACCGCACATGCCCGCGCTGAAACATATATTTAATTACAACCATTGCTCTCAGCGGTCTGAAAATGTTATTTCATGCATTAGAAGGGATCACTTAACAATTGTTATTTGTCAGAATTTTCCGAAAATCATATTCGTATTTTTCCGTTTTCTGGACAAAGGGTAGGACACATGCCCGCGATGAAACATATATTTAATTTCAACCATTGCTCGCAGCGGTCTGAAAATGGTATTCCAAGCATGAGAAGGGATCAATTAACAATTGTTATCTGTCAGAATTTTCCGAAAATCATATTCGAATTTTCCCGTTTTCTGGACACAGGGTAGGACACATGCCCGCGATGAAATATATATTTAATTTCATCCATTACTCTCAGCGGTCTGAAAATTTTATTTCATGCATGAGAAGGAATCACTTAACAATTATTATTTGTCAGAATTTCTGAAAATCATATTTGAATTTTCCCGTTTTCTGGACACAGGGTAGGACACATGCCCGCGGTGGAACATATATTTAATTCCAACCATTGCTCTCAGCGGTCTGAAAATGTTATTTCATGCATGAGAAGGGATCAATTACCAATTGTTATTTGTCAGAATTTTTCGAAAATCATATTCGAATTTTCCCGTTTTCTGGACACAGGGTAGGACACATGCCCGCGATGAAACATATATTTAATTTCGACCATTGCTCTCAGCGGTCTGGAAATGTTATTTCATGCATGAGAAGGGATCACTTAACAATTGTCATTTGTCAGAATTTTCTGAAAATCATATTCGAATTTTCCCGTTTTCTGAACACAGGGTAGGACACATGCCCGCGATGAAACATATATTCAATTACAACCATTGCTCTCAGCGGTCTCAAAATGTTACTTCATGCATGAGGAGGGATCACTTAACAATTGTTATTTGTCAGAATTTTCCGAAAATCATATTCGAATTTTCCCGTTTTCTGGACACAGGGTAGGACACATGCTCGCGACGAAACATATATTTGTAAACAACCATTGCTCTCAGCGGTCTGGAAATGTTATTTTATGCATTAGAAGGGATCACTTAACAATTGTTATTTGTCAGAATTTTCCGAAAATCATATTCGAATTTTCCCGTTTTCTGGACACAGGGTAGGACACATGCCCGCGATGAAACATATATTTAATTTCAACCATTGATCTCAGCGGTCTGGAAATGTTATTTCATGCATGAGAAGGGATCAATCAACAATTGTTATGTGTCAGAATTTTCCAAAAATCATATTCGAATTTTCCCGTTTTCTGGACACAGGGTAGGACACATGCCCGCGATGAAACATATATTTGATTACAACCATTGCTCTGAGCGGTCTGGAAATATTATTTCATGCATTAGAAGGGATCACTTAACAATTGTTATTTGTCAGAATTTTCCGAAAATCATATTCGAATTTTCCCGTTTTCTGGACACAGGGTATGACAGGGGTTATATTAGTGCGCAGTTGACCCTAATATGCGCAGTTCTAAACTCCAAAAATGAAGCTCTTAATTTCAATTTGCGCAGTTGTGAAATAACGAATATTGTTGAATAATGAACATTATCAAAGAAGAATTGAACAGTGAATAAATCGATATTCTTCAAACCACATTAATTCATGTTCATGCTCAATAATTTGAATGATTCTTCCCTAAATATTCTTCCGGCCCCCATTGATAAATACGCGTATACTTGGCGCAAATAATGCACTATAGCCTAGGCCTACATATTCCCATATAGTAACAAAGATACAAAAAAAGTGAAGTTTTTCAAAAAAAATCCCTGCAGGGCTGTGATGCGCCTTCCCCCCCCCCCCCCCCCTCCCCTCCCTCCCAGTATCCGCACGGAGACTACCTCTTTATATAATTGATTTAATATGCGCAGTTCTAAATTTTCACTAATATAACCACTGATATAGAGGCTGCCCCAGTGGCGCAGTCATTGGCCGTGGGTTCAAGTCCAGCAATCACTTCGAGCCCATCATCACTCGCTCATTCGTAAGCCCGTAAAACCTGACTGTTGGTGGGGTCGTTGAGCAGCATTGAAAAAAAAAGTAGATATAGACACATCAGACATTTTGTCTTTAGCAAACTCACAGCAGCTACCTTAACAACAAAAACAACTAGTAACAATTCAGGACTAATGGTACTAACCGTCCACTTTACTCCTGTCGAAGCCACCAGCAAAACTGCTCTTTGGAATGGCACGCAACAAGTAATAGTCCAAATGGCACCATACAAGGTACAGACAGTTCTCGATCAAAAACGAACAATATTTAAGCTCTTGGTGCTTATGTTTCAACAATGTTTCAAGGTGTTCCGACGCTAGGGTTCGGCACTCGGCAATTGGTGTGCAGTTGACTGATCCTTCTGGTAGGAACTGTTGAAAAAAATTACAAATTACATAACTAAAATAAACATCCTGGTATGTAATGATTTAGCATAAATATTTCATTCGAGTTATGTTGGATGTACACCCTACAGTGAAACCTGCATCGTTCCCGGATCCATCGTTTTCCTACTTGGCTCATTTTTTTTCAACCCCACTACCATATAATAGCAATGTTAATTTTTTTCCTGGATGGATTGTTTTCCTGGTCCCTTGAAAAATGATGGTTAGAGATTTCACTGTAATGTACAATAAACTGAGTCATGCAATTACTCACTTCTTTTAGTTCGATGCTGTTCATATTTGGCACGGACGAATGTTTCCTTGTTAGCAAGTCCAACGTGGTAGTTTGCTTGTGATGATGACCGACACACTGGATCAATTGTTGTACCACAACACCCAAGTTTGGTGTACCACTCTCACTGACACTGAATTGTTCTGAGGAAAAAACAGAATATTTTCGTTCAAAGATCGATACAGAAGGCAGTCTTCTAGTGGGAAAAAGACGAGGCATCCAGTCTGTGGTGGGCCTGTGGATTGATGAGGTTACACATAAGCTATAAGTAGCACATAAGTTACACATAAGGTTTGGGCTTTATATGTAAATGTACTATTTGTCTGCTCACAGCTTTTGAATACTTGACCTATAGGGTTGAAAATTGAAATGTTTGGACTTTTTAATAATTAATTCATACCCGTACACTGTATTTAACCAAATGGATTTGCAGTCTTTGAAATATATTCTTTGAAAATCATCCAACTTATGTTGATTCCCTCTTACTGCACCTTGAAATAAAATAATGAGGCCTAATCAGGGCAATAAGCACATTATCGATCAAGATAGAGCATCTGAAAAGCATGTGTTTCAATAGAATCAACAATCTTGAAGGGATTTGATCTCGAAATTTGTGATTCGGAAAAATTTCTTGATTTTGAAGGTAGTCTTCCACATGATAAAATATAACTTCATTTGTTAATATTGTTTCTACATGATGTATAAAAGTACTATATTTACTAGTAGACGACACTGTGTGAGATAAATGATTGAAACATTTTAGTCTCGAGAATTTTACTACTAAGGATTATCAATTGAGAAAATTCGAAGAATGTCACCGCTAATGTATATAATTTACAATTTCCCCTTTCCCTTGCTGTTATCTGGCTCACCTCTGCCTCGCCTCTCCATAGAAATCGAGTCTGCTAACCCGGCCTTGAACACAACGCTAGACGCGCGGTGATCAACACCTCTGCTCGAGACGATGTTACGAGCGTACAGCACCAGGTGGCAGGCTATCTGGAAGAAGCGTAGAACAGCCTCCGTGCCATCTTGCGTCCCGGGTTGAGTAAACCGCAGCTCGGAAGTGACGCTCGGCGCTGCCGCCGGACCGTTCAGTTCGCGAAGAATGCTTTCCGTCACGACAAATCGCGGGAATAAACCGAGCATTTGTTTCTGAATACGTGGAAGGTGACCCATACCGTCTCCGGCACTAGACTTACTACCCGTGGTCGATACGTTGCACATATCTGAAAAGTAGACATTTTTTTTATATATTGGGTTTAACGACGCACTGTTATGATAGCGCAGATCTAATGGCGTCAGATGGATGATTAATGAGATGATGGGATGATGAGATGAAGGTTCTTGAGTAATAGGAAGGATAGTGGGAACGAAGCGGTCTTGGCCGACTTAATGTAGGAACCATCCCGGCATTAGCCTAGACTACAGAGGGAAACCATGAAAAACCCCTGTAAAGATGGTCGGCGGCAGGGATCAAATTGGGTTCGAAATTCCCCTCGCCTACCGGATCACATGAAGCGAGCGCGTTAACCATTCTCTGCATGTGCCGGTACAACAATTTTTACTGGTTATATTTTATATCATTAGGGGAAAAATGGGTCTAACTCTAAAAGGATGGTTGAAGTACTGTGCCAAATATTTTGCTTTTAAGCTTTCTTATTACTTTTTTATAAGGTTTTATTTACATAAACTGTTCAGAAGTTACCATCACAAAAATAATCACAAAGTTGGATGCGAGGAAAAACATCTCGTAACTTACCTTGATCAGCAGAGCGAGCAATAACGCCAGTCAGTCGGGCTAATTCTTTCAAATAACCAACTTGCAGGTAAGGACTGCCTGATCTCAATACTTGGGACACCATTTCATTATGACTTGATAGGAAGTACATAATCTGAAAAGCACAAGAAACAAACGGAATACGTTAATCGACTTCATGGGCTACGAACTTGACAAAATGGAATTCTTAAAAACTAAAAATTAGTGCAGCAAAACTGATTATTTAGATGATGATACTTTGTAGGAGAAGCTAGTGATATGAGAAATAATGAGGTGGGTATAGGTTGGAGGAAAAACATAAGACAGAGCATAAAAACACACACACAAAATGGACTAGACATGAGTGCTGGGAGATGAGTTTCACATGAGTCAACAAACCTATCTCCCAGCACTAATGTCTAGTCCATTTTGTGTGTGTGTCTTTGTGCTCTGTCTTATGTTTTTCCTCCACCTGTACCCACCTCATTATTTCTCATATCACTAGCTTATCCTACAATGTATCATCATCTATCATCCATCTCTCATATCGTCCATCACAAAAATATATTCTTTATATCAAGTCCTACTTTCTAATATTTAGACAATGCGTAAGTCTCGTACTGACCTGTGCGCTACACGACTGGTTGGCAGTGCCGAGCGATGTGAGGACAGCATCGCACAAGTCCAACGCAGGAAACAAGATCTGCATGTAGCGTTGGCCAACAGACGGGACAAAGTCGATCTCCATTCCCATGAAGCTAGGCGCAAAGATGATGAATACATTCAACACTTTTTAACATTCACATTGCGCCTAACAATGTCAACAAATAACCTATAAGCTAAGGCTATAACATATCTTTTTGGATTTTTAAATATTCATCTAAATCGAACTAGTCGAGTCCCTAGTTTTTCTTCAGAATTACAGCTTAAGAGTTGAAAAAACAACAGGCATTCAATTGAAAATGTATACAGTGGAACCTCTTACGTTTTTCAGGGGACCAGACTGTAAAAATCACAAAAGTGAAAAATTTACTAAAGAAACTACCGGTATTTACCATGTGGGAGCATATAGTTGGTATCAAAAAATGAAACTTACCGAAGTGAAAAATATACTAAAGAGAAACTTACTGAAGAGGTTCTACTGTAATCTCTTTGGCCAGAGGCCACTCGGAAAGGACAATTCTTAGTTCTGAAAATTGCATCTCAAGGTTTACTTACTTTGGCTTGACATCTGGATGTCTGTCAAATACAGTCATGGACGAGAGGCAAGCGAGACCGTGCTGTTCTAGCAGCATTTCTGCTCCCGCACGCGTGGACGCAACGCGGCATAACATGGCCTGGAAATAACGTTCAGCACATTAATGTACGACCAAGGCTGCGAGTAGTTTCAACATTCTTGATTAACTCGTAGTTTCCAAGATTTGCAAAGTGATATTCCTACCTCCAACACTGAATGAAGTATTAGACATGTACATATTGATTGTTGAGCATCATTTTGTGGATTATAATTCATTATTAAGGAATTGCTTGTACCAATGAACAATCCATAAATAAAGTACAAGAGTACATTTTTTCCATGTACCTGTATCTCAGCTAGATATATTTAGTATTTAGTATTTACACAAGGCAAACGCAGCATATTCTTTGTAAGAAAAAATTAGCGAGATATTTATATGAAGTATATATTCGAAAACTCTCCACATCTCGACTGATAAAATATACTTGAATTGGCAGCTATCTGCCTATAACGCCGTGACTCTCGGCAACATGGTTCCAACTTCTAATATTATTTCTGTCTAGGTACTTGATGAATAAAAAATATTTATTAAATCATTTTCTTCAAAACAGCTGGTGCAATTTTAATAAAAATGTGTAATAAAGTGTATATTCTATGTGTTTACACTCAGTAAAAATTTGATTTTTTTGGGATAGAGTTAAATAAAAAAAGCACAAACCGATTTGATCCAAAAACTATACAGTTCTGAGTTGGATGAGTCCGCAAGTCCAGAAAAAGTTTGATGTTCAGTCAAACCGTGTGACCTGTGCAGTGCTTACAAACGAATAAAAAAAAAAAAAAAAAAGACAAAGCTCCATAACGGAGGATGGAAGTCTATACCACTTATCCGGAAAATTCTAAAATATACATGATATTCAGTTCATCGCTTTTCTACAGCAGATTCCTTACCATTTTAGATTCATAGACATACAAAGGACGCAGATTGTTCGGCACAGCCTCCAAAACGGTAATGAGTTTCTCGTCCGAATCCATCAAGCTGTCGATGAGATGTTTGAGGTAGCCACGCGAAGAGAGGAATGATATCCAGCTGGTACGTGGATCGAGCTCGATCAGCATGTCGAGACAAGACAGCGCAAGCATCTTGCACACGTCGTGGCCGCCCGTACAGTCGTGGCAAAGTACGTCGACGAGGCCTTCGCCAAACATAGTGATTACGTCGAGGCTTGCTTGTCGCTGACTGCTATACTCGTCAGTTGAGCTGCGGTACCTGTCATTAGGGTACCAAGTATTAGGTACTTTTTTTTTTTTTAATGCTGCTTAACGACCCCACCAACAACTAGGTCATACGGGGGTACGAATGAGCGGGTGATAATGAAACGATCAAGTGATGATAGAGGAAAGGACGTTTACAAAAACCCATGCCTTATGCGAGGATCGAACTCACGCCCAACATTGACTTCAGTGTCTGAAGCGTGCCTCAGCTGACTGAGCTAACGAGGGCGGCTTCTTTTCGAGGGTTTTACGAGAATACAGCTCAAGAGAAATACAGCGAAAACTCAGTCTATTGTTTATCAAGGGACAAGGAAGAAACGTCTAAGCATAAAAATGATCTATGCAGGGAAATTGTATATTGGTTGATTTGAAGTGGGGTAGGAAATATCTTGCTTACCGTGAACCATCAAGTCTACTGACGTAATGGCTCGAGTTATCCACACTTTCATGACGATATTTGTCTGAACCACCGAGAAACGCAATATGTAAGAAGTTGAGCAACGAGCCGTACAAGTTGGCACGAAGTGTTTGAGATGCAACACCTGCAAATATTCAAAAATACGATTACGATCAAGTTCATAATAGAAGTCAGCGTAACAGCTGTGTTTGAATGACTTCACAATAATAAGAGAACAGATTTTTCATCAATTTAAAAAACTTCATAGGCCTACTTGATATAATCATTGCTCTCAATGTCAAAAATCAAGACGAAATATCAGAAATTGAAGGATCACCATAAAAACTCTGTTTTGGTTTGAAACATATTTACCTGAACCAAGAATCCATTCTAGCAAGCTGGAAAGAATGACCTTCAACGTGGCCATATTCGACTGAGCAACTGCGGCTTGCCCGCTGCTTGTATCCAATAACGGAGCTTCCCTGCGTCCGAACTTGATCTCTTTCTGGCGTATGACGTAGCAGTGACGCAGGTTCACCATGAGGAGGAGTACCACCTCGGAGGCAAGGTTCGCTACTTCGGGCCAGATCGAATCGGACAACACCTGTGACAAGACGACTTATAAGCACTTCCCTCCCCCTTGAGAAACAAATTGCCAACTAAGGTCTATATTTACATTTTTTTTATTGACATATTCAAGGAGAAGATACGTAATTTCACATTAGAGCATACAAAGCCTATTTGGGCTTGTCTGTGGCATGCACATAATAATCAAAAAACAAACAAGAACACAAAATAAAATGTTGAATTATAGTTAGAATAATATCATTAGGAATTGGAACAGGCCTAAAAATGAACACTAAACACAACATAGAATATAATAGTAAGGTCTAATATAGATATAGAAAAAAAATATATGGATAAATATATGGAGAATGTATACGTAATAAGTGAGTACGAAATAAACTCTTTTCCTCTTTGATATCGAAATTACTGTATCTGAATAGTGAATAACCTACAAACAAAGTAATGATAAATTGTGCCGATATGTAACAATTACCTTCTTCAGTACCAGATGTACACTGTTGAGCAACAGTTGTTGTCGACCATCGTGCGGTAGAATGTCGGACGGCGCGACGGCAAACAGCACTTCGGTGACCTGGCGCCACGCGTCCATGTAGCGTACTGTGGATAACCCACGCGATCGCTGGGCGTTATGTTTCAACGCGTAGACCAACACGTCCTGATAGTCACAACAGAATACCATGAGAAAACTAGTACTGGGTGAGAAAAGATTATAGAATTTCAAACTAAGCTCTTGCAAGATTGCATCACAACGATCTCGGTAGGCCTACGAAACTAAACATCGAAGACGAACGATGATTTCAATTCTGAATAGGTGATAATCTCTCGCCTTTAACAGACCAAATATTGGAGACTGTTTTCTGCTTGTGGAACGCGAATTTCAAGACTTTCAGCAAAATACTATTAGATTTAGACTTGTATAAACTCAGGATATTATCAACTCTACGAACATTTTAACTACAGTGTAAACTCTATCGATCGTTTTTCAAGGGACCAGGAAAATAAAACCATCCCAGCAGGTAAACGATCTTTCCAGGAAATTTAACGTTGATTATATGGCAGTGGGGTGGGAAAAAATTAATGGAAAACAATGGATCTGCAAACAATGCAGAGAGGTTTCACTTTACTACATTACGTATTACGGTAATTCTTTTTTTTGTAGAAAAGCCATCAGCCACCGAAAGAATAAGACTTGGCGTTACGAATACCTCCTTAGCACTGTAATTATGTGCCTATGACCCAAAGCTGTAATTTTTAAATAAAGAAAATAAAATAATCCTAAAATTAATTCAATTTAAAATGTCATCTTATTTCGTCAGGAATACGCAGCGTCAGATTTTAAAACTAAGACAGTTGCCAGTTGACCTTGGGAGTGGTTACATCAACTAACCTGTATTTCTTTCATAATGACTTGTCGCTGGCCAGCTGTGGAGCTACCCTGTATCGCAGCCAATTCCTCGATCAGCAAGCGGTGAAGATTCTTCACGTCAATCAGCTTCAAGCCGGACGCTGCGTGACTCACTTCGCACGACAACAGAACCTGTTTGATTTGAGACGGTTCGAAGAACTCCCAGTTTCTGTCGGGGACTTTCTCGATGGAGAAATCGAGGAACGAAAGCAGCCGCAGAAGTAGAGGATAGTGTTGCAGTTTACCATCGGCAGTGGCTGTACAATCATCAATCAATTATTTACACTAAAAGAATTAGAATGCAGCAAAGTGATGTATATGTACTTATATCTTTGTTTGTTCGTTTAGGCCTGTACATGATCTTCACAGCAAATCGTTTGAAGATACTGATAGCTGTAGTTAGCCGCAAAGAAAAAAATTGGGAAAATAACAAATTTCAATAAAATGTTTCAAAGCGATTGATTTTTCCTTTTTTATAAACAAAATTTCCACGTAATATTTATATAATAATGATACACATTATTCCGAAGTATAAAATTAATCGGATCAGCTGCTTCAATTGGAAAAAAAATTTACAGTAGTATCTATTCCATCATCATGCTATTCTGACCGGTAGCCCTATACAACATACCACTGGGTGTGGAGAGGTACTGGCTTAAATGCATCATCGCAATCACATCCTGATCTCCCGTTGGACCATCTCCGCCTACGTTGTCAGGTTCTTTCGTCAACAGATTCACCAAGTTGCCGAGCTGCGAGTGTTGCAGCTTGGTCGACGTTACTTTCATCTCGATCGCAACAGTTTTCAGAAGCCACGACATTTGATTCAGAACGGACGCTGCAAAGAGAAATCACACTACAGTTAAATAAAGCTCTCAAAACAAATAGCTTAGATGGAAGTTCAACTTTTTTTACTTTTCGTGGAACGGTGCCTAGTAGACCTAGGCCCTACAGACGTTCGTTTCATTTCACAAATTTACAACTACCACTAACATGAAGTAGGCATAGAGAAATAGCATGTTCAACAGGTTACCAAAAAACAGTTTAAAAAAAAAAATGCCCAACAGTGTCTAGATACTTTATAGATGCTATTTTTTGCAAAATTATTCAATTGGGGAGTAAATGGGTGAAGTCAGTTGGGGAATTTTGAGAACAAAAGTTCAACTGCAAATGTAGATGGAAGATGAGACATAGATTTAGCCTGGTGTTGGATACAATTTTTCCCAAAACATCAATTGGCATGTTTCTCTTGTATAGGCCTACCTAATGTACGTTATTCAATGGTTTTACCGGTACCATACTGTTGTTATGCTACAAGACGTTATTGCACTACAAAACATGATATTTCAAAATAATAGATGCATCAAAGTGGTATTTTCCAAATTCTAAATGAAATCAAGAGAAATAGTAGATGCTATGTTTACATGTCTCTAGTTATAAATGACTCATAAGAAAGTCCATACTGAAGGCCTACCTTTGCTTTTTCCCACAAACGGCAAGCAAGCTGTGTGGCGAGTTAGGAAATCACCACTTGAACGCAGAAACCGTAGAACCGGTTCCGATGTCCTCGTGTTGGCGCACAACGAATAGAGCATGCAATATGCAGCCTCGATCAGACGTGGCTTGGACGACATTCCCTTGGTTGACAGCGAATTATCCAAGATGGAGATCAGAGAGTGGATGCACGTGCGGGGAAATCCAAGTATACCTGGAAGTCAAGCAAGTCCGTAAATAGAGAGTCAACGTAGAGTGGAACGTAAACAGTATTTCGAGGGTAACAAGGGGGAACCTGGGGAACACTTCTTCAAGGGAATTCTTCAAGGGAAACATGAATGAAGGATGTAAATAAACAAAAGAAAGCAGGAGGTCTACCTAATTGGTGCTTATGTATTAAGCATTACGATTGGAGTTAAGACTCGGTCTGAATTGACTACAGTGAAACCTGTTTGCATCGTTCCCGGAGCCATCGTTTTCTGCTCCTATCATTTATTTTAACCCAACCTACTACGTTTTTTCCATGGTCCCTTGAAAAATGATAGACAAGAGGTTTCACTGTATGTGTTTTGATTTTGATAGGGTATGATTAAAAATTAAAATGGAACAATCCCTATTAGGTCTCAGTATAAGTATTACAAAAATAAATAAGTAAGAAATCTGAATGTACAGAGCCATGTACATTGCCAGAGACTGACTCACATATTTTCAAGCCTACCGCATTCTCATAGTTTACGAATGTGTAGATTATTACAGTATAGGCCTACATTTAATGCTGTAGGCCTAAATTATAAAATGTCTAAATATTTTGCAGCATCCTTTCAGTGAATGCATCAAAATTTATTTTGAAATTGATTAAGCCTAGTTTTTCTACAACAAAACTCATGTTAACAGTAGCAATAACTTCAAGAATACCTGCTTGCTGGAACACAGTTTTTCCCACATCTTTATTGATATCAAACCCAAATAGATAATGGGCAACATTGGGCGTAGGATGATGAAGACACTGTTGAAGTAGCGTGAGAATTGCCTCTTTTGTTTTGTCTTGAACCCCCAAGTCATCGTCGTCAACCAAATCGTCGCCCTCGGCTTCCAGACATTCGACGAAGCCATGACGTATCTCGGTGGTGGTACTCGGGGTCGACGTGAACACACCGATCATCTGACTGTGTGAAGCGGGGTACGAACTGACCGACAGCAGGATGTTGACAGCTAAGCTTGCGTGGTGGGGTAGCCAACTGTTGTACGTCACGTATCTAACGAAAATGAAGACAACAAATGAGTAAATTAGAAAATACTCAAAAAAATTACTTGAGGCTTGAATATAGTAAAGGGTATATAGTAAAGTGTAGGGTATAGTGTAGGGTGGCACTGGTCCCCTATCAAATGTGTTTTGTTCGTATTTTGTCCGGCCAAAACAAAGGCAAAACACAGACATTTCACGGACAAATAACGAGAGATGGTGCTTTTAGGTAGAGAAGAAGAAGCAGAGGGTAGAAATATTGAAGGAGAGGAGGGAGAAGTCGGAACTGGCAGGAACCGATCAAATGAACGGTTTATATTACGTAGTTTTGGCCGGTTGCATACTTCTCTTGCGCGCAATACGAAATTGACTCAATTCTAAATAGGAAGAGTTATGACTTTCAGGGAAAATGAGTTTTTTGGTTAATCCGAATTTTTATACATCGATATCATTTTTTTGGGTCTTTTCCATTTTGGATTAATGAGGGTTTAGACCTACTGTATTGAACCACAATAAAAAACATCTTTTACACATATTTACTTAGCAATGTTGAGCAGATGGTCAGGTTGTCCGCTGCGTGGATTGATGCCCAGCAACAACTTGTTGAGTCCGGTGAGGAGGAGGGAGCTTCCGGAACTGCTCAAAAGACTGAAGAATCTTTGTTGCAATCCAAGCGATTTGTCGATTAGATTTAGGCAGCACAGCATTACTGCCTCGAGCGAATCTTTGCCTGGGAACGTTGTGTATGTATCCAGCCAGTTACAACCCTCGTCAATCAAATAAAGGACCTGGAAACAGAAATCATAGATAAATATGAGTACAAACACGTGAAATAGAATGGGTATAACTTCTGATTTCAGCCAACAGGATGCAGATTCAGAAATAGGAATGTTGTTTAATAAATAAAGTTTGAAGTTATGATTTTACAATAGGGCCTAATTCTAAAATGTTTGAAGTTTTCTTTTACAAAAATGACTGCTCTTAGAAGAAGTATATGTACAAGGTAGCTTAAGTAAAATTATTGATTTGAATATACCTACGTCTGCACGTCAGTTTCTGAACGTTGGCAATTATTGGCTCTTTATTCAAGTACAAACAGCCGTTTTGCACGAGGAGAATGCCATCAGAAATTCCAAATTGAAGACGAGAGTAGATGTGAGCAAAATAAATCAGTCTCAATATTTCTGGAGAAACTACTCTACATAGACATCGTAGCATGTAGATACCCTTTAAAACCTTTTTTGTCGTCTCATTGATACGAAATGTCCAGTCCAGTATATCCGTAATGTTTATAGCAAGAAATTTCGTTGAAGTTGATATCACCACACTGGATCAACTACCGTAATTGGATCTCTTTTTTTTTTTTTTTTAATGATGCTTAACGACCCCACCAACAGCTAGGTTATACTGGGAGTACGAATGAGCGGGTGATAAGGAAACAATGAAGTGATGATAGGTGCAAGGACGTTTACAAGAACCCATGCCTTATGCGGGACTCGAACCCACACCCAACGATGACTTCAGTTACTACCGCTAGCGACAATTGACTCAGCCACCGAGGCGGCTAATTGGATCATTAAATCAATAAAATGTATTGAATAAATTAATAACAGAATGCTATTGGCACACAACACTAATTCCAGATATCCAAATACTTGCCAATCTGAGCAGTTCGGTGGATGAATTAAGGCTGACCATGACGTGGTAGCCTGGATGGGGCTGTACTTGAGTCGTTCCACCGCCTTGCAATTCAACTCGACCTCCGGAGAAGTCCTGGCGTTGCGGCTCGTACTGAGCAAGGAACTTGACAAATAACTGGAGGCAACTCTGACCGACTTTCCACTGAAACAAAAGTCGATACTAGAGATGAGCTAAATATTAGACGGAAATAATTTAAGAGATACAGTAGGCCTAGGCCTAGATAAAAATGAAATGACTTAGAATTTTTATAAGTCTCACAGATTGATACAGATTTATTTAGAATCACATAAAGTAGAGCAAAAATTTCTTAGTAACTAAAACGTTAATGTAATAATCAAACGGCAAAACTTATGAAAGTTGCAATTGTCTGGTGACATAGGGCCTACTCTTTAGTTTGAACATCAACTTTGGCAAGTTGCAAGTGCTTACAATTATTGCAGTGGAATACCTGTATTGAACGAGCATTTTCATTCATTTTGCCAGTACACCGAAAAAAACGGACCAAAATTTTGTGAATTTATTTTTCCATCAGTTCAATATTCATGAACTTCATTCTTCACTAGTTGATTTGAAATGAAATTTTATGTCTAAAGTTGTTCTTCTTATTTTTAGATGGCCAAGTAGCCTTAATAACGAACCTTTTCTTCAGGATTCTTGTACGATCGAGTGTGGAATTTACTGAAAACGGACGTTAGGACGAAGTGCAGGTATGGATCGAAGCCCGGAACTCTCGAACCTACACCGAGCAGTCTCGGAACTGGCACGTTGGTCAGCACGTCCAATAACTGGAGCATAGCTCGAGTCAAAGGGAACTCTTCGTTCCGTGATTCCAGCTCTTCTAATTCGGTCTGTCAATCATAGTAAAAACATATAATTATGTCTGACACATGGCTTCATTAAACAATAATATGGAAAGGCAATGTAATGATTATGGGGTAGTAAAAAGCAGCATACTGGTACCCAGAAGAATGAGCATGGAAATACGTGTCAGACATATTCATATATCAATTTACAAACCAAACTGTATTTACACGAGACTCACATATACCAATTTTGGCTCCTCAAAACCACACAATGGCTTTGTAGGTAAGTAGGCCTCGGAAAAAAATCTAGCTTATTTTCGGTTAGTTTCAAGTTCGAAACATGAAATTTACGAGTTTGTTCAGTCTGTGTTATAGGCCTACTTTCAAGTACCGTCGAATATTTTTCCGTCACATAGAATACGCCCTATTCATAGAAATACAGTGAAACCTCTATTCATCGTTCCCGGATCCATCGTTTTCCTGCTTACCATTCATTTCTTCTCACCCCACTCCCACATAATCAATGTAAAATTTTCCTGGATGGATCGTTTTCCTCCATGGATAGTTATATTTTCATAGCCCCTTGAAAAACGATGAATAAAGGTTTCACTGTAAAGATATTTTCCACATATTGGAAGAATTAGGCTCAGTATTTTATAACATTTCTGGAAGTGTCAGTAATTTCTATCTCTAAAAATTGACATCCCTAGTCGAACTGAAAGCCGAATGACTCCAATAAATGCAAGTTAACATCGACAACCAACCTGTATTCCTCTTGGCTGATAGCTACTCGTGCTCGGTATGGTCGACAGGATCTGAGAAGCTTCTAGATTGTGCCACAGGCTGGCAGCAGTGTCGGGCGAGCGAGCTAGAGCAGCCAACGCGAGCAACAAGTCTGCCTTCAGCGGAATGGATATCGAGCAGCTGACGAGGCCGAGGAGAATCGACAGTGGAGACCAGTTGGGGTTGTCGCACAACGCCACTCTCGAGTACTCGTCGTGCTCTGGAGTGGAAAAACAGATGCTCGGAACATTACTTTATCGAACGTCAAAAAGTAAAGACAGTACATTAACGACATTTATGATACAGGATTACTGAGTGATAACATATGTTCACTCGTATTGATTGAGACTTTGAGATCGAGGGGTTAACAACTTGACATTTTAGTGTACACCTGATTTTTGATTTTTCTCGATTTTTTTGATTTTTTATGATTTTTTTGATTTTTGTGATTTTTGTGATCCTTCCTGATTTTTCTTGATTTTTGTGATTCTATTTGATTTTTTTGATTTTTCGTGATTTTTTTTGATTTTTTTTGATTTTTCGTGATTTTTGGATTTTTTGCAATTCTTTCTGATTTTTCTTGATTTTTTGATTTTCTTCGATTTTTCGTGATTTTTTTGATTCCATTTGATTTTTTGATTTTTCGTGATTTTTGTTGATTTTTCGGATTTTCTGTGATTTTTCGTGATTTTTTTGATTCTTTTGAATTTTTCTTGATTTCTTGATCTTATGAATTTTTGATTTCTCTAGATTTTTTGTTTTCTCTCAATTTTTTTCCGATTTTTCGTGATTTTTCTTGATTTTTTTGATTTTTCTCGATTTTTTTTATTTCTCTGGATTTTTTTGATTTTCTTCATTTCTATGATTTTTCTCGATTTTTTGGATTTTTCTTGATTTTTCGTGATTTTTATGATTTCTCTCGATTTTTTGGATTTTCCGTGATTTTTTTGATTTTTATGATTTTTCTTGATTTTTCTTGATTTTTTTGATTTTCCGTGATTTTTTTGATTTCTCTCGATTTTTTTGATTTCTCTCAATTTTTTTGATTTTTCTGATTTTCCGTGTTTTTTTTTGATTTTTTTTTCAAGTGTACACCTGATTTTTTTAGTTGTTACCCCTCGTTTGAGATAACCTAACGCTAGTTACATGGCTGATGTTTCTGGTTCAGATCAACTTCAAATCCACATCAGAAGACATACTATTCGTAAAACACGAAAGAAGGTCAGCTATCAACTATTTAGGAAGATTTAGGTCTCCTGCCACAATCCAGTACTTTTCAAAAACTTGCCCTTCACTGAAACCCTCTAGGCCTACTTGATTTTCTCCAATAATTCCATATTTGCATTTGGAGGTCGATAAGCTGCAATTAAGTGTTTTGTTTTCCCTGCTTGACTTCTTCCTCCATCCTTTTGAAATTTAAATTTTCAAATCATTCTTGATTTACCCATAATAAACTAGAGATGTTTAATATTCTTGATGAGACAAGTCACACTCACCAGCTACGGTTTTGATGAGTGCAAGTACAGCTTGAAGACATGACACTTCCTGAGGTGTGATACCGCGAGGATAATTACGGTGGCGATAGACCGTGTCCGTTGTTGCAGGCACCTCCTGACGTAAGTTGCTGTAGTATCTAATTAATGAAACAAGATATCTTCTTTAAACAAAAGCCTGAATGAATGCATTATCTATAGAATCAGAAAAACACAAGTTCGGGAGTGAATTAATTTTAGCTTTGTTCTATTACGAGCATGGTCATAAGTCATATGGAACGGTCCTGGACCCTGGATATGTGTGCGTTAATTAAAATAACTATGGATCTTCAACTAATGTAGGGCTAGACAAGCAAAGCTTTTTGAATTAGAGCGAGTTTGATTTATTTTATCTCAATATCGAAGTTTCAGACACATATTTTTGAATGCCAATCTGTTGAATAATGAAATATAACAAGTTCATTCTTTCAATCTTGCTCGCTCAAAATAGTTTTAGAAACTAAAGTAGGCCCTAAATCAAGGTTTGGAATTTCAATGGGGGAAAAAATATTTTCGATACAGTTTGAGTCTCAATCTCCATAAAAAAATTTGGGACTCGCACAGCAACAAACTAATGTAGGCCTATAACTATAAGCCAAAATAATTACAATGCTTGATCACAAAAAATAAAAATAACTGCTTCATTTTGCGCTAAAAGTAAACTAAAATTTTCTAATGATGATAATAATTCTAATAATCATAAATTGTGTGTAGGCCTACGTAGTGTATGATGATAAAAGTATGCCATATAATTTAAAAGCTAGAATACCTCTTTGTGAATTACGACTACAATATAAATTTGGTCATAGTTACCTGTTAAGGGATCCGAAGAAATGATCCCAGGACACGTTGGACATTTGTCCAGGACTGCTTTGCTTCAGTAAATTGAAAGCATGCTTGGCTACTTTCGGCGAAGCTGACAGACTACGCAACATTTTCATGTACGGCACAAACAGAGAAGGCGGCAGCAAATCACCAGACGAGCGTACAAATTTGTACAGGGAAACCTTAACACATCAAATACATATTTGAAGCTGCAACTGTTGAGAACACTTCTAGTACTACGACTTCGAATTGAATACAAAAATCGAAGAGAATGAATTTACTCTTATAGCATTATAGCTATTGTTCATAATAAAGGCCTATAGCAAAATGTGTACATACAATGTAGATAGTATTCAGTTGGCCTCTGATACTGCAATTGACATTACATTATTGCATGACATTGTGGCATGACATTATTACATAGTAGGCCTATCTAGGTCTGGAGTTTACGAGAGATTTTATTCAAAGGATTTATTTAGAGCCTACCAGTATATGATTTTGGTATTATTACTGAACTAAAATATTACTTTATTTTTGGAATGAGGGAAGGGGGGGGGGGGTGTATTTTTGAATTCTGTGATTGATTCTTTTGCTCAGTGTGTATGCTGATTATCACAGAGATGAAGGCCTACCTGGATAGGTGGTGAACGAAACGGGTAAGAGGTGGCGGGTAGTCCTTCCGCAGGACACCAGTAATCTACAACGAGATCCAAATGGAGTGGATCTTTATCGTAGAGGCGAGCGATTGAGAGAAGAAGATGTTCGTAGTGATGTGGCAGGTTGGTCGGAGCTTCCAGCCCCTCCTACACAAATCAAAGAATAAATAGAGCACATGCTAGTTATTCCAAAAATGGTATTAGTATCATTGTGGAATGAAATGAGCTGTTCTTTAGGGGGGGGGAGAGAGGGGGAAATTGCAGATTGGATCAAAATCCGATAAGTTTTTCAAATTACTTCAACATATATCAACTTTTTTGCAACTGAATCTTTATAATGGGGTTTCCTGAACTTAGTAGCATTGATGACTAAATATTCTGAAAGGTAGCTTGACTTTTTCTCTCCCATTTGGGATTCCCATTTCTCAGTTTTAGTCCAGTTTGGTAGCAGAAAATGTAGATTTTTGTACAAACAATTTTTTACTATGTTACAACCAAATCCCAACTTTTCACAGTAGGTATTAGGCCTACTGCAGTTGGGTAGGCCTAATTAATATTTTTTTCAGTACATTGTGGGGTTAATTCATCAATTAATGTATGCTGTTAATTGTGCACGAAATTAATAATTGGTATTAACAATAATTAATCTGCTCGGAAAACAAATTGTCCTTCAATTGGTTAACCATATAAATATTAAACACACGCCTACGACCTACCTGTGCATAAACCTGAATCGTGCGAGAAGTCTCATCAGCACGATTTCTCAACTCTTTAACCTTCAACGGCATGAGTACAATGAAGTCAGTTATCAAGCTATGTAGGCGACGAAGGTAAAACTCCTCATTGTAAATCGAATCATTGTTGAGAAATGTATGATGCAAAAATTCAAACACTTTCGAGTCGATGGCAAAATCAACAAACATGTCATCTTCATCCTGGAAATCTGAAAAAAAAAAAAATGACAATTTGAAAAACTTTTACAATATCGTATTCTAACGAAGCAGGGTAGCATTGGTTCGGCCAATCTCATCATCTTGCAAATTATATTGTCAGTAGGCTTGGATAATTTGTTTTACATTCTAAAAGAACAATTGGTATATGCCTACGCGTGAATTCAAGGTGGTGTGGCTATTCACCGAACCTGAAGTAGGTTTTAGATTAGTTTTAATTTAGATTAAATTACTTTGGGTTGTTTGTTCTGTTGGCTTAGTTTAGGTTACCCGGTAAGTCAGCCTGGTTTGGTTGACTGAGTTGGTTAGTCTGAATTGATTGAGCTTAATTCAGGTTGTGCGCTACAACAACAACAATGTTCGCACATTTTAACATACACCGATGGTTCAGTGAATAAAGGCTACGTGTGAATTCATGTTTGACGATGAAATCAGGGAGGAACTAACTTGTCGGATGCAGCGACTGCGGCGCCATTCTCAGAGAAGCAATAGCAAGTCCAAGCCCGAGATGGGTGACTGCGTGAAGTCCTGGACATTCCCAACGAGGCATTCCCGTATGAAGTTCCCGCATCAAAACAGGTATGAAGTCTTTCTCGGCAATCAGAGGAAGTTTCTGTATCACCTCTGAAAATGAAAGCAGCATAACAGTTGTCATTACATCGTTACAATTTTACCTACTCTACTGTGGCCAAAGTAATAGCCGTAAAGTCGAAACTTGGTGTGTATAGCTGTATTCTTTTAACGGCTCTCCACTATAAATAGGCTTATTTACTCATGAATGAATCTCGGTAGACAGCTGTTATTTTTTCTCTTTTACCCAATTCACATAAACAAAGCACCAGAATAAATAAAATATCAACAGGTAACTGATTTTTAACAAAAAATATGGATACTATCTTCCTATTCATTTGGCTTGACCTTTTTTTTTCAAATGTTGCAATGAAGCAGTGTAAGCTTACTGAACTAAACTATCCAAGATACACAGGCCTACCTTCTCCATCTTCTCTTTTCTGTAGAATACTAAGATCCAACGCATAGAGCAGAGCCATTTGCAAAGCAAGCGTGACACCGTCGATTCCTCCTTTGGAATCTTCTTGAATTGTTGTTGACTTGAGTTGATTAATTAACTGCAGAGTCAGCTCTTTTGTAAGACCACTTTGAGCAGACCAGAAGAACACAATATCTGCCAAAGTCTGACGTATGGTCTGGAATAAATCTGTCACCTGACGATGGTGGCGCGGACCACCCAGCGCTCGGTTTTGTTGAAGTAGTTCAATTTCTTTCGATAAGTCTAGATCGTTTATTAAATCTGAAAAATGTAAATAAAAATGTCAAGTGGGATAATTAATTGAGACATCAATTTTATAATACCGGTAATCTTGGGCCAGGATTCTGAAAAATCAATCGACAAGGCACTAGTCGTTCAGTGGCAATTTGGTGGGCAAATTCAAAATATCTAGGCAAGAATAAATGCAGGATATAGAAGATAAGATTTACGACGTTATTATAAGGGAACAACTTACGTAATATTTTACTTATAATTCCATTGTCCATAAGTTCTTGTGTGTAGTGCGTAATAAAACAGAGAACTTGTTCAGACGATTCCAATGACCAGGAAATGCCCTTCCGAGCCTGCACCAACGTACGCAGTGCCGTCACGATTGCTTTGCGACCATCGTAGTACAGTAGAACAGCCACTAGTCCACGAGTCAGCCCGGGATAATGCGCCATTTGCTGTTGGGCTGAAAGGTTACAACATAATGTTGAATAAATAGCAGAGTTAAAGTAGAAGAGTGATCTAAACTTCTACGTACGGTAATGAGTTTTGTCAGTGTGTTTGTTCACATTTTGATGGCCTAGCAAAAGGTCAAGTTCAAGCTTTGGTTGAATTTGAAGAAACAGTAGGCCTAGGTAATTAGTATTTGTCATGCTTCAATATTCTAGTCGTAGTTCATTTATAGACCCAAACTTGATATAAAATTGATTACGTTAATATAGGTTCATCTTCAAATATCTCATACCTATCTATCGTTAATGAATTTTACTGAAAAGTTACTATTTATATAATTTGAATTTAATTGACATAACTTGCCAGCACAGTACATGTATTGCTCTGTACTGAACAGTACTTAATGAACGTCTAATGGAATTTCTTTTAAAGAATTACTGATCCTAAAATGTAAATGTATGCTAAGGGTTAGGATTCTGGCTTTTTGAATAGTGGTTTACTACAGAATGTGATGTTTGCTTTTGGTGTGTGCGCAGTAAACATACGTTCAAAAACGTACGAATCCCACGAGATATGAATTAAAGTCAAGCTCTTCATAACAGACTGGTACCGCAATAATTTACATACCCGTGCACAAAAGATCGAGAGCCATGTATTCGTTGAGATTGAACATGTCTGAAATTATAAGAGACTCATCCACAAGATCTTTAGACAGGACTTGATGTCCGACTCCAGGAAAAGATATCCCATCCGTGATACCCTTACGAAGCTGTTCTCGGCTCTGTGCATTTTTTGGCTATAAATAAGAATACAAAAGGATCAATAATAACATTAATGATAACAATAATACTAGTAATAAAAGATAGAACGTTAAAATTACTGAGACACTGAGCACGCCTATTTTTCCCAACCTCTCCCACTAACCTAACCTACATATCACCCCCTCCAGCAGCCCCCCTTCTCCAACGACGACATCCACCTCCCCCCACTAACCTAACCAACACATCACCCCCCCCTCCAGCACCTCTCCCTCTCAAACAACATGCAAAAACCATCAGATTCAAGTGAGTTTGAAAACTATAAAAACCAACAACTCTCACCCTTCTGCATTTTTTCTGAAAGATATAAACAGAATCTTTCACAAAACACAAGAAAATCGAAAATCAAACACCAATTGGCAATGCTCAGTGTCACAGTAAACTATCCTTCAATGATGGATCCTTAAAATCCCTTGCTAAATTTTTAAAGAAATGTCTTACTGGATTTTTCAATAGTGTCAAGAAATTCTGTTTGCGATTTCTGAGGGTGTCTTCAAGCTGTTTTAGCATATCGTCATTGGGTCGGGACACAACTGCATCCACCAGACTCTGCAGTTCCTTGAATGGAGTCCACATATCTTCACTTCTTGTTGAGTCTGCAACACAATTTTATAACCGTTACCGCAACTATAGATACCGGTAAAGTAGTCTCTAGATAAGCTATGACCTCTGACAGTGCCTATGCTCACCAAGCAGCACTCTTAGCAGGATTCACTTGCACTTGCATCAGTGCTCTGGGAGATGACATTTTCTTGGCAATCACACGGCTCCTAGGCCCTAGCAGGATTACCAGTCACAACAATACAAAATTCCTACCAAGATGTGTTTAACCACGGCCCTGCCACTCTATTCAGTTGATGCCGCAACCGAGACTATTATAATTCATTTTATTCTTTTGATGATGCTCAACGACCCCACCAACAGCTAGATTTATGGCGGTACAAAGGAGTGGCTGATAATGACAAGATGACGTGATGATAGGTGAAAGGACGTTTACAAAAACCCATACATCATGCATTCAGTAACCTGTATACATAATGATACAGGTAACCTGTAACCAGATGATGTTTCTGCTCAACAACTCGGCCCGACAAGCTGAAGAAGAACTCTGCATTTTTTATGATGCAGCTTTTAAAAAACATTGCAGCTAAAAAGGCAGTAACTATGCTATTACCCCAATAAAACATAATCATTACAGAATCATTCAGAATAGGTAGGCCTGTACGTCACAATAATAATTGTCATATTGGGCTTCCGCATATAACCTCAAAATTTCTGAAATTAGTTTCTAGCAATGAAACCATAGACGAAACCTAGCTAAGAACTATCGAGTGTAGGCCTATACTTTGTGTATTTAGAACTTACCTTCGTTCATGGTGATACTAATTGTGAATTACGGGAAATATTACAATACTTAATCACAATTATAAACGTAACCTGAATGCAATATTATACTCCTGGCTTACAGCATTTCGGTTTTCGATCAAATCAACCGGCGTAAAGCGGCGCAACAAGCGAACGTGACGTCAACTTGGAGAGCCGCTGTTATCACAAGTCAAATGGAAAATCATTCGAATTTTATTATCAGGAACTATCTGCTTCAAACCACGGATGTAGATCAGCTGCTTTAAACGTTCGAACAGGGAAAATAAAAGACCTGAATATTCAAAAAAAAAAGAACACGTCAAACGTGACTGGACTTCGGGTCTGTGTTAGCCCCGCATTGATTATTTGACTTGTGACAACAACTTTACCCAAGAACGTGACAGAGAAGTTGCGCGCGGCTAAGCCACAGCGGTGCTTGCAGCCTTGTTGAATGTTGAAACTTGGGGTGATTTGTGCGCGGTCGATTCAGATTTTGTACATTCTCAAGGTATAGGCCTACGTACAGGGATCGACGAATTATGCATTCTGTTAATGTTTTTAGTAATTTAATATGGCATCAAAATCGAGTAGGCCTAGTAACAGTTTTAATTAAAGGTTCTCGTAAGGTAAGAAGTATTGTTTGCACCGAAAATGTTGGTTTGCACTCTGGTTAATAAACAGAACTAGATCTCTCGTAGGCCTACATAACCTAACTCCTAATATGTTTTTAGTATGGAGCAAAACCCAAATTGTTTACTGAACTCGATGAAAAGCTAGTTCTTGCAATTGAAAATGGCGAGTTAAAACCAAGACGTCATCCCGGAATTATGAAAACCAAAACGACTGAAATTCCGGACAGAATTACAAAAGCCATTCAAGTGATACTTCGAGGTGAGTTGTGAAAATAACTGGGCCTACGTTTCCGTTACCGTACAACTGGGACACAGTTCTGTCAAATCGATTTAGCTAGAAAAGTTCAAAATATCTCACCTAAATAACGATACACGGGATCGTTTTATTCGAAACAATTTGGAAATTGAAAAACGCTGACCATTTGCTTATTCACACTGCCTAGTTATTGGCTTCAATGATATTGAAGCCCGAACCGAACCTCGCCCTTTTCCATTGTTATAACCCTTGTTGTGTACATGAAATAAATACATCCTATTCTATTCTATTCTATTCAACAACTGAGTAGGTTAGAAGCTCAAGAAAGCATGAAGCAGCCGCATACCCCGTAGTACATTGATGCACAACCTTTTTATCAGAAGCCATTTTATCCATTTTGTAGTTGTTGTGGCTGCAATAGTTATGGGATCCGAAATTTGACCCGAAATAGATCATATGAACACTCTCCTGACGTTATACGCTATACGTGTATAGGCATACACCATGTGGGGTCACTGCTCGTACGTAAATGTCCTTACGGAATAGAGCGGTAGAGCCCTGGTTGAACGGTCTATAATTCATGGTGGTGTTATACTAGTAATCACGCCGACATACCAATCATGCTCAAGGTCATGCAAAATGCCGTCTGCTAGAGCACTGTTGCAAGAGAATGCTGCTATGAGTGTGCTGATTAGTAAATTGGTGATCATATGCACTGTCGTAGGCCAAGCTGCATATCTAGAGACTACTTTATCTAAGGTACCGGTATGGCTTAGTCTGGTCACTCCCCATGTTGCTTGCATTAGAAAAAAATATCAGAATTCAATTGGAATCCTCAAGAAAAAAACAGTAAAATTTTCCCATAAGAGTTTGCCACATTTTCTCTCCGTTTTTGTGGGGGAAATTACAGGAAAATGCACAATTTAAAGCTAGACAAGATGATTCCATACTTCCAAATGAAGTTCAAATTTATGAACTCCTTTAAGGCAAATTATTTGCCTAGGGCGGGGCAAAAGCTAAATACGGCCCTGGTTATCATTAAAATGCGTCTTTAAATCCGATATAAATAATAATGTATATGAATAGAAAAAAACATTGCCAAATTGCATAAAGAAGCGCATTCCGTTGTTACTTTTCAAGGATTTACTTTTGGAGCTGAATACGTGCTTCCTATAAACAAAGTCTGAAGATAAAGTTATACTTTATGTGGATATTTGCAACAGTCTTCGATCAAATCAATTTGTACATCGATTCACTTTTACAATTTTAATTGCTTTGTTTTGTGAGGGTAGTTAATTTATATGTTGGTTTACTAAATTGAGACTCTTTTGAATCATACCGTAGATCAACCAGTAAAAACCTTGTTTGGACAAGGAGAAGCATTGGCAAGATATCTTCTGGCAAGGCATCCACCAACAGAAAAAGCCATCTTAAAATCTACTCTCACTGGGATACAGCAGGCCATAGAAGAAGAGCGTAAGTTTGTGAGGGTGATACACTATTCATGGTACCGGTAGTCATTATTTTCAATTTTTGTTGTTAGTCAGTCATTTTACTGCAGTAGGTGGATTTGTGATCATTTATTCGTTTAATGTAGAGCCTATGAATTAATCACAAAGGCATGCTGTGCCACATGTGCTCATGACATTATACCGATTAAATTACGTCATATGGAGACTTTTAAATGTATCAAAACACTTTCAACCTAAATACAACACAACAACTAATGAATATCTTACAGCATATACATAATGGTACATACAGTAACTTACAATAACAACAATATTTGTCCAACAAGTAACAACATATAATAGCCTAACAAGCAAAATAGCAAAAACAACCATAAATTAGGGTACTTCACTAAATGCAACTGAATCTTTTGATACAAATAAAATGGGTCTGACCTCTGAAGTGGAATGTTGATGTTGTCATATGTAATTGATTTTTTTTTTAGATATTTTTGGAAGGGCATCGCAGTACTGAGATTTTCAATGTACGGGGAAGGATATCATTTTTGGGGTGAAGATGGAATATTTTAAATACTGTACACTTTGAAAATCAATTATGATTTTCTCAAGATTAGGAAAGTCTCAGGAATATTGATGTATTCTTGAGTAATGACGTCCAATCGTAATTTATTATCTGTGTAATTAGATGGACTTGACGCTTCGAGTCTCGATGAAAATGAAAAGGAACATCTTGTACAAAAATTCAAAGGCCACGCTCAGGAAAAATTGAAACAAAGAGTTTATTCTTGGCAACCAATTGTATTCAATCACTACACATCACTGCAATATATGGTTGGCAGATCTGCAGCTGAATTTGCTGTCCTACAAAAAATCTTCTCAGAACTGAAAACAAGATCACCCAATTTTGATCCTCAGTCTATATTTGATTTTGGGTCTGGATTGGGTACTGTTAGTTGGTAAGCTTGTATAATTAATTAATTGCTTTACTGGAAATTTGATCCTGCTAATAGATGGGCTTAGTGTGGCTAGCTAAAATGGCACTAGAGTGAGGGGGGGGGGGGGGCTGGGGCTTCTTTACAAACCTGTTTATGTTTATGTACGTAATGTACATAATTCTTGCAGATCTATATGCATGATGGCAAGATGTCCTAATTAACTTCCTTGTATCTACTCGTTCAACACTATCCTGAATTCTTCAATTCTCTTCACATTTCTTCCCTTTTCCTCAAGCTCGTTCGAGTCCCTCTGGATGAATCCATTCTGTCCCACCTTCGTATAAACCCTCTCTACTTCCAATCAATGTCTTCCCCTCATACCTCTCTTGGTCTCCTTACCTACTCTGTTTCTCAGTTCCTTCCACCCAGTAAAGTTGTTATTTGCTTTGAAGAAATTACAAAGCCTTTCCTCAAGAGTTTCCCATGCCAGTTCCTCTATCATTTTGCTTGGTTGGCCACAACAACATACTGCTAGCATTTCTCATATTTCTTGCTCGAGTTGTGAGTTATTCATTAAACAATGTGCTTGATTACATTCTAATATCCTGCTTGGTTTTCCAAAATACCAAAGTTAAATATAAAGCATGCCGTAAACTTGGCATGTACGTCACTCATCGTCTATTACGATACCGGTACTGTATACTTTTGAGGTGCAATCAGTTTCACCACTTTTGAGAAAAGCCATTCAAAAAATTGAAGAACCCTATAAGAATATCCCAAGAAAGAAAATTTGGGAAAGAGATTTTTTTTAGATTAATTTAAATTTTAACTCGATCAGCCGTTTTAATGAAAGTAAATTTATAATGTAATTTTTTACGTCAATTAAATCTATCAAGAAAACAATTATTTCTGTAAGTCTGGTTGTATTTTTGCTGCACTATAAGTTTCTTTTATTTAACTGCAAATTCGTGTAATTTAATCATAAGTTTGTTTTAGGGCATCACATTCTCTATGGGGTAACTCAATAAAGGAATATTTTAATGTGGATTCGTCTGCAGAAATGAATGACTTGGCAAGTGTGTTGCTAAGAGACGGTAATGACTCTAAAGAAGTGACGAAAGGTGTATATTACCGACAGTTCCTACCTTCTTCAGATAAGGTGACTTTTTTATTTGATTAGGATTAGTTTATTATGAATGGAAAATTCTTCTACAGTTTTGATATTTCTATGGGAATCATATTTTATTCCATAAGGTGGGGCTATTTTATCATTGAAATTTATCTATTTTTGTTTATATATTTACTAGGCCCTAGGCCCTATATTTATAATTTATTTTCAATCTTCATTTTCAGATTAAATATGATATCGTAGTGAGTGCTTATTCTCTTTTGGAACTACCATCTTCACAAAGTCGACTTGAAACTATACTCACGTTATGGAACAAGACTCAAGGTTTCTTGGTGTTGGTCGAGCAAGGTACAAATGCTGGCTTCAGAGTAATAAACGAAGCACGAGATTTTCTATTACATGTCACAGAAAACAGTAATGATGGTAATGCTTCATGTGCACATGTATTTGCTCCAGTAAGTATTCCACGTATAAGTCTAATGATAGTTAGCTCTAAGAAGTGAATTGGTTTTAAGAATATGTCTTCATTATGTGCTTCATTTTAACCTATATTTTTGATGGGCGCTTCAGAAACAATAATAATTAATTGCTGGTTCAAGCAAATTGAAATATGGTGATTAAACGTAGTATTTTAGTGTTTAAAGAATTATTTAGAACATTGTCTAGAAAATATTTTGTCTGCACTAACTAATGCATCAAGTGTAGGCCTAACCTTGATTTTCAGTGTAGGTAACATGTTTTATTTGGTTTCAGTGCTCACACGATTTGCCATGTCCTCGATTTGCTACGTCAAAAATACCTTGTAATTTTGAAATATCATACTTTCCTTTGAACTTTGGAAAGAGACTCGATGTTAGACGAGAAAAGTTCTCATATGTTGTGTTTAGAAGAGGTTTGAGAAGAGAGGATGACCCTCAATGGCCAAGACTCATCAGTCCTACTTTGATCAGATCAAAACATGCAGTATGCCGAATGTGTATGTCAAATGGAAAACTGGACGAGATTGTCTTCACTGCATCCAAACATGGAAAGTAAGTAACTCATTCATAAATTTTTCATACTTTCACTTCAAGTATTATCATAACGTACACAACTTAGTTGTCAATATCTTCGTGAAAAAACCTCGTCCATTGAAACGTGAAACCATAATTATTTATAATAGATAATGAATTGTGAAATCATATTATATTGTCTGTTTCAAAAGTCGTTTACACAACAAAACTAGGCCTTGGTTTTGAAGTATCATTGGTAAGAGAATTCTGAAGAGACTTAATAATTCTAAATAATGTTGTATCACATGGATGCACACTGTCTTCGTGTTATAGTGCGTATAAAATCAGTACATTTTCTTCAAGCTGCATTTTAATGTCTCTTGATTGACTATTACATGTAACCCCAACCGTACCCTCAGTAACATTACAGCTGTACCTTAGTTGCAGTACCTTAAGTCGACAATAATTTGATAATGTTCCATTTCAGGGTACCATACAGATGTGCGAAATCAAGTGACTGGGGTGATTTGTTACCTATGAAAATAATACAAGAAAATGAAAGCAGAGGAGACTTGGAGACTAAATAAACCATCTAATTTTAATTTATTTGTGCTCATATAGGCCTATTATGCTTAATATCCACGAAAGAAGATGGTCGCCTACCAACTAAATAATTGTTAAAATTTTGATACTTATGTAATTTTGCATAATCTTTCAGGATTTGATGTTTTTTTTTGAAAAGATATCGGCGTAGGATATGCAGTGAGCTATGATATATGCATATGCATATCATGCAGATATGCAGTGAGCACATAAAGTGAGCTTTATGGTTCGACTCAAGACTGTTGTCTCCAAGAAGATGAATAGTGCAATCTATTCGAAATGTCGGGATAGTGCGACAAAGTGTAGGATTCGGCCTACACTGCAATCTCTCAAAAGTAAGCGGTTTTATCCTAAAGAAAACTTAAATATCAAATATGTCCGCAAAAATCTAAAAAACAACACATATATATATATATATATATATATATATATATATATATATAAATCAATATATATCAATTTTATATCAAAACAATGATTGATACCAATTGAAAAAATTGTAAATAACTGAATTGAGAAATGAGTAACAACAACCCTAAAATAAATAAAAGACCATTACAGTTGTACTTTTCTTTGGTATTCTCCTCAGCTTTCCTTATTTCTCCGGTAGTACACATATTACATAAACTAATATAATATAAGCAAATATAAATACTGAATACAGCTAGCTACATGCATTATTTCTTTTAAATCCTGGTTTTAAACGATTAAAGAACAGAAGTCAAGAAAACTGATCCTTTATTTGACATTTCGTTAATTTATGTTTTATTTTTAACTTCGACAAAAGACATGGTGCAATGAGCAATCTAAAGAATCATCATACATATTGATTACTTATGAATAGAACTACCATTCATAAAATTTTATGGTAGGTACTTAATATTTTATTAATAGGTCACATATAAAAAGTCGAGAAATAACATTAGACTTATTTATGTTGTATCTTTGGCATGCTGCTCAGCTTTCCTAATTTATCCGGTAGTATAAATATTCAATGAACTAAGCTAATATAAATACTGAATACAGCTAGCTTCATGCATTATTTCTTCTAAATCCTGGTTTAAAACGATTAAAGAACAGAAGTCAACCTCTAAAGTTGTAATAATTGAAGATTCAAATCATTTACCGTTATATTTCTTAGATATAGTGAGGTATATTTCAATACACAAATATTTCTTCAAGCTCAAAGTTATAGTAAGGTATATGTATATGTGCTACACAACAACATCCATGCCAATATTATAAATATTACATTACGATACTTTATAAAAGGTATTTAAAATATAAATATGACTGCTAATTCCTCGGACCATAATCGAAGCAATATCATCAAGTTGTCACATACGTACTATAGGCCTGTCTACATTAGGCATATGCTTACAATACCATTCGGTTGAAACTTATATTTTAATCTTTGTTGGACGTATTTGATTCAGACTTTAATATAACTCACTCTGTGCAATATACTGAACGTAAAGTAATTAATAAATAACCCTATAAGATTAATTTTATAGTGAATAAATTACAATAAATTCCAAGTCTAGGACCAATTATACAAAACAGCTTACATCGTCGTTGAATAGAATATCTGTAGTAATAATTTCCCCTTCAGCCATGTTAATTCCGAGCGCTATTGGATTGATCTCTGTAATGAGGAATGACGTTCCATCTTCACTTATGCCGCAATGAGATAGCTGATAATTGATCCCAGATTCTTCTAAGACTTGTTCCATTGGGATTGGGTTTAAGAAATCTGTAATTCAAACAAAATATTGAGTTAATGAAGTCGAAATAATTTTCACGTGAAATAACATTCATGACACTAGTGTAAAGCCAGTTATTTCCATATCTTATAAGATCAATCTCACTGCCAACATTCTCACTCGGATAAGTCACTCAAGTTCACTATCAAAGAGAGAGAGAGAGTTCACTATCTATAGTGTCAGAGAGCCTGGCTTTAGTGTCAGTAACAATCATTGATGCAACAATAAAAGTTACATCACTGCCTTCTAGGTGGAAGGTAACTATAACCGAAGTAATTATATCAGTTGGTTACTTTTATTTATAAAACCATCCGTATACGCGGGTATACAAGCATCAAGCAAATACCTTAAATTACTAATATAAACACGGGAAGCTCCGTCCACTGTGACTGTTCGAGATCTGTGAAACGAGTTTCAGAGTGCCCTAGAGTTAAGGACTGACTTTTAACGACTTTTGTCCGCTAGGGGTGCTAGTGTAACTTTGTCGCTTACCTAAACGCCAGCTTTCCTGTATTTATAATACAGTAATAGGGTATGTAGTATTTACTATTTGGTATAACAATACCACTCAGAAATGGCATTATTTGGTCTTTTTGGGCAGGTAGACATAAGCGTAGTGAATGACCAAAATATTATTCAATGATCCAAATATTGTCTGATATATTTGTTCATTAGACATGTCACAAACATTGTAGAATACATCAAATAAATTATTCATGAGTCATTGGGCATGTATGTTACCAAGAGAGGGAATTTCATCTACAGTATATACCAGTGAGAGAATATATGATGTATATGTATTATACCAGCGAGAGAATATATGATATAGATATATTATACGTGACGATAATTTTATCAAATTATTAATATAATAAAACATTTGGTACAGTATATATTTCTATTCATTGAATACGTATCTAGATCCAACGTTACTACTGTCCTCACCAGATTCTTTATGAGCACTTCTTTTCTGACTTGGGGGCATGACAAATTGTACTTCAACTTCTCTCTTCACTCCTTTGAGAACTTGTTCTGCTGTTTGTACAAGACTTGGCTCTCCAAACGTAGTCACGGCAATCGAAGTGTATTCGTCGTCCATTTGAGCACAGTAGTTTTCGTCAAAGAAGTATTCATCCTAGAAATGTCCAAAATACCAACCATACGTTATCAAGGAAAACCGATTTTTCAAAATTGAAGATTTAATTTTCTATTCAATAATATTGATTTTTTTCATTGTGCAAAACTAGTCGGCTGTCGAAAAAAAAAAAACGGCAGAACGTCGATTTGTTTTTGGAAAAGTGTTGTTAAAAAGGTGTAAAGTGAAACCTCTATGCATCGTTCCCGGATCCATCGTTTTCCTGCTTGTATCATTCATTTTTTTTATATAACCAATGTTGAATTTTCCTGTATATGGATCATTTTCCTGGTCCCTCGAAAAACGATGGATAGAGGTTTCAGTGTAGTTATGCACATAAAATGAAGATTACCATATTATGCATGCTAGCAATGGCTACTAAGCAAAGTAACTGTTAAGAAGAGTGGTACAACTGTATGAGTAGTGACAACAGTGCTAAGAGTTACACAGATATCAAATTGAGTATGTATGATCGCTGTTAATTAATACCCGCCCCCTTTGACATCCTCAAACATAGTACCTGATTGAGTGAACTGTTTAACCTGTGGTAAATTTGATCACACCCAATTATATCCAATCTAACTAACAACAAATGATGGAGATCTACCACGCCAATTGATCAATACAGCGCAAATGGTTCGATGCATACTTTTATTACTTGAACTTCTCTTAAACCTCATTTACAATTTCTAATGAATTATAAATAGCTTACGTCAAGAGGTCCATTCCGGTTTTCTTTATTCTCCTCGATGCTTGCTGTTGCTGCCTCGACCTCATCCATTGTAACGCCGTTAATGTCCGTATGACATGTGTCGTTCTATGCAAACAAAAAGTATTACATTTTATATTTATTATCATCTTTACCTTCATTTCATCACTATTAGTCCTTATTACATTATTTTATTATCATTAGTCATATAAAACTATAATATTCCTACTAGGCCTACTCTCCTAGCCATTGATCATTTTTATTGTTATTATAATAATTATTTTTTTAATATTAATTGAAGGTTTGGGCAGAAGACCACTTTCAATAGTGAACCTCGCCTACTTTGAGCAATCGTTGTACATTTATTATTATGGTATATTATATTATATTTTATTATCATACAAAATTAATATTGATCTAATAGAGACTTATAATACTATACAAAGAACTTGTGAGATATAGTAGAAAAGAAGCGCATTAAAAATTGCAATATTCATTAAAATTTACTTTTTGTTGGTAGTTTTTTAACTACGGTACATTTCACCGGCCGTATAGCATTTACGAGCGCATTCTGTTGTTCCTTTCATAGATGATAAATTCTTACCAAAGACGTGTCCGAGTCTATGCATGATGTAGCAATACACCACAAGTGGCCGGCTCCTTGAGATGATTTTCTTCCCTTTCGAAAGTGAGGATTGATTGATAAATTGTGGCGTACTGAATTCTTCCATCGATCGTCGTCGACTTTGTAGTAAGGAAAGTGATGTCTGTAAGGTACAGAACATTGTTACATTTGTATTAGATTGGCTCAGTAAAATGTGATTTTATTAATTCGATTTTATTTTTCTAATTTCAATATATTTAATTTGTCCAAATTTTTATTCAATTTTTAATTTTCCAATATTCTCATTTCCTATTTAATTTTTAAAAAATCCCAATAACGTTGACCACGATTAGCTACTTATCAGAGCCACTTTGATTTTGAATTTCTACTGTAAATTTTCATGACACATTATTAAAGGAGACCATTTTCGAACACTATTTTTACAAAATATGTCTAATTATACATTTGTGGTTATTGCTGGTCTTACTAGCTGTTTATATTTTAGTGTACAAATATCCATTAATATGTACTAGTAATCAAGAATTAATTTTTCACAATTCATCAATTTTAATTTTTCACAATCAATTTTTATTCAATTTCAAGTTTCAGGATTCATTTTTAATTTTTCAATATTCTTTCAACTCTTTAATTATTCCATGGGTGGATTGCAAGACATAAGCCACAGCCGATATTCATACTGTCCTGATAGATCCTGTCTATACTTTGCAAGCAATTTTTTGGGAATACCATTTAATGAACGACAGCTATATCTCAATAAATAATGTTAATAATTTGATAATATCATAATAATAATATAAATTATGTTGATAAATTGACTCTTGTAATGTTTTAATGACTTTTGTAAATTTTGTTCCATTTCTTGTTTGAACCTCTGACTGTCCTGACTGCAACAATCTTTGTAACTTGTGAACTAGTGCCACTGATCAAGTGCGTGGACTTGCATTTCATTCATTTCATTGCATTTTAATAATCAATGTTCTACAACATAATAAGCAGGTAAGGTACAAAAAAAATAAAAAAATCCACAGGTCAAACGAAAGTACAAATTAAGTTGAAACTTGGCACACACAAGTGTCATCATCTGATGCGATATTGCATTGTTTTGATGCGAAATCAGTTGCACCACTTCTGAGAAAACCCATTGTGAAGTTTCAAAAACACCATGAAAATAACCAAGAGGAGATTTTTTTTAATGAATTCAAATTTTCACGGATTTTTCCCAAGCTTCACACTTGGATCTGCCATTTTATTATATATTTTTCAATTTTTATATATCAATCAGAGCTATTAAGAAACCCATTAGGAATTTGAGCAACAGCCCTAACATGAGTGGTGATTGAATAAACCAGGAAGGCAGTGACAATTGTTTTGAGCATATTTTGGAGCATATACATTTCAATTACATTTCACATAAATATGCCAACATCGCTCATCTAAATACGCATATTTTGCGTTTTTCTAGTTCAGATTCTTTATAAAATAATTTTAGGTTAAATGACTGTACGAAAACGATTTTGAATAATGAAATAAGTAGTAGGCCTATAGACCTATACACACATTCTAGCAAGTCCTCAATAGTTTCCAGTCAGTTGTATTATTATAATTTACATAGTAATAAGAATAATAATGCAAACACCTTCAATTTGGTTGAAGAAGTTATTCATAAAAAGCGCTAAAATCAATAGAAGTTAAAAAATTGCGTCTTTAGGTCGTGGTTCAAGCAAAGGTACATAGCCTCTGGGGCCCTAAACCTTGTCTGTGCAATCCACACTTTGTTTATTTGTTTTCAAATGTTATTACTTATTTACGTGTCTCTTCTAGTTTTAGTCGAAGCCAACTTCATATTTGTACTTTTATTACTTTTATTAATTGTTCATCACGCATTTCAGATGTAAGAAGTTCTGATCATGTGTGTATCCCTTACTTCGTTATGTTTAAAAAGGTCAGCATAATCTGACTGAAACGTCAAGCATTCAGTATAACTTATTATTGAATGAGCAAAGCGAAGACTCAATTTCACTTGACTCGAAAAAAATGACATTTTTTTTTGTTCCCCCTCTAGAGGTCAAACGAAAATTCAAATTCATTTAAAAAATTGGCATGCCCAAGGGTCATCATCTGATTTGAATCCCATTGTTTTTTATGCGCAATCGGTTGCACCACTTCTGAGAAAACTAATTTTTCAGTTTTCAAATTCCCCATAAGAATAAGCCAGAGAAGAATTTTCGTACAAAAAATGTCCTTTGAAAATATATATATATATGTATATATATATATATATATATATATATATATATATATATATATATATATATATATATATATATATAGGCCTACTAATATATAATTCTCATTTTATCAGTAGGGCCAGACAGAATATAATAATTATATTCAACCTGGCCCTTCCACTAAAATAATATATGTAGTTTTTTATTTTCCCATACACACAACTTGTCTAATCCTACGTATATATGTTTCTACTTTAACACGATTTTTGGGGAAATTAATGTTTTCAAATAAATTACGATCGAAAAGAAGAGTAAACACAATAAGACGGGATACGTCGCTGAATCATCGAAATCATTGTCAAATTGCGTGCTGTGAACAGTCATTAAATAGCTAGGCCTACAATAGGTACGCACGGTGCATAGTACGCACGTATGTATTGCGTAATTCATTTCAATATCTCTTACATTTATATAGGGGTAGAATAGGTTATCGGGTATTGCAGGTGCGCAGTCCATGGATGGGTGCATGCATATCACAGAGCTATAAGAGATGACAGATCACTTTGTTTGACCCCTTGTGGCACGCGACTTACGATTGCCATAAACGACGACTTCCTTCCCGCATGGACGGCGTTACCTGGAAGGGGTTTTATCGTACCAAGGTGCGAATGGCACCGCAACGGTGCGTTGCCCCCTTCCCTCCCCCCTTTGGCCCGCGCCATTTCCTAATCATAATGTGGGCGATACTTTTTCATTGCTTTGTGTACCCCTATAATACGTAGGGTTTCGTTGAAGATAGTCATATTATTGATGATAGTTACTCTATAATTAGTCATGCCCAGTCTTTTGCAGCAGCTGCATTACAGCAATGGAATATACAAGCATTATATATTGATGGTGGATTAATTATTTATTGCAATATTTTAAGAAGACTTCTTCGATTACGAGGTTAAATGGTTATACCTTTTGTCATTCGATGAAATTATTCAATTTGTCCGTCATTTTTTATTCTGATAATATACATATAGGCCGAGCGGAAAAACTTGAAAAGATGCCTTGGACAAAAACAATGTTGAAACAAATCTGCTGATATGGTGACGACTAAAGAGGGAGAAGGCGATATTCCCGTACCTATCACCCGCTTGCACCAACTATTGACTTCCTAAATCCCAACCGTCCCCCTTTTACCCCTGATCATCAACAATGTCTGACATGACTGCTCTTACTATACGTGATGAAAAGAGTTGCAGAGCCTCCAGTACAAGACGAAATAATTATGAATTATGCTTCGATGGTACTTACGATATCCAGTTGTAGATGCCCGAAACTGTCAATTCCCCCGACTCTTTCAATGACCTTTCAATTAAGTCTGAATATGTGAATGGTGGTTTTCTTTGCTGAGAAGAGATCCGAACTCCATTTTCGTTTGTTAATGTTGATTGTTCTTGATATTTTCTTGTATTACTTTTTGAATCTGAAGAACATAGGCCTGTTTGATCTAGAGGCTCTTGTTTTATAGTAGAATGTTGTGGTCGCACTTTTTTACAACCGCTACCTGCAATTTTTAAAGTATTTTCTTCAGAATTTGGTATTATGTATTATCTACCATTTCGTTACAACTGTCTGGTATACCAGTATATTTTTAATGGTTTTATTGTATTATTGAATAATTAGATTTATACAGAAAAACATTTAATATAGGCCAGGTAGGGACACTACAAATTTAATGGTAAGGGTAAGGATAAAATAAATATCAACTCCATAAAAGCAGCTAATATAACAATAAAACATAATACTGTGCAAAATTTATCTCACCTTTTTTAGATGGTATGACAGGTTGGTTGTTTGGGTAGTTATGGTCGTGTTTAACGTCTTCGGATTTAAACAATGAATCGACTTTAAAGTTTAATAGCCAAGAAAGATTGGATTGCTCACGTTCTTCTGCAGCACATAATTGGTGACTGCCACTATTCGAAATCACTGAAGAATCTAAACATGAATTGGAAAGAGAATTGTCCGTGTTTGTTTTAGTGTCATTAATGCATATTTCGTTGGCATACTCTTTAGCCAAACAAATTTCACCATTGTCGTCTAGAATCCAGGAACCGTAATAGTCTTCAAAATGAACTATCTTTTCGTCGAAACTATTTTCTTGCGCTTTAGTTATAATATATGGCGGGTTGTCACTATCACATTTCCATAGTACTCCCTCGGTTTGGATTATTTCAGATGTTTGGTGGATGGTAATGCCTTCGATAAATGAATTGTCCACTGTTATCATTTTCTTGACTTCTGCACTATGAAGATCACCACAGCCAAAATGTTTAAGGAGCAATTTTCTCTTCCGCCTTCCACCGTCGTGATCAGTTTCAAGTGTCTTCGTATGTAATCTGGATGCAATTTGTTCCATGTTGATGAAGTAGCCTAGGCCTATATAGCGAAATGGTGGTATAGGCCTACCCAATCCATTAATTGTGAAACTTCTTTGTTTTAAAAGTCGATTTATTTCAGATTATTTGAAATATTAATTAATTTACTAAATTTTACGAATCAATAAAGGCGCAATACGATCTCAGATATGTACCGAAGCACAATATCGTACTGCATGTTCCTGAAATAATTCATTAGCCGGTGTTAGTGTTACAAAATGAGCATCACGAGTTAGATGGCCACATGAATAAAATTATCTTTTCAAACAGTATCACAACCTAGTATGAAAAGTATTCTTTAATGGTAGATTCAAGGTATATGTTAGGTCTACGCCAATAACCAATTCCAACCAAAATAGATTGATATTACCAAAAAGATTGGATCAAAATGTAGGCAATATCTTAACTTTAAATTCCGGCCAATGTCGATAGCACAGAGTCTGTGAGTTCATTTGAGCGGTGCATATTTCACAAGGTTGAAGTTTCCATGAAATAATGAAGCTATTTACTATTATGATAATAACAACAAATTAAGGCATGTTTCTAAATAATGGAATGGTTAACTTACCTCTATGGTAATTAATAAACACAAACCAAGTAGATAAATAATCTTCCTAGTGCATTACAAAAACTCGCAGCCTTCCAATCCTTGGATCATATTCGCAACAATGACGTTTTCGAAGTGTATGCGGTGCATGCACGAACGTTCTATTTCGTCCTGCATACTATAGGCCGTGAGAGCAACTAGTTGTCCAATGGTATAGTTGCCAGATATCTTCTGGGCCAATCATAGCCATTGCTACTTATGACGTCATGCACATGAAAATGTGTTCTGTTTTAATTTAAAGTAATTCATATAAAAGGTTAAAATGTTTTGAAAATCGTTCGCATTTTTAATAAAAATTATGCATTTCGATTAGCATTCAAAATTCACAGTTATTTACTGAAGAGTCAAGGTTTTTAACCATTTTGATTCAGCCAAGTGGTTCTGACTGTCAAGTCGACAAGAAGGCTGACTTTTTAACCGACATTCCAACGCCTTCCTGCACTTGCGGACGTGCGCGCGCAATAAGATTTCAGATCTTAGTCACCGTGGAATGAGAAAGAAATCATATGGTGCGATTTTGACATAAGTGACAGTAGTGATGAAAATTGCTGTGATCATGCTAAATTCGCAGTAAAATAAATATCTATCTCAATGCAGCTAAATCGAGTAGTACATCGAAGTACTAAGATCTCTACATCTATTTTGAATAAAATCACATAAGGTTCTGGTTCCAGTTTGTTTCGAACAATTACAGAGAAAAGAATAAAAAACATGGATGTGGACAATGATGTCGATCAAATCCTGCTACAGCAATTTAACTGTATGGGCATGATAGATAGGGATGAGCTAATTAAACGGTTCCAGGTGTTGGTGGGAAATGGCGTTAATCAAGAAGCAGCAGCCTTCTTTCTGGACATGAATAATTGGTAAACGAAAATAATATTTAAATGCCTGTATGAATACTTATCAATCTAGGCGTAATAGAGTTGTCAGTGTTATGAGTCTTAGGCCTGATCATGAATGGCCTAATGTAGGTGAAGGTTAATTACACTCAGACCTACATAGGCCTACCCTACACTAAGCCTAGATTGTAATTTTTCAAATTTTAAACTTATTCAAACAAAAACAGGTGAATTTATGTTATTCTAGACGTATATACTTCATGCGTGAATCAATTAATGGGTGAAAATGTAGTAGGCCTAATTCTAGGGCCTGGCCTCGAGATAGGCAATGATGACATATGAGTGTCTATGATCACCAAGTTGACTGATCAGCACGCTCCTAGCAGCATTCACTAGCAACAGTGCTCTAGCAGACGGCATTTTGCATGATTTTGAGCATGATCGGTTATGCTCATAGCGGAATTACCAGTTATAGCACCACCACGATCTATAGGCCTAGACTGCTTGATATAGCCACGGAGTAGGGATAAATATCTATGAATCTGAATGTATATGAAATATTAATATATATAGGGCCTATATAATATATAATAATATAATATATATATATATATATATATATATAATTAATATTAATATATAGGTCTATATACCTACTTAATGAGTACGCTGTTGCTAAATGATTTTTGTTTTCCCATAAAGTACCCCTATTAGCATTAGTGCAGCCATTGAATGTAGTTATTATAAAGTCAATGGTACAGCCATTGTCACAGCTTTAGCCTAATGAAATAGGCCTAGTAATAATAATAATAATAATAATAATATTTATTTTGTCCAGAAGTGATCATACACATGATATTGGATAGGTCAAGTTCAATATGTTGAATATAAAAAAATACAAAATAAACAGATCTTGAATAAAGCATAAATGTATATTGAGTCTACATATAATGCAGTGTGAGGTTTATATTAGTGGTTATAATGATTATCATACCCTTCATGTTTATCGTTTCATTTCTAGGAACCTGCAAGGTGCTGTCTGTTCATATTTTGATTTTGAATCTCCATTCAAGTTACCTTCGATGACTCTTTTAAAAGATATGACCGTAGGTGAAGGCGAGAGTATACCCCCAAATACCAAGTAAGTTGTATACTTAGGTGTATAGGCCTCAGTGCCGCCTAGGCTGCTGCCTTGGTTGCCTAGGTGTAAATACGGCCCTGCGCTTGCTGTAGTAATTGATTTTGATGTTACGTAATTGAAATGTGATATCAAGAATAATTAATATTTTGTAAATTGAATAGGATTAGTTTTAAAAGTAAACCTGTACCAGTATATTGAGTTATGTGTCTAATAGTTCAAATTGAATGAATTGTAGGTTTATGAAGACCTGGCGAGTACAAAACGGAGGTGATGCGATGTGGCCACAAGGGTGCTGTTTGCAGTTCAACGGTGGCGACAAGTTGAGCACGACGGACCATATGCAGGTGTTACCTGTTGGGGCTGGATGCACGACGGATCTAAGCTTGGAAATGCTCAGTCCACAACAACCAGGAATTTATGAGAGTAAATGGAGAATGACAACACCAACTGGATCTTTATTTGGAGGTAATAATTCATTTTTACTGATTCAGTGGAACATCTTCAGCATGTTTAGACTATGCCAAGAAAAACTCACTAAAGAAACTATTCTACGTGACGTAGAATATGAGTAGAAGCAAAAAATAAAACCTACCAAGGAAATGAACATTCTAGTGATGCCTTCGTGATTCGGATCCGCAAATCCAAATTCGCATACGCGCTGAAATCACCCACGTAATTTTTTGTAAAAAATCGAAGTCGGTGATTATACGAGTTTAGTGATCGTATTTAACAGCAGTAACTAAACATCTTCATCATGGTGAGGGAGGGGGGAAGTGTGATGTCCAAAGAAAATATATTATGGATACATTAATATATTATATATAACACTAGAAACACATGGGCAGGATTATCGTCTCAATTTTTAGTTCACAGTTAGTAAAAAGTTGCTGTAAAACGTTTGTCCCAACGGTTGAATATGTCCATCACCCAACAATCGCGTGAATTATCTTCTACGATGTATACGATTCTTATCAAAGGCTAGGCAACGTTTACTGTGAGACTCGTGATATTTTTCAACGCCTGGTGCTAAGGAAAATGGGCATAAAAGGCACAAAATTTGAATTATAAGCAAATCCTTCTATAGACTTATACCGACAACATTGTTTCATGCCATCATCATATTTCATCATTGGGCCTCATTGCAATAATTATAATCTGTCCCTGGTTCCAACTAAAACATTGGGTCAGCGGGTGGGTACTCCCACCAGCACTAGGGCCGCCGCAGGACTTCTGGAAACCGGCTGGCCACGCCTGGCATTTCCTCCTCTTCTTCTTCCACTTCTAATTATTCCACCAATTGTAATATATATATATATACGTCTCAAAACCCAGATAACCAATTAGATGCGCCAGGGTCCACCACTTTCCATCACTTCTTCTAGGGCAGTCTTCTTATCAGTCGGTTCCTACCAGTTCCGACTTCTTCTCCTCTTCTTCACTACTACTATCCTCTGCTTCGTCTCTTCTTCCTAAGAGTTCCATCCACCGTTCTCTATCTTCCCACCATCTCTGATCTAGCACATTAGGCCTATAGAAAGTAAAATTAATTCATTCTGAATAGAGAGTTTATATTCAGAATTACCTGTGTATCAAGTTCAACATTGGAAACGATATGACTTCCAACTGTTTTAGATGTGATTTGGGTGATTGTAACGGTCGCAGAAGGTGGCACAATGGCAGTCACGCAACAGCTGTCTCACCTCAGCGAACTGGGATCTTCTACGCACATGGATGAGTCGAATATGAACCCTTTCACTACAACCAACAGACCTTCTAGTCAAACTCTTTACCAGGTAATACGATATTTCTGTTCCTGACTCGACTCTAAGGGTCCATGGGAGTCGATTTAGCAAAATAACAGTTTTTAATTATTTCGCTAAAAATGTCTAAATATTTACACCTTCGCCTTGGAACCGTCACCATTGCAGCTCTCGATTCTATCAGTCAGTACTAGCTCATCTTCGTAATAGCGCCAGTATGTATAAAAACATTGCATGCAGTATAGTGAAACACCCATTAATTTGGTGATCTTGCTAGACGTCACCTATTGATTATTATTCATTATAGCGTTACATATAAACTAATTGAAAGTGCGGATATGTGATTTACATGGGGAGTACTCTTATTGTGCCAGGGTATCTGACCTGTGTCTGATGGATTGCTTAGTGTAGACGGGCCAACAACGCGTAGTTATAATCAAATGAATTGTTTTCTTTGATTTCAGGATTCAGTGCAACAAACACAGGATACGGATACGAACATGATGTGTTGAATCAGTGAATGTGTGAAAATGAGTGTGTGTGTGTGCTACGCAAGGGAAAAGCAGACTAGCTACAATACGAGTGGAAGTGAAAGAAATTATCCATGGGAAGAGACCTTGATCAATCAATGTTACGACCTAAAAAATTGAATTTTTTTATGGCATTTGTTACCATGCACAAACGCTCAATTAAAAATTAATAAGCATTTACTTTTAGATAGGCCTACTCAAAATACATGATTTTAAATAACAAAAAATCAGCGCTTATAATAATATATCAAGATGCATTTTACTTTATTGTCTAATGGGAATAAAAGTGATTTTTAATATACTTTTTTATTCACGCAAATGTCACTTCCAACTCCAAGGCATGTTTAGTCCAAAGTTTCCTTCAGGCTTGTAAGGTAAGGCTGTGCAGGTTCATGGTTTCAGTTTCGGGTTCAAGTCGAATCTGAAGACAGTTCAGGAGTCTCGCGTCAAGTTTTTACAAAAATGATGAAAGTAATGAACAAAAGTAAAGTAACAGTCTTAGCGCCAGTATTTTTTCAGTTGAAAATCAATAACTCTTCAGCTAGAATAACACAACATTACAAAAATTGTCATTTACCAATGACATGCATGCACATGTAGTTTGATATTTCAAAATGTTTTGTGTAAAACTAATTTTCTAATTTATAAGAGGTATTGAAAGAATACATTTCAAGTATAGTAGCTTTTATTTAAATAATGAATTGTTTTCCAGTGTACAAAATTAGAACTTGGAAGTATATTATTTAGAATTAATGATTGAGCGTAAAGAGGCAGAGAAAAGACGGCAACAACTCTACTGGTGTTGACACGCTAACATGGATTTAGATGGCATCCGCATGCCAGCCAACTACTTGCTCGTGTCACAAGATGCCAACCTAACCAAGACAGTTATCTGAAACATTGTGTATTCTATAATATTATGTTACGTATACTATCAATAGGGTCTAGCAGGATGTACTACTTGGACATGAACTCGGGTAGACGGCTCAACGACTAAAAAAAAACAGTGTACGGTATTTGTTCTTCATCATTTTTTATTTTTCAGTTCTTTCTTGATACATTTTCAGATTTATTGATTCTTCCAACTTCTTTGTTTTTGAGATTACAATTTATTTAAATTATTTGAGATTAGACCTATCCGGTAATTCTTATAAAGTACTACAGTAATATGTTTTCTATTCATCTTTGATTTCCTTGAATGTTTTTTGTTAATTTATTGTATAATTTTCGTTGGTTTCTGGATTTTTACTCTATTTACGTGGTTAAAAAAAATCCCAATTGTAGGCCAGCCTACACGAGATTTTTGTAGTTAGCAATCTGTTTTTAATGGTTATTAACAGATTTGTCTCTACTTTAAGCCTCCTTTATTTTCGTTTGGTTTCAAATATGGTATATTTTTGTCCTTGCCGTAAGCTGACAATAATTATTATCGACGAACTTATGGGTATTGAAATATTTGAGGTCAAGTCATTCGCTTTATTTTTGAGATCTAATATTTAATTTGCCAGTTCAGATTAAAACTTGCATAGCAGTTTAATAGATACCAAACCAATAATAATATAACATCTCTTTCAGTAACGCAGGTTTGCAAGATACCGAAGTTGATCTTCATACCACATACAACTAATCATACAGCCATCTCCATATTTATCTTGCCATGCGGTTTATAATTTTGTAATTCGAAATCATCAAATTGAAAGTCTTCGATGCTGGTTACCTCCCTGACAATTTTCAACGTCGGAAAGCTGCGAGGCTTACGTTTGAGCTGCTCTTTCAGTGGTTCTATGTGATTTAGGTAAATGTGACTGTCGCCCAACGTGTGAACAAAATCGCCAGGTTTGAGACCTGTCACTTTTGCAATCATACAAGTGAGTAGGGCGTAACTGGCAATATTGAACGGAATACCGAGACCCATATCAGCAGATCGCTGGTACAGCTGACAGGAAAGCTCACCATTGGCTACATAGAACTGGACAAGACAATGACACGGTGGCAAAGCCATCTTTGGAATGTCGATCGGATTCCACGCGCACATGATGATACGTCGGTCGTCAGGACGGTTTTTGATAGTGGCGATGACCTCTTGCAATTGGTCGACACCCAGACCGGTGTAGTCTGCATGCATATTTGTGTAAGGTGCTCCATAATGACGCCATTGAAAACCGTACACAGGGCCAAGGTCACCTAGATCATTGAAAATAATTATTTGCTTGCCTATATAAAATCTTAGTACTGTTTATGATAAGTAATGATCAGTTCCTATTATTACTACATAACTGCCAATATCACTGAATTAATGTATGGGTATACCGTATATATTAAGGGGCTACTTGTGACAATTTGATTAGCTGTTTGCTTGAGTACAAGACACAATATGTGACATCCAATCAGAGTACATAAATGGTTGTTTACTATGCTCACATCAATCTTTACACCGTTTTCATTACTGCTCGACTACTACCGAAACAATCTACAATCTTAAGTTGCCGTGTGAGAACAACAAGAAGTTATTACGTTGTCAACTTGTAAACTGAGCGTACACTCAATTTCAATTAAAAAATTAGCCTGCAAAAACATTTTTCCCAGAGACCAACAACATACGAAATTATAATACCGTGAAATTCACCATCAGTCCATCACCATTCACCATCTATATCTTGAAGTTTCTCAAGTCTATGCAGAAATGTTTCTCGCTATCAGTAGGCCGGCAAATATACTGGATTGTTTGAAACTGGTCCAAATTACTGGATTACCAAATTACCTTCTTCTCTGTCGACGAAACCTTGTGCGTCGAGAAACTCCCTTGAACTGTTCCTGTCCCAGATATGAACATTACGATCTTGCAACTCTTTAGCGTTAGTTGATCCACGCACAAACCATAACAGCTCTTCAACGACCCCTCGCCAAAATACTCGCTTGGTTGTCAGTAGTGGGAATACGTCTTAAAAATAGAAAAATGCAATAGCTACATAACTTCCAATTACAGGGCATTATGATAATTATTTTCATGCATAATACTTGGTAGGCCTAGGAATGATAAAGATATATGCTACTGGTATTTTCATACTTCTAGATGTTGAAAATATTAATCAGAAAGGGAAAAATTACATTTCTCCAATTGATTTTTGCATGCTCTTAACCTTCTTTTCTTTGTACGTGGCCCACATTTGATAGCTTATTTAAAATAAAATTATCAAGAATTGCTTCAATTGTTATTATGTGAGTAATGAAACAGTTGATGTACCAAAATATTGTACCAAAAAAATTGAAGTATTTTGTCACATACCATTTCTTAGAGAGTAACGCATTTGTGCTCCAAACAAAGAATATGTTCCAACTTCAGTTCGATCACTCTTTTTGGTTCCCCGTTGCAAAATGTTGCTAACCAAATTCAAATACTGGTACTCTTCATGTTGATCATCATTATGGTCCCTTTGAGAGAAAGATTTTACATTGGAACGATCATTTTTCTCGGAAAAATTCAATTTACTCTGGGAGTTGAAATCCATTTGACTTTTCAATTGTTCTCTACCATAACAATACCGAGAGGTACTTTTCAACAATGATTTTGGTTTCTCCTTTTGAATTGCGCCCGAAGTATCAAGCATCTGCAGCAAACTTGTATTTTTTGTTATTTGTATTTCTTTGTGATTCAGTATTTGATCATTACAGTAATCATTTTTCCCTGAATTTTTCTCATCAATACCAGAATAATTCAATAATGCAGGATTAGGAGAGGTTTCAGGAATGCTCGAGATATTTTGTGGTGATAACATGCTTCCATCTTGATCAGGAAATGAACTGTCAGTACCGGTACTACTTTCAGAAGTATCAGAATAGTCATCTGAGGAGAGGGACTGACACACATCATCCTCGTCACGAAGATGATTCGATGGTAAATTGCCGAGAGATGGGTCTATAACGTACTCCTCGAGTGATGTCATAAGTTCAAGCGGTCGGGGTAAATCTGTCTCACTGTACACCACTGTAGGCCTACCGGTACCAAGTTGATTGCTAACGCGGGAAATTTGTCGCAATGGGATACATTCTACTGTGTTTTGTAGTTCTGCAGATAAGTTCGACGACGGATCTACAGGAATATGCCTGGAATTTGACTGATATTCTGGTATTTCACATCTTAGTTGATACTCATTCTGGACACTTGAAATATTTTTTAGGACTGAAGAAGTACAACTTTTGGTAGCTGGCCCTGCTTTAGACACCAATCTCTGTTGAAAATCTACGGGTGGAACAGTTTCTTTTTCAATAGACGGTTGATATTGGGATTTTGGTAAAGCAGGTTCTGGAGACTCTAATAGAGTTTTGTTGACACGGGACAGGATGGTTACACTAACAATAGATGTATCACACAATTTTCCTTCATGCACTTCAGGAGATTCTTCCGATCTGAATAAAACAAATTTTGATTGTATATAAACACTTCAAACAATTTAAACATAAGAATGATACACACTAAATCCAAAAGTTTTATATACCGTAAATTTATTGGATCAGTCATAGAGAATGAGAAAATGAAAAAGGATTTTTTCTGGATAAACTAAATCTATCAAAATGATCAACAGGTAGGACTACAATCAATTAGAACCGCATAGACCTAACAAAGGCAGTGACTTGATAGTTTCAAAATCAAGGTGTGCATAGCTTAAAAATACATTTCATATAGATATCTCGCTCAACTTCCAATGCACTGTATGCTGCGTTTCCTAGTACCCAAAGAATAAAGATTGTGATTGAGGTGGTATGATTGAATGATAAGAATGGAACAGCGAATAGGACTCCAAAAAAAAAAAATTGGCATGAGAAGGAAAATCGAAGATAGAAGGACTAGATATATGTATGAAAGTGGTACGAGTATAGAGTATATGGGATTATGGTCTAAAAGAGAAGATTACGATCTATACCGGTCTATACCCCAGATTTCATTTGGTCAGGCCTAGTGTAAAAAAATTAAATATTGTCATCAAGAGTTACTTAGATCAAACTTACCCCTTTTCTGAAACATTATGGATACCATTATTTTCAAGTTGGTTAATGCCAACACTGCTGTTGTCTCCTGCATCAACATTGCCATTTTGTGACAGTTCATTCAGATTCATAGGATTTTCATACTTGTTTTCGTTTGTAGTAATAACACATGGAGAATCCATCGTCTGAAAAATTGTGAAATTAATAGAAGGTACAGGTAAACCTAAAATACACTAGCCCATTTTATATAGGTATTAGATTATATAATTCACTTACTGATCAATAGCACTAACAAGTAGGATAAACCAAGTAGGCCCTACCATAGTTTTAAGGATAAGATTAGTAAATTTGTATTGAAAAAAAATCTATGTGTAGTTCAAGTAGCAGATGCTAATTGCTGAAAAAAAAAAATCTTCACACAAACAAACAGCGTAATGACCGTGAGCCTATCAGGAATCTATCTATCGAGTTTATAGCACTTGATCTAACTACGGTAACGATTACATTATAGCAATAAGTCGTTTTTCTCATTCTTTTTGTCTATCATTCTGTAAATATACTAGATAGTAATCAGTGTTGGGTAGTGAATATTCAAAACGAACACGTTCATTTCTTCGTATACTTTTCACTGCACGCATTAATTAGTGTTATGCAAAGTGAACCTATACTTCTTAAAAGTTTGGTTTGATCATGAACTTTTGTAAAAAATCATATTTGAAAGGGAAGTGTATAGTGTGGGGACCAAACGTTCTACAATGGAATGCTCACTATTTATGAAACATAATATTAGATTCACTATAATAATTTGACAAATTATTATGGGTACAGGGGAAGAATCATGCTTTATTATTTCTAAAACACCGATTGACGCATTGATATTTTATTACTTATCATCACAAATCATCAACACAACTGTGATCAAATGTCTTTTACGTATTTTCCTCCAAAGAAATAACGGTCCATGCTACAACATGCAAACGTAGCTGCTGTTCTCGTGCGCAACCTAAATCAACCCAATCTAACTGACTTAGTCAACCTAGCCTAACCTACCAAAACAAAGATCCTGAAGTGATTTAATCTAAACTACAACCAATCTAAAACCTACTTCCGGCACAGATAAAGTACGCCTAGTCTCGCTAAGATATTCATTTACCGTACTCAATGCTTCTGGAATGATGAATAGCCATCACTTCGATAAATATTCTACGCTTTAATTTTCATTCCCCAGTCAGCCTAATCCATTTGCTTAGGCAAGGCAATGACTATGCCCTAGGCCATTGATGGTCATAAATTCATTGCCTAGGCCTAGTTATATGTCATCAGTCAAGCCTATGTGTAATTGAAGTAAGTCTGCACCAAGTACCAGCTAACCTCGAAATTTCACAGGCAATTTTTTGGCAATAATGTGTAATGAGTGAAATTGATTGCAAACAGAAATAATACAAAATATGGTTGTAAAGTCCACAAAAAATATCACCTGAAAGGTCGCTCAGAAAGTCAACACAAAATACACGCGAGCTACGCCGTAACAACACAAAACAACTGTCAGCCTGTTGAAGCAAAGGAGAAAGAGCGGCAAAATATACAGCCTTCTTGAAATCGAATTTAGCGGCAATAAATTACAGTTTCTCGTTGGTGGCTACGACTGTTGTCATGGCAACCAGCTGCCTGAAAGACAACACAAAGTCACAACACATCAGCCGTCGTAGTGACAAATCTACTTGCTGCATTCTTGCAAGTGTATAAAGTGACATCAAAGATCTGCTTTTGGTACTTCACTGCAGTTCGTTAATGATCGTTAATGACCCTTGTAATCTTGACTGTTTGCTGTTTGTTGTGCTACAGTCGTTGAATCACCAACAAGATTTTCACTCGTTTACCCAATATTGGGTTCTTTGTGTGGTTTAATAAATGTAAGGAATTGAATAATTGAGATGTCACTGGTAGATCCTACTAACGACTTCAGAAAGGAATTTATTTTGACCACAATAGGTGAGTATTTCATTTTCATATTTTCGAATATTTCATTTCATTTCATTTCATTTCATTTCATTGATTTTTATTCCAAGTAGATCCTTACATTTCTGACTAATGAAAAAATAAAAAAATAAGGTAAATTCACAACATATGGTGCAAAGACTAGGGCCTGGAACCTGACTTTTTTTATGATCTCTTGCATTTGCTATGAGATGCTTTTAATGGACAGGCCACCCAGATTTTTTTTCTATTGCATAATACCATAGATGAAAAAATTACCATAATTAAGAAACCCTCCACATATCCTATTGAATATAATTATCTTTATATTGTTATTTTAGTTATTGTTCTTGAAATGTATTTATATTTGGTAGTTTGTCCACATTTTGAGAAGGTTGGTTGTGTGTGTATTCCTTTTAGATTTGAATAAATAAAAGATATATTCACTCGGTTATTGGTTGCTATCAAAATTCCTTGCAAACATGTCTACAGCATCACTGAAATGAATCCGTCGTGCTCTAACTCTGGTTCAATTGATAAGATTGAACCTGCACTGAGTCTCGTTTATAGTGCAGAAAAAAAATATGTGAAGATATAAATTATACCGGTAAATAGTAAATTAAACATTTGAATGTTAGCAAATTATGCCAGTCTCAGTGGGTCCCCCTAAAGTAAATTTAGTCGTGGGCCTTTGTGCCACTGCACCGCTTGCACCGCCGATATTTTTGCCACTGACTTGAACACAATATAAAAAAAACAGGTACGAATTGTTTTGACTCCTATAATCCCCTCACCTTTTTGTTGTGTCTCTCCTCCTATCAAATTATCACACTTTGCCATTAATCATAACATGAATCATAATAATGGGTCTATATTTCTCTTACAGCAAATTATTTCGGACTGCCTAAAGTGGAGAACAAGTCTACTCTTATTAATAATGCGGACCTCAATAATTTCCTCGATGATGGCAGTAACTTCATTCTCAGTTCATCAGTGGAAGAAACAAAATTGGGAAAGTGTATACGATTGGACCCACGAGTAAGTTTATAGTGGAGGTTTATAGAGAAACTAGATACCTTAATCTCACTCACTACTATTTTTAAGCACGGCACACACAAACAACCCAGTTGTACCAATCGGCAATTGGCTAGGCCAAGCAGCATGAAATTGATGTTGTGAACGTAACACCAATTCGATTACTGGTCACTAGAGTTGGGTTGATGGGGATAATGAGAGCATCAAAATACACCAACTTGCTATGTTGACTAGCGTCAACAACCAATGAGAATGCAGAAATGTATGACTTCATATCTGTCATCTGCTATACTTCGACCTTCGATCTAATATTGAATATTTCAAACTTTGATTACATTTGTACTCGTTCTTGATTGACTACTACATTTATACCACGCAAAATTTGCATTTGTCGCGTTGTCATCGATTGCCGTTGTATCACGATACTTGTCAATATACTCAAGTGAACAATACAATTTGGTTGACCATGTCAGTTGGCAATTATGATTACTCAAATCGATCGTGTGTTCTGTGCTCCATTGTTCCATGTTCTATATAGAGTGTAGGCCAGAAAAATATTATATACCACAGTGAACAGATATGCACGTCTATGCAATATCTTGATCATCAGTGTGGTTTTTCGTTTATATTTACTTGTGAAATGATGTTATATGCTCTTGTTTTTTAGGTTTTACCTAATGAATGTAAAGATCAAATACTTGTGTTCTTTAAAATCCGTCCGCAAGCAATTTCTGCTGATAATCTCCATGAGAACATATTTGTGTCATCTATGGTGGATTCTCCAATTACAATGCTATACCATTCAGTTCAGAAGGTATTTGCTCCAATTATTTTGAAAGATAGTGAATGGAGTGAAAAGGTTGATCCCAAGCTGCAGGATTATATCATCCAACTGGAATCTGGTCTGAAGAACATTGTTAGCAAATCAAACGGCGATGGAAATCAAAATGCATTAAGTGGTAATGTACAGATATATATATATTAGTCACTAATACTTAATTGAATCATATATGGGTACAATCAACCTTGTATATTGAAGACACTAGTTTCACTTGTATTTCAACCATCATTGTGTCTATGAATTGAGAGTATTCTGAAAATAACTTCTATCTCACTTTATTATCACTACCCATGCAGAATGCAGGTACAGTGTTTCCTCACTGTACATGAACAATAATAAATAATAATAATATTTTGATTATACATAACAAAAATGGATCGGTTTGATTCACATAAAGACCTGGCAGGTTTTTCTGTGTAATTGTAATTGTATCTCTCTAATCTAATCTTGTAAATTGTATTGTATTGTACTAATGTATATAAATAGCAAATATTGCTGAATAAAGACATGATATACGGTAGTCATTTTATTTATTTTCTCTTTGCTATTTGATTCCAGTGATTATGACGCCTATGGATGAAATTAATTTCTGGTCTTACAATGCAAATTCATCTAGTAATAAGGCTGACCGAAATAAAGCAACTGCATTTTGGACTACAATGGAACCGTTGGCTAAATATTTGGGGTAATTGTATACCATGTTGATGCGACAATCTATTAAAACTTATCACCATGTGAATGAGATACATTTCAGTGTCAACTCATACATACATTTTATTTAGTTCTTTAGATTGTATTGCACTGGTTGACGTGGACGACGTGCTAGAAACAGCCCACAATACATTGGATGACCTGTGGAAACTGGAAGACTTCATTTATCCACAAGAACGAATGGAACACTTCATGGATACTCTAGGTATGTTGTTGAAGAAAAGTATTTAGGCAAATATTTTTGTGTTTTGAACACAACTCAGTGATATCAAGTCCTTTGACAAGCAAAATTTTGTTATTCCATTATGTAATTTGCTCTTATGTATCACTTTATTCATTGTTCACTTTCTTAATTTTTCATATAAGGTCAGGCGGAAGAGCAGTCAGCTGACTGAACCTCGCCCTTTTTGATTATACAAACTTTGTTATACATGATACATAAAGACATTCTAATACTACTCTACAACTGTAGTCTAGTCGAGATATTATTCTTGCATATAGTAAGGCTAGAATATCATCCAATATACATTTATAACCAAATGGTATATTCACTATTATTTTAATAGTTTAATCATAAATGATATATTTTATAGGAAACACTATAGCAAGATTTCTTCAGAGTAAGCTGAAGGAATTACGTATGTGGGAAGATGCGTACACCGAAATAGAAGCAGTGCTCAATCAGAGTATTGCCGCATGCAACAAGTGGGCAGTTACTTGCCAACGGCTGACGTCTTTGTTCTGGTCAAATTACACACACCACCGATGGAAAGGAAAACCATATAGCTCATTGTATATCACTGATTTCTCTAAAAGACTTCAAGAAATACTGCAATTGCGTACATTGCACAGACAGATGAGCCGTTTATTATCACCACAAGAACAAGAAGAACTGAAAACCGCGTCAACGTTTACACCGTTTACGGGATTGAATCCTGTACAGTACAACTTGTACACTGAGCCTCTGTGGAGGACTGCGGTCAACCAATTTGAAAAAGCACTGGTTCCTACCGAGGATCGAATAGCTAGCAAACTGAAGTATCAGCTGCAAAACATAAACCGCAATACACTGCAGGTGAGGCTCGTACCTAATTAGTATGGTTCGTTGACACAGTTTACTAACTTTATTTTAATATACAGTATTTTTACTTATATCACCATTTAGCACCATTTAGCATAAATCACCATTTAGCAATAATGTACAATCATAGTCCAATATTCCTTTTATATTAGATTCTAACTAATGTATTATATTTGCTTCAGAACCCTCTGATGATGCATACACTATGCTATCTATGCAACCATTCAATCACCACTCAACATTTTCAAGTCTATAAACCACCATACTTTATCAATAACTTGCAAAATAGTTAGACTGTATTTAATATTCTTACTTATATCAATGTACTGCTATAGGTTCGCTGCCCGTATGTCTGCTAGATGAGTCTACCACATAATGTTGAATAACCATTGACAGCTATTTCCCAGTCTTCAATTTATTCCGTCAGTTGTGTCACCAACTAATAGATCTTCTATTTGTTTCTTCCTTGAAACAAGGCTTTGCATATTTGTATTTAATACTATTACACAAAATTTACAAACCAAAAATGTGAAAACATTTCTATAAAAAATGGTATAATCACCAACACTGATGTATTTGAAACAAAAATGAAATGTAGACCTGGAACAAACTGCTTGTACAACCTTAAGATAAAAACAAATACATAAAAAACCTTAAAAAACCATTTATGACACGTTTGTAAAAACAACGTTTTTGAACAAAAAAAGTATGGCAAGTGCGTATGATGTATATCGTGTTTGTAGCATTGTTATGCTATTTTCTCTCTGTGCCTACTTCTCAATTTTGTGACCATGAATCAAATTGAGGTTTTATTACGTTTGTACATGAACGCTTCGAATGACTGTACGTACTATATTTATTCATCTTTTTCAGGTATTACAAGAATTTAAACGTTATGAAGATTTGATTCAACGACCTAATGTGCGTAATATCCTTGTGGCTGAAAGAGAAAACCTTCTGGGTCAACTCCAAGAATATACCAACCAAATAAGCTTAGATTTCCATTCGGGTCAAGATCAGAATATCATCAAGCTAGTCGACCTCCCACAAGTTATAAGTAATATATGCTGGGTACAACGGATGGAATGTAAGGTAAGCGTTTAGTTGAATATAAAGGAATAGGCTAATGTTCTTGAGTGAAATATTTGGGCTATGCCTACGTCATCATCCTCCACAGATAATTTATTTCCATTTTAGAGTTTGTAGATTTTTAGTTCAAGAACCTGCTTTGCATTAGAGTGTATGGTCATTGAATTGATCAAGTTTTTCTATGAGAGTTGAGCGAAATATCAGTTTTTGTGACAACATTTGAATGGTATGATATATCAAAATTCTAATAAAAAGGAAACACAAATACTTTTAATACCTTCTAGATGGTATAAGTTATGAGTATTCAGCTTATACTACATAATTGTCAGGCATATACAGCTTAAAATACACATTTTTTAGCCATATAAGCTTGACAATTATTCAACATGAGTTTTATAGTTATATTTTATAGCATCCTGAAGATATTAAAAGTTTCTGTATTTCCTCTTCATTAGAATTTTGATTCAAAAGCTATCACCAACAAACTGGAATTTCACTAAATTGATCAACTCCCATGCGCTCTTGAATGTATTATTTCACCTTTTGAATTACAGATCAAGGACGTTCAAAATACTAGCGCAAAGATCTTGAGTAATTTGAATGGTTACGAGGCTCTTCAAAGGTCAACAGAAGCAGTATTAAAAGATCTGAAAGAATATCACACAGATCAATTTGATTCCTGGACAAGAGATGTTGGTGCCGACATACAAAATAATAAACTGAGGTTAGAGTACATTGCTTACTCTGCATGGATATATTTGAACTGCTAAAAGGGAAAGAAAGAACAGCAGCTTACCGAGGTTCATAAGTAGATAGGCCAACTCATGGTGGTGACGGTTATTAGAACACAGAGATGATTTAAACACACGAGGTTTAGAGGTTTCGGCTGTTGCCTTGGTCACAGTAGAGTAGATAGTCAAGTAGATAGTAGATAGTCATGGAGATATTGGTTTTTCTTTCATACAGTAAACCCTCGTTGATCCAAACTCGGCTAAATTGTAATTTGAACTAATATTTCGTTCCTTCAATTGCTTTAACACGTTTTTCGGATTTGATCATTCGAATTAGTTTAAGTGAATTCTTTGCATTAATCATTATTTACCCAATATCAGTCCTTTTTATTTGACTCGTAAGAATAAGTCGAAGCACGTTGACGTTTTTGCTGCTTTGTGTGTCATTTGTATGACTTTGACGATGTTGAGATCGGAACACTCGTCCGTCCGACTCGGGACGGCCGAGTGCCAACAGAAACGTGCCGTATGAGGATCGTGCGTCGTCAGAGCCAGCCGAGTACACACGATCAGTGAGACCCTAGTAATGGTTTCTATTACGTATTTTCGGCCGGTAGCGTAGCGGCTATGCTACTGCCCGAAACTACGTAATAGAAACCGTTGTTAGGGCCTTACTGATCGTTGCTTTCTCTCTTGCGCAATACAAAATTGACTAAATTTTAAGCGGGAAGAGTGATGATTTCCGTGGAAAGTGAGTTTTTTGGTTAATCCGAATTTTTATAAATCAAAATCATTTTTTTTTGGTCCCTTCCATTTCGGATTAACGAGGGTTTACTGTAGTGTCTTTACATTCAATGGTATTTTTATCGTTTCAGTTTGCGAACAAATGAACCGGTTGTGAAATTCGAGCAAGGGAAGCTTATGCACGTCAACTATAATTTACGGCTCGTCGGACTCATCAGAGAAGTTCGGCAACTTGCAGTGTTGGGTTACAAAATACCAATAAAGATACAGGAATCTGCTGACACGGCCAAACGATTCATGAAACAAGCCAAAGCTCTTCAACAGGTGGCAAATTTCCATAACACAATTGGTGACCGAATGATTCCGTCTCAGAGACCAATGATGTTGGAAGCTGCGTTGAAATTAGCTCAACTTGTTGACGAACAGAACGGTGTCACGTGGAGTGATACGAAAGCTGTCGATAGGTATATTGCTAAACTTCAAGTGACAGTCGAGCGATTGTCCAAAGAAAATAATAAACTGGCGTCATATCACTCACAAGTTTCAGAGAAGGTGATTTATATTTGTACATATTTACTACAGTATTCAAATATTCACTCTAAACTTTTTGTGTGTTCTCTGTATTTACTTGAAAGTTGTGAAAGTTGTGAAAAAAGTTGTGAAAATATACAAAAGTGTGCTAGGGTGGGCTGTGTGATAACTAAGAGACGTTTGATCAACCATCTCTTGTGGATTCAATTATACTTCTAGGTTCTAATCTAGCTCGAGTCATGTCTTTAGGTGATGTTATTGATAAACACGGATCTTCTTCGACAAACTCATCAGTGGAAAGCTATCTTGAAAGATATAAGAAACATAATAGATCAGGTGGAGGAGCAGAAGTTTACGAACTTGAAATCTTGGCGGTCTTATTGGGATCGTCAACTTTACAAGGCATTGAAATATCAATATAAAATTGGACTCTCTGCCCTAAATGAACATTTACCTGAAATAAAAATTGAACTTGTTTACAGGTATGTATTTAAATTTTAGTTTTTTTGTTAAAGAATTTCTTAATTGAATGACTTTCGTTTTTACTGTATTACTGTGTATATTACGTCTCAATATCAGTATTTTCATATTTTTTTTAGTTACGATTTTTTGTGTATTACAGAAGTATCAAATAGAATTGCTTAATTTACACCTGAAAAACTAGATAATCATTTCAGTTCGACTTATATGGTACTTAATACTGAATGTATAGTGTTTTCCATGTAGTAAAGAATTACATTTATTAGTATTTTATGTTTTGTTTTTAATTTTGAATGTTTTTCAGAGATCACATTCTTCAATATTATCCACCAATGGATGATATACGGACAAAGTATTACGAACTGATGGACCAATATTTTAGGATTCCCAGTACTTTTCGAGGAGTTAGTGAAACTAGTGACGAGGCCTCTATATTTCCTATTATAATAACCAGGTAAATTACTGTGATTATTTTTCTTATGAATGCAAATTCTTTTCTTAATTATTGTACAGCAGCAATTAAGGAGTACTGCAACCAATTCACAATTTTCATTGAATGTAGAAATGCTCACCGTTTCGCCGAAGTGTATGCCAAAGGAGAAAGATTATTGACGAGATTGGACAAACTGAAGAACCGCTGGGGAAAGTGGGTATCGCTGGATGCAATTAATATGGAACAACTTGGTGAAAAGCATCTGAGAAGAGCTGAGGATTGGACTCTCAACTTCCGAGCATCAAAAACTTTGGGTCAAGACATAGCAAAGCTACCGTAGTAAGTAGTTCTAGGCCTTCTTCGACTTGTATATAACTATATTGACTTTATTAGTGAATAGAAAGAGATGACCTTGAATGGTGATAAACATAATTATGTATGTCGTGTCGTTTTCTCAGGTTGACCGCTTTTGCTCTTTTGGGAAAGAATTGCAGTCAATGTACAATATTACTGTATATCCAATACACAAGAACATTTTATTATACATCATATATGTATATAAGTTCTATTGAATATTTTCCTAGTGTTTCAATTTATTAATAATACTTGAGAACAACCTTAGAATACGAAGAACCTGTAAGTTATTTTTGTTTTAGCACTGATGAGAAGCTGGAGTGTTTCTCGATCAGCTTTCTCACCTTGCGATCTGAGATCGAGGTACATAATCGACGATACTGGGACTTTCTCAACAATTCGTTGAAGGCGTCCATTGTCAAGGATGTTGCAAATGTTGAGAAATTCATCGCTGAATCAACGGAGGTGCTATTGCGGCAGCCTCGGACTGTGGAGGAAATCGGTCAGGCCAACATTATGCACGCTCAGATCCTTGAAACATTGCCACAGGTAGGTGATGATGCTTTGATATCGATAATTAGTGTTGATACAGGATGTATCACAATGCTCGACTGCAATACACCAACAGCTTACCTTGAATGTTCAACATTTGTTATTGATCATTTTTTACATTATTTCTCTAATTTTCAAAAGGAATTTTGAAGATATGAAAAATGAAAAAAGATTTGTTCCACCTCTTTTTTTTAATTGAAAATATCTTCAACAAACAACAATTCCAACATTCACACTGGGGAGAGAAAATCTTGAATCTTATTAACTTGAACTTCTTCTTCTTGAAATCTCCTTTATTCTCTCTTTTTCTCTGAAAAATTTCCCATGATATGTGCAAAATATTACTGTATATAATTAATTATTTGTATTCTACTCATCTTAAGATGGTGAAGATATTTGAAGGCGCCAGTGAAAAGAATAATTCCCTGTCAAACTGGACGAAAGATCGTATGGACCAAGTTGTCCGTATGTCATCTACGTGGGACAATTTCCAAACGTTGCTTGATAATCATCAGTATTTGATCAGTAAGCAAGTGGAAGGCATCAAGAATCACTTGATGACCCAAGTAGATACCTTCAGCGACGAGGTGGAGAAGTTTAATCTACGTTGGGATCAGTTGAAACCGCGGGAAACTAGCCTTCAAGATGGTGGCGCTGACGTGCTACACAAGAGTTTGACGGTGTTACGTGAGAAGAGACAAGAGTGGGAAGCATTGATTCAAACCAAGGACAAGCTTATGTAAGAAAAAACGTAAATTATTATATGTGCTTGATTTAGCAAATACATAACGATACAGTCGTTGGTAATTAGATGAATATTCATTTAGATTTTTGCTACTTCAAATGAACATTCCTTTTATGGTTAAGAAAAAAGAACAAATGATAACTTATACTGAATATGAGAACCATTACAGTCACTTAGAGAAAATACCATTTATTATTTACATTTGACACACTCTGCCTTATTTGTGCCCTAATTTGTACATTTCTTTTCTAGAAATGATTGTACCCATTTTGGTTTGGAATCTCCCAAGTTTGAAATGTGTGAAGAAGTCGAAGCTGATCTCAAAAGGCATGAGTCAATGTGGGCGCTATTTGACAATTTTAATAAGGGTAGGAATTTATTGTTTGTATTCTTCATACATTTATGCATAATAAATCGGTATGTTTCAAGTATGTGGGAATTTCACCATGATAGGCCTACTTACTTATGAATAGTAAATGTTATATTCAATAGATTTTATGAATTTTTTGCAGTGAAAAAACTAAATCCAAATTGTTAACGTCAGAATTATTGTGAAAATTATCTCTAACCAACCTCATTGTCATAGCAATACAGTACTTGTAATGACGTAGGCCTATAGAGAAAATTTTCAAAACACTTGGTTCTTGGATATGAACCCAATGGTGGAACATTTTCATATCCAGAATTCTGATTCGGTATCATTATCAGACAAAAAAAGCAAATCATTATCACTTACAGTGATACAATTAAATAATTGTAGGTACCATTGCAAGGCTAGGAATGTATAATTTTTTTTCTAGGACTTGAAAGTATGACAAATGAAGAGTGGATTATTTTTAGAAGCAAAAGTTATAAATTTGAAGAATTCTTACAAAAATGGCAAGATGATTTGAAAATACGAGACGAAACTACATCGCTTACTGTTCGATTACTGCAAGAGGTTGAAAAATACAAGGTAGGTTTATAATAAAAGTAATATAAACATATGCAATATATAAACTCTTCTTGATACATTTATCATGTATACTCTATGTTAGACGTCATCTGTTTGCAATTTGTGTGCATTCTGTGTATTTTCATCGTGAAATCTTTCGAAGCAATATTATTCTTGTATAACGCTCACTCTCACTGTTCTGACTCACCAACAAGTAAATGAATGTATTTATGTCCTAGATGATTGTGCCTTCATTAAAATACATCCGAGGCGATATGTTTAGTGATAAACATTGGCTTGAAATGTTTTCGCTTATTGGCATTCCGAGTAAGCCGGTCGAGACGCTCAAGTTTGGCGATTTCTTAGATGTGAAAGAGAACATCGCTGCTAAAGCAGATCAACTTCAGGTAATCAGTTCTTCTATTCATAGCTGAAATAGATTGTTGAATAGATTGATGTAGAAAATTGTGGTAAATGTCTTGAGAGTGAAAATGTTGAGTAAAAATAACAAATAAAAATGATGGAATAAGTGAATGCATAATGATAAAATGAAAAAATTAATGAATAAAAGTTTTTGAAAAATCAAAACCAAAATTGCAAATTATATAATAAATACAAGAAGGGAGAATATAGAGGGATTCAATTTTTTTATTCATTGGGTTTAAAGATGATTGTAAAGAAGAATTCAAGAATAATAAGAAAAGAAATATCAAAATGGTGTGAATATTGGATATTTTTTCCTCCCTAGTGCAAATGTTCAAATTGTTGTTCACTAATGGACAATGTACTTGCTGTAACAAACGATTTAATCTATTTAAGAGCAGGCAGGCGATTGAGACAAACTCAATCAAAAGCATAGACGATCGAGCGCCGTGTTCAATACTTGTATCTAACCAGCTTTTGTATTTTCATAAACCTAGATTTTTCATTCAGTAACACATCGAACAAAAATCAAGTTTATGTTTTAAAACAACGGTACTGAAAATTAATGGGGTGAAAGCTTGCATTACTGGGCTTCAAATGCTTAATGAAGCAAGCTGCTTGACCTTGCAAGCAGCAAGTTCATTGACCTTGCAAGCAGCAAGTTCATTGACCTTGCAAGCAAGCAAGTTCATTGAACTTGCTCAATGAAGCAAGTTCATTGAGATGAACTCAATCGTTCACATGGTTAATTGCACACCAAGTTCATCCAAATTCTGTATTGGCATAAGCCATGTCTTTTTCGTTATTCACAGATTAAAACAAGAATTTATTTATATATTTTAAGAACTATGGGCCTGAGAATCAACGACATGAAAGATTACACGCGTAGCAGAACCTGTGACCTTCTAATTCAGAGTATTTTGTGTGTATCCTCTAGGAATTGAACACCCGAGCGTCTAGTGAAATAGTCATAAGGCAAGCACTTGGCGAGTTGGATATATGGGAAGTTGAAGCCAAGTTTGCTTTAACACCTCATATTGATTCTCAAGGACAGACCATCATGCTTATCAAGGACTTCAAAGATATACTCAATAAGGTAACGCATCTCGTTCATATCCTCTCTGTGCATATTCCTGTCGTTATTTTCAATTTTCAGGTTTCAATTTCAATGAATGAATATTGTATTCAGAACTTTGGGATATAACAATAAAGGTAATAATAATAACATATAGAAAGTCTTAAAACTAAGCAATTAGTTGAATCTCACGCTTCTGGTGGTTGTAATTATTAATAATATAGGGATAAATATTTGATAAAATAAAATAAAACAGAGTTTTTTCGATGTAATTTTTCCAGATCGGAGACAACCAATGCTTACTCCAGTCCATCAAGAATTCTCCCAATTTTGAGAATTTCAGTGACCGTGCTGTTATTTGGGAAACAAGACTGGCGGATCTGGATGAGTACCTACATAACCTCAATCAGATCCAACGCAAGTAATGGCAAAAATCACTATAATCGTTATTAACCAATTACTAACTTATTACTAACCACTTGACGGCCGTGAACGCATATACGCTTCTACACATTTTCCAACACGTTTCATTTAATATCTCAATAAAATAACGTTATATTGACATGAGACTTGTACTGACATTCAGGAGATAGATTGAGAAATATATATTTTTTTCGTCAACAGAATTCTCTATTGTATTGGAAAATGATGAAATATAGTCGGCTGTTATTCCAATACATCGTTCGAGGCTATATGTGTCAAATTGACAAGCCTCTGAACGCTAAATAACAGTGATATTGGTAAATTTTTTGTTTCACATTTTACAAAAATATATCAGTATCATGTTATGAAATGCTATCTCATCACAAGTATCTGTGCGATATAACCGGCATAAAACCCGGCCTGGAAGATAGGGTAGTGACTTCGTAACCTGGCTGTCAAGTGGTTAATTTTATTACAACCAATTGAATATTATATTCTAATGCTAAAAATCAGAGCAGTATATATTAAAGGCAAATTCACAATACAACACGTCATAATGATAACATGTAACAACGCCAACGTATGACGAGAACATGAAATGTAAACTGTCTATTCACAAAACACATCAACATTCACGTAGAACATGAAAATAGAAGCCAATTATAATTCAAGGTTATTGCCATTGCCACTGTACCCGATCTCTACATCCATCAAACTAAACCTGACGAACGAGTACCGGTGGCTCGATTTTCGTACCACTTGTGAGATGAATAGTTATCACTTATACCATCTTGAAGGTATTGAAAATATCTGTGTTTCCTTTTTTTTTTCGAATTTAGATATCTCATACTATTCGAAATTTATCACCAAAAAATTGATATCCGCTAAAATGACTCCCATGGACTCTTAAGCTTTAGTGTTAGTGTTGTATTATGTTGTCGTTTACTGTATGCTGCAATTCGTAGTGTTTTGTTTTGATACCAAAATGTAATAAAATTCAGTTTTCTGTTTCATGATAATATTGATATTTTGTTATTGTACAAGTGCAACGTTCTATGACCTAGGTGGGTGTACTTGGAGCCGATCTTTGGTGTGGGCACATTGTCCCAGGATCAAGCTAGGTTCAAACGTGTCAATCAAGATTTCTGCTACATCATGGGAGATGTTGCCAAAGACAACAAAGTTGTGTCACTTTGTCGAATTAGTAATCTTCACCAAATGCTCAACAATTTACTAGATCAGCTGTCGAGATGTCAAAAGAGTTTGAATGATTTCCTGGAGGTTGGTATAGTATAAAAGATATGTTATTACAGTCTGTTTCTGAAGTGGTTTTAATACTATTAAATAGGTTCCTCTGATCCAACTACTTGACTGAAAAAATGTCAGGAATATTAATTCTGAAACTGATTGAATTGTAAAAATTATGGACCAATGGGAACGCTAAGATATGCGAAGTCATGACTCGGTTACCGTGCTATAGTAGCAGTTCTACGACCGACTTTATGTTGCTGTAGCGCTTTGATTGGTATTGCTGCTTCACGTGCTTGGGGTCCATGGTTCGACTCCCTGCACAGTAACTTTTTTAAACAAAATACATATTAAATGTTGTCTCGATTAAATGTTGTCTCCAATGCTTGTCTCGGTTATGGTAAAAAAATACAATTCGACCACAGTAACGAAAATATCTACACAAATGTTGCGACTTATTTTATAACTTTTGTATTTTAGTTCTATTTAAAAACCGAATTTCAGACAAATTCTCGCCAACTAGTATGACCTTGATGGTGTGAGTGATTTGATATTTTCCGTGTACTTCTGGTATGTTGAACATTTTATTTCTTTTCCCAGGAAAAGCGATCTATATTTCCAAGATTCTATTTTCTTGGAGATGACGATCTGTTGGAAATCCTAGGCCAGTCGACTAAAGAACGTGTGATCCAAGCTCATCTGAAGAAATTGTTTGCTGGCATTCACAGCGTTCTGTTTGATTCCAATGGCAAACACATAACGGCAATCAAGTCGATCGAAGGAGAGGTGGTCAATCTCAGGAAACCTGTGCCTATTATACAACAAGTTGAGGTAGAGTTATTTAAATTGTAGAATGGCCGTTCATTTCAATATTTTCTATCGCTTTAATATTTGAGGACTTCCCGATATCAAACTGGAATATTGAATACCGGTATTCGATAAGTTTGATTTTGAAACATGATCGATCTCGATTTGGAATATTGTAAATGAACGAAATAATACACTACCGTACCTCTGAGAATTTCTTTTTGTTTCTTGCACTCAATATGAAATTCTCAGAGGCGGTGTATTATTTAATTCATTTACAATATTCCAAATCGAAATTGATCATGTTTTAAAATCAAACTTATCGAGTACCTGTATTATGAGTTTATGACATTGGTTTGAAAGACCAATCTGTATTAAATAAAGTGAATAATGGAATGTATAAAAAATTATGCTATTTTGTTCTATTCTGAATTTAATGTATTGAATTTGTTTCCGATTCAGGAGTGGCTCAGCAACCTGTCATCTGAAATGAAGTCCACATTGAGTCAACTTCTTCTCGATTGTTTGAACGACGTTAGTCAGGGCAGTAACGGACCGGATCCCTTGAAATACCCGTCGCAGATTCTGTGTCTGGCCGAGAGTATTACGTTCACGTCGAAATGTGAACAAGCGATCACTGGAAATAGTTTGAAAGCACTTCACACTGCGCTCAAGGTGATTACCGGTAGATGAACGATAGCGTTGACCTCCATTCCACTCTTATAGAACTTTGTTTGTGTGTTTTTTTTCTGTTTGTTTATACCAACTGCACAGGTCGCACGGTGTGACTGATCGTCATGGAACTTTTTCTGTACACTCAGACTTATCCAACTTAGAACTGTATAGTTTTTGGGTCAAATTGGTTGGATCATTTCTGAGAAACACCATCACACAGTTTCTAAAACCCCCATAAGATTGGGCTGAATGGGAAAATTTGAAAAATAAAATATCTCCAAAAACATTCAAATTTCTACTGAGTGTAAAACCATAAATAATACACATTATTACGAATTTGTATGCAATTCGGACCAGCCGTTTGAAAAAAAATTACAAATGTTTTTTATTCATTAGATAGATAGATATAGAAATAGTAGTAGAAAAATATTGTCGAGATTCTCGGCTTTCTAGTTTCAGTAGTAACCGAATGAAAATGAAAAGCATATTTTATATGAATTAATGTGTCTCGAGTTTTCGATTATACTTTAAGCCTATATTTAGATATCTCGCTCATCTTACAACGCGTATTCTGCATTTGCCCAATGGATTAAAATAACTGGTCTTTAACCCTCCGAATGGTGACGGTATAATGTTCCATCTTGAATATGTTCCAATCATTGTTCTAATATAGACCCAACTGGATGCGTACACGCGCCTTGAGCTGGAATGGGCTGACGGAGATACTGACGGGGACTCGTTGGTACTAGAACTGAAGCTAAAAGCTCTCCTATTGGATACTATCCACCACATAAGCATTGTCGAGCATTTGATGGAATCTAATATTACAAGTGTCGACGAGTGGCAATGGCAGAAACAGCTGAGGTTCTATTTGCTGAAGGATGGGGTGGCCGTTATTAGGATGGTCGACGCTGAGTTTCAATATACTTACGAATATCAAGGCAATGTTGCCAAGTTGGTTCACACCCCATTAACTGACAAATGTTATCTTACCTTGACACAGGTAAGTTAATACACAATTAGTCAATTATGATTGAAATATTTCAAAGATAATAAGGCTGCCATGGATAATATTGTTGATTCTGAGATACAGCCATCAATATACATGAATATATTAGAATGTAATACCAATACTAGGACCAATAATTATTCGGTACAAAGACGTCAATCACTAGCGGTAGAAACTGAAGTCAGGTCGGGAGTGGGTTCAAGTTCCGCATAAGGCATGGGTTTTTGTGAACGTCCTCTCACCTATCATCCTTTCATCGTTTCATTATCATCCGCTCATTCGTACACCCGGATAACCTAGCCGTTGGTGGGGTAAAAAAAAACTTTTTTTTGCCATATTAACATGTAATGATTGTGGGTTTGTCTCTGTCTGGTGTGATGCAGTGATCCGTCTGCTTCAATACAAACATTTTTGTCATCTATAAATTTAAATAGCAATTCGGAATACCCTATTTGGATTTAATTTGCTTTTGTGTCAACAGGCAATGCACATGGGCCTTGGCGGAAATCCTTATGGACCAGCAGGTACTGGTAAAACTGAGTCCGTCAAAGCGCTTGGTGGTTTTCTGGGTCGACAAGTTTTGGTGTTTAACTGTGATGAGGTAACTAAGATTTAGATTCCCTTTTACCATTTTGTGTTAATTGAGAAACTGTATTTCATCACCCAAATTTCTATAGGTATTATGTAACTTTTTTATATATTATTGTACTTATTTTGCATAGAAGCAAATGACAAGTAGTGCAATCCGTTTGCTTGCAGGGAATTGACGTAAAGTCAATGGCCAGGATTTTTGTGGGCTTGGTAAAATGCGGCGCTTGGGGTTGTTTTGACGAGTTCAATCGATTGGAGGAAGCCACGCTTTCGGCTATCTCGATGCAGATTCAACCTATACAGACAGCAATAAAGAACAGATACCCCACGGTGAAACTTCTTGATGTCGATGTGAGTAGAAGCCTGATTGGTTATTTTACCTATTCAAGTTCCGTGCTAGGCCTAATTGCTATTAGTATGGTACCGTTGTTGTAATACTATTAAATAAATATGTCAATATATTTACGGTGTGGCTGCATCAAATCTGTTACTTATAATTCTTTATTAAACCATGCAAGCAAATGAACTTTCTGTAATTGAGGTATAAATAAAAAATGATTTTAGTATTTGAAAGTGCATTTAAAACTTGGAAATTGTGTTTATATTAGAAGCGTAATAAATCGCCACGCAGGCTCTGCTGGGGTACCTACCCCCGCACCACCTGTTTCAAAGGTTCATAGCTCTGTTAAATAACATTGCAATTTCAGAGTTGCGCATAACGTCGATATGATATGGCATGCTTACAACGGTAGGCTGTGTGCTGCCATATGATACTAGCATATTAAACCTTCTAGATCATTGTTTTCCACTGATTGTATAGATACCATTGGATCCAAACTGTGGCATCTTCGTGACGTTGAACCCAGCAGGCAAGGGTTACGGTGGCCGACAGAAACTACCCGACAACTTGAAACAGCTGTTTCGGCCGGTTGTCATGTCTCGGCCTGACAACGAACTCATCGCTGAAGTTATTCTGTACTGTGAAGGCTTTGCTTACGCCAAAGACATTGGACGGAAACTTGTCGAGGTGTTTGATCTTTCGAGGTAATTTGATGACGTGAAAATGGTCTCTTACGCAAATGTTACTGAATGTTTGTATGCACAAATATTTTTTAAAAGAACTAATTTTTTCAGAACAGTTGGTTGACTCCACTTATGCTCGTAGCATTAAATGTATGATATTAGTGAGCGAGAGAATGTTTGTTTTTAATGTAGGCCTACAGTTAACCCTCGTTAATTTGAATTTCACAATAATTTGAACTGATGAAATGATCTCAGTCATTGCTATAGAGATTTCAATGTTATTCATTTTTTTGATAATTCAAATTTTTATTATTACGAATTTCGAATTGAATTTATTCCAAACTACTGATTGGTCTTATGTTACATTTATCTCTAGGAAATTGTTGACAACCCAACAACACTACGATTGGGGTCTACGCGCACTGAAAACCGTGCTTGGTGGTTGCGGTAGCATATTGAAATCTACGCGCAAGTTTCTTCTCAAAGAAAATGTCGATGCTAAGACTCTAGAAATACGCGGAGAGATGGAATTAGTAGTACAGATACTAAGGCTCAATACTCTGTCAAAACTGACATTTGCCGATAGTTTACGATTCGATGCGTTGGTCAAAGACGTATTTCCTGACATCCCGTTTAGTAGTAGCGGTTTCGACGAGCTGACAAACGCGTTGAAGGAAAGCTGTCAGGAGTTGGGATTATTGAACGACAGTAATCAAATAAGGAAATGCTTAGAGCTGTATGAACAACTACAACAAAGGATGGGTGTTGTAATTGTTGGTCCTTCGGGATCTGGGAAGAGTACATTACGCCGATTATTGAAACACGTGAGTTATTTTGAATTTTTTTGTCATATTATGTACTTGCTCTGTGATCTTTATATTTAATTAAATACTTGATAAGGAAGCGCATAACAGATCAGAAAAAAAATGTGTCAGGAAGATGTACTGTATTTCCAAGCTGATCTATTACGACGGATACATTCTTACTATTTTATTTTAGAACTCTGAACTTAAATTTTAGCTTTTAATTTGGAGATTTGCTATTTCATTACTTTTCGTTTTAATTTTGTTTGTGGCATAGCCTAATTCACTTTGATTATCACTGATATTAAGTAACATTTTAATCAAATTGTTCGTCAGGCACTTGTCAAATTGGGAAAGGCCGTGAAGCAGCACACCATCAACCCGAAGGCAATGCCTCGTACGCAACTGCTCGGTCAAATTGATCTCGATACAAGACAGTGGACAGACGGAGTTCTCACCCTGAGCGCTCTCCAAGTCTATTCAGAACCACTTGGTATGTTCTATCATTTCAAATACAACTGATCTTCCCTTAAAGTAAAACTATGAAGATGCCAATGGTGATGGAAGATGACCTTGAAACTTCAAAAATTTGACAAATATTCTCATCTTGAAAATGACTGAACTGATTCAACCAAAACTTGAAAATGTATAGACCAATATTATCCTTGAATACAGTAAAAATTCTACCGTCCCCGTGGCTCAGTCAACTATCGCACTGCGTTGGGAACTGAAGTCAGATGGGGCGTGGATTTGAGTCCCGCATAAGGCATGGGTTTTTGTGAACGTCTTTTCACATATCATCACTTCATCGTTTCACTATCACCTGCACATTCGTACTCCCGTATAACCTAGCTGTTGGTGGGGTCGTTAAACAGCATTGAAAATTAAAATAAAGTAAAAATCTGAATAAAAGTTCTTACGTGTACTGTGTCATCAAGTATTGTTTTCATGTGTAGATATTCACTCGTGGATCGTGTGCGATGGTGACGTAGATCCAGAGTGGATAGAGTCACTCAACTCTGTGCTGGACGACAACCGACTTCTGACTCTACCGTCGGGGTGGAGGATACAATTCGGCCCGAATGTGAACTTTGTTTTTGAAACTCATGACTTGAGCTATGCATCTCCTGCTACTATTTCTCGTATGGGTATGATATTCTTAAGGTAATCTACAAACGTATAGTACAACTATTTTAGAAAAGTAGTTTAGAATTTTATTGTGAAATGTGTGTGGTAGGCCTATGGTATGTCCTCAGGAATACTCGAGTATGAAATTTGTTGGTTTACTTTATTATCTACAGTTGTGATCCCTTCAAAAAAACTGTGTGGTCAATAGGAAATAGGTAGAGGCATGTAAGCATAGCTTCTCTATTTTTTCGTTTCATTGCATTTAGAATTTGAAAAAGTACGTAGTACTTTGGTGCATCTTTAATTTTGAAACAAAGTGTTCAGCACAACATTCTGTACCATAACGACATTATGTCCGTGTATTTAAATTCCATATCCATATATCCACATTAACCATTAATTATGTAACGTACAATAGATATACAACATAAACATAACCGCCCCGGTGGCTCTCAATTACCTATCGCTAGCGGTAGAAACTGAATTGTCACCGTTATGCGTGGGTTCGAGTCCTGTATAAGGCAAGGGTTTTTGTAAACGCCCTTTCACCTATCATCACTTCATCGTTTCATTATCACCCGCTCATTAGTACCCCCGTATAACCTAGCTGTTGATGGGGTCAGTTAAGCAGTGTCCACCAACAGGTTAAACCTACTCTAGGCCTATAAAAATGAAAGAAAGACAACAGAAAGTTGAACAGATTATCCTATAATAATTATACGAGCTTTAGCAAGGATTCAATTTGACGTACTGAAAAAAATTGGTGTCCGTTTTTATGTTTTTTTTTTTTTTTGGTCTTATGTTTTTTTGTCAGTTCTCCACAGGTCAAACGGCTACAGCTATCAACTTCAAACTTTTTTCAATATGGTTCCTCATCTAACTTAGATCTGTATAGTTTTGTGGCATTATTGGGTGGGAACTTTTTTTTTTATGAATTCTAGAAAATTCAAAAATACCCATTAAAATAACATGGCGGAAAAAAAAAATATCTTCATTTTCCCCAAAAAATTAAATTTTGCGTGAAGTTGAATTACATTTTGATACACATTTCTAAAAATTTTCAGCTTGATCGGGTCAGCCATTTTGAAGAAAAAAAATAAAATGTGCTAAATTGGTACCACTCGAAGCAGTTCTTAACCATTACTACCCATACTATTACTATTACTATCCGCTCTTCTAACAACGCGTATGGCGTTTTCCTAGTAATAAATAATAATTCACATTTTCTCTCTAGTGATGAAGACATCAATGTTAAAGGAATGGTAACTGCTTGGTTACAAACTCAGCAGGAGTCAACATTGCGTCTCTGTACTCAGCTGATTGACGACTACTTCTACAAAGGTATGTAAGGTAGAATATATAATACTTTTTGTATGAATACCGGTATTTGTTATTTGGTTATAAAATAAATACTCTACTATGACTTACGATATTGATTACGTTGTATTGCTCGTATTCTCATTTTCAGCAAAACTGGTTGGAATGGTTTTTGTAATAAGATATTGAAAATTTGGAAATCCCTATAAGCAGAGGCAAGCATTTGGGGTTTAAAGTTTAAACGATAAGCGTGAATTGATTGTAAAGTGTTTTTTTCTTCAATATGTTGATGTTTCAGGTAGAAAGTAAATGTATTTCATTGGAAAAATGAGAAAATTTTTTTAAAAAAATCATTAGCGATGTTCAACAAGTAGGGCTATATAACAAAGCTAGTATGTGCCTAGACTCAATAGTTTCAAAATCGATGTGTGTATGTAGCTTAAGAGTACATTTCATATAAATACCTCGCTCATCTTACAATGCATATTGTACATTATAAACTTGAGCTATAACATCTCTTGTTTAGGAGTGCAATGGGTGATTGAACAAGGAGACATGGTGGTAGCTACTTCTCTAGTCGGTGTCGTTCATAATGGCTTGTCACAACTTCACGGCGTCGTCAGCAAATCACACTTCACGGTGGCTTTGATAAGAGGCTTGGGCGGTAATTTGACTCCCGCCAGCAGAGAAACCTTTGGCAAGCTGGTGTTTGATTGGACGGGAGAATACATACAGCAGCCAAACAAACTTCTCTTCAGTTATTACAATCCTCGTCGAGATTGTATCGATTTTTATACGATGGATAGTGGCGAGACTGTACAAGGATTATTGTCGAATAATTCTCTACCGTTGATTATGACAGCCGATGTGAAAAGAACTTTGGATATTGTAGAACCTTGGTTACAATCGGAGATGCAACAGCCGTTCCTTTTAGTGGGGCCACAAGGCTGCGGTAAAAGGTTTGTAGAAGTTGAAAGCAAAAATATATTTAATTATTTCCTTATCATACTTCATAGTCTTTTGTTAGATTAAATTAGTTTATGATGTTTGTTTGGTTAGGTTAGTCAGTTGAGATCAGTTTGGATAGTTTATGTTTATTAAATTAGCTAGATTAGGTTCATTTAGGTTAGTTCAGGCTGCGCACAAGACCAACAACGACAACGTCCGCATGTGGTGACATAGTTCGATGAATAGCGGCTTCCCAGCTTACTTAGTTGACGAATAGCTGGAGACAAGACTGTTTTTGGTATTAAAAGAATGTATTTGTTGTTTCTTCTTCTAGCTTGATCCTGAACCACTGTTTTAGTAAGTTACGTTCGACAGAAATTGCTACGATACATTGTAGTGCTCAGATAACCCCACAGCATGTCTTGCAGAAACTGAGTCAAGTAAGTGTGTCTTCTTATTTCAACATCAATGACTACAAATTACATTCGAATGTAACTTACGGGTTTTGTACCGATATCGTTATTTAAAATAATGTTTCTAGTGAATTAGTCATTTTCTCTTGTAATTCTGATGGTATTTATTTATTTATTTATTCTTACACAGATTTTCACATCATACAAATGTTGGAAATATAAAAACTTGAAACTGAATTAAATATTGATGTAGGGTACTTGAGTACTTGTTTATAATAATATATAATATTCCCTTGTGTGAAACTATAAACTTTAGTGTTTTGTTTTATAGCTTTTATTATACCTGGAATATTGTTATACAACGTGAAATCTTTTCTTATTTAAATTGACGTGTAATCTGTTGTAGGTCTGCATGGTAATATCTAGTAACACAGGCCGTGTATATCGACCTAAAAGCAGTGAACACCTGATACTGTACTTCAAAGATCTGAATCTTGCTCGGCCGGATAAATGGGGCACGAGCATGCTCATTGCATTTTTACAACAGGTATTTGACTTTATCTTGAACACTTCTACCATTTTCATTAATTAATACCAACATTGAAAATTTGATATGTTTATAAATAGTTTAGTGCTAGGTGGATGTATAATAGTTTACTTTTAAATCAATTGACTGAGATTATGTTTTACAGATAATAACATACAGCGGTTTCTATGACAACAACCTAGAATGGGTTGGGTTGGAGCGCGTTCAGATTGTCGGAAGTATGACTGCAGGTACTGCTATGGGTCGGCATAGCTTAACCTCTCGGTTTACTTCTATTACACGAATATACACCATCAGGTAGGCATATTTCATTATTTCTATTTATTTCCATTCATCTCATTATTTTTTGGTAACGATTAGGTTTTTTTATTCATCACTTTTTTTTTTTTTCAGATCTTTCCTGGTATGATTTTTTTCATTATTCTTGATTGTGTTTTAATTTTTATATGTTTATTTTTAATTTTAAGATTTTCGTTAATTTTCCTCTGATTTTTTTATTTATTGATATTCCATTTAGGGCCTATTGATTGTTCTTTGTAGACTCATCGTCGATTGATTTTTTTTTCATTCTCTATAATGTGCACTTGTTTTTTACTTTTTAATACTCACCGTACACTTCTGTATCAAAAGTACTGTACCAATTTGTACTATTTATTATTTTCAGTTATCCTGATCCTGACGATTTGTCTGCCATCTTCAACTTATATTTATCATACATTATGAGTCAAAGTTTGAGCAAACATCCTGTCTGGAAGTCTGCCAACAAAGTGTCCAATCTCGCTGGATCTATGATCAATATCTATGAGGAAGTGAAGACTAATTTCACTCCGATGATGCAGAATCACTACTTATTTACGCCTCGCGATCTCACTCGTTGGTGTCTCGGATTACTTCGATACGACCTCAAGGATGGTAGTCAAACTGCCGATCATGTCCTTCAAGTAAGAAGAAAGCACATTTATAGATGTGGTTATAATTTATATGATATGATTTGATATGATTTACATGTCAAAGCACTAAATTTAACTAAAAACTGTCAAATCCACAATCACTATACGCAGCAAGCAAAAGATCCTTGCGTATAAGCCCACAGATTCACAATGTTTGCTAGAAACCATATATATGCAGGGGCCAAACTTTATAATTCATTAATCATTACCAACTGCATTGAAAGCAATACAAATTTGAATATTTTTAAACATTATTTGAAACTGTAGGCCTCCTTGACAACTGTTTATATAGCATTGAAGTACTGTGAATGTATTTAGATATTTTCTCTGATTTCCATATTTTTAATGAAACTACTTATCTAGTTTTAGTTTGACCAATTTTATAACAATGTAAATTGTTCCGTTGAATAGAGAAATTATTATTATTGAGTTTTTAGGAAGGATCTTATCACGTATTAGCGGTATTACTAGTTTATAAACATTCACGAGGTTGATCCCATTATTGTTGTGAATGAACGGTCAGTTTTTATGGTGAGAAAATAAATACAATATACAAGATTGTCGATAATGCAAACTTGGTCTTGAAGATACATAACTAATAGACTGATATGTTATTACTCTTTTCTATCTTAGATAGTTGTCTACGAGGGGATGCGGTTGTTTCGTGATAAACTCGTTTGTGACGACGAGCGTCACACGTTTGACACGATTATTCGGAGAGTCCTCGAAACAGATTGGAACCAAAGTCAAATGATTGAAAATCTTATAGGTGAGTACAACTGCTAGAAACATAATGGTGGGTTATTTATAATATAATATTTACTCAAATGACTATAAGCAAAGATTCTTCTCATTGGTACTGTTGCTGGTACTTTGTTCCTGTTTTTGCTTCGTTACTATATGTATGGCTAAATATGTAACATAATTAACAACGATGTGTGTATTATTTAAATTGTGTATTATCTTATTTAAATCCACAAATGAGATTTAATAAGTGGTCCTAATGAATACTCTATACACCGTGATTTAAGAGTGCTCGGGAGTCGATGTAGTGAAATGCAAGTTTTTGTGCCAATTTTCGAACGGAATGGGATATCAAAAGTCCAGTATGGAGGAAACACAGATATTATTGATACCTTCCAGAAAGGTATAAGTAAAACCTACTCATCTTATATCGTATAATTGTCAACCATACGCAACTAAAAAAAACGGCTTCTTTATTTGTATAGAAGGTATTACAAATATATATGTTTCCTTCATATTAGAATTTTGATACTTCATTCCATTCGAAAGTTTTCAGAGAAACACTGATATCTCGCTAAATCGACTTCCACACACTCTCAATCAATTTTTTTCGTAGACATTTACTACGTCAGTACTGGCACTGAAGTATCGTCAGTAGTTGGAGCTCCACTTCCGACATTTGGAAAAGCGTTGAGTAAGCTGGAGCAAAGTGATTGGACCAAGACTGTTGAGTGCGGTATTACACAGTTCGGTGAGTGCTGACAAGCTACGGTCATTAACAATCATTTGTACTGAACAATGAGGGCTAAAATAGTGTGTGTATTGTGATATCATTTTCTAAACAAGATGATTGTTATTATTAGATAATATGTTTCTTATTTATATTCTGTAGTGAATCTAATAAGATATTTACCTCAATTTGAAAGTCAAATAGTATGAATTTTCATTTATTGACGTAGAATGCGCATTAGGCGTACAAGTATCGTTTCATCGATTTATTAGCTGAAGCTTGAAAATAACAATTCAGATTTATTAGCAAGTACAAACTATATTTAAATATCTCATGAATTAGTAGATAAATTATAAATGGTAAAATAGTTGATGATTATTATTTATTAAGGTGATAATAAGGTGATATTATTAAGTATTGTATATTATTATGATTTGTATCCTATTTTGTTTGAGGTTATTGAAACTATCATCACTGTATTAACTGTATTATTGAATAATATTTTATTACTTCATTTTATTTTTATCCTTCATTTTCTATTATCGTATTATAAAATTGTACTCACATGCCAGAAAATGCATATCCTTACTAATGAAAAAATCACTACTACTGTAAGTTGAACTTGTGTCTTTTCTACAGGTCGCGAGAGTCAATCGTTGGACCTGCTTATATTCACGGAAGTACTGCGCTCGGTGGCTTGCGTTGACCGAGTCTTGTCGGCACCCCGTGGCTCGTTGCTATTGGCCGGCAGGGCGGGCGTCGGCAGGAAGTCAGCGGTCAGAATTGTGTCGGCTCTACATAGTGCCAGGTTGATCACACTGAAGATGGGTCAAGGATATAGTGTCAAGAACTTCAAGAATGATTTGAAAAGTGTAAGGTTTTACAATGTAATGGTGAAATAAAAGTAAAGCGTAAGAATCAGTAAATGGTGTCAATGACTGTATGTTGTTATTATTTAGATGATGCTCGTGACTGGAGTTGAAGGTGAACAAGTGTATCTACTATTGGAAGATCATCAGTTGGTGGACATCAGCTTTCTTGACATGATTAATAGTCTTCTTTCTTCAGGAGAGGTGAGTAGTACTACATCCATGCAAACGTTGTAAGATAAGCGAGATATTTCTATGAAACGAACTCCAAACTCTGAACACCGTGACTTGTCTGAAATACACTTTATAACCACACACCTTGACTTGGAAACTATCAAGACTAGAAAGCCGTGAACCACCGTGACATCACAGAACCTTCGGTAAAGTCACTTATTTAGCAAGGTGCTTGCAGGAAAAATATGGTCACGCAGGAAAAATTGTTTTTTTTTGGCTGGTGGTTATTTCCTTTAGATTCCGTAGAAATTTAGTGGGAAACTTGATGTTGTTGATTCTTGTGGAACCTACCTCCCAGTACTGTCATTGTGTGTTTTTTGTACTTTGTCCATGTAAATCATATGTGGGTAGTTATGTCAGCCCGGAAAACATTGTGGGGGGCTCTTCATTCAACAATTATGCTTCTACAACAATTTACACAATCATGATTAACAATTAATGCTACAAGTGTGCAGTTTGGTAAAAAATGCGTGTTCAGGATTGTTGAATAAAACTGTTGGAATGAATTTTAATAAATAGCGATAAACATTTTATTATTCAACAGGTGCCTGGATTGTACAACTTGGAAGAGCTGGAGCCACTTGTTTCATCTCTCAAGGATATTGCTGCACAGGAAGGGTTCGTCGGAAGTCCTACGTCATTCTTTGCTGACCGTAAGACAATCTCATATATACTTGGAGGAGAGGACGCAAGTCGATAGGCAATGATAGGCATCAAGATATTTAACATTCTTTTTTCCACACAAAGAAAAATGAATATCTAGAAGGTTCCATCACCATTAAAATATCTGCTTAGTGCTTACATATTTCTGTATTTATTTGCACAAGGACTGAATGAAAATTATAATTATTGATTTTCTACTATCATTTATATTTATATTTTATATTTAACATTATATTGTAGATGTATCATCTGGAAATTTAATAATTTTTGTCCTTTCTTTTCTTCTATTAGGAGTTCAGAAGAATCTTCACGTAATACTAATCATGGACTATACCAACAACACGTTCACATTTACATGCGAAAGTAATCCAGCGTTGTATAAACAGTGTTCTGTACACTGGTTAGATGGATGGAGCGCACAAAGCATGAAGGAGGTGCCAAGAATGCTACTAGCAAAGTTAGTAGACCCTATTTCAATATGTCTCACTTCATAACTTTTCAATTGTTTCTGGAATCACTTATTTTGGCAGTTAATCACTTAGCAGAAACAAGCCTTCAATAATGGCCTACCTTATTATTTTTAATTTCTAGCAAACCGTGATTTTGTATCAGTTTTCAATTTGAATGAAAAAAATTCACAAGAATAGTTGAAGCTGAAAAATCGAGATTTTAAAAAAAAGTAAATAATTTTTTCTATGTAAACTTTCAAAATGACACGAGATTTGAGAAAAATTGAACCAAAATTGGTTCACCTAGTGGTTATTGCTTATTGGGAGAGCTAGTAACCACTTGAGCAGTTTTAGCCCAAATGCTTCATAACAAAATTTTCAACTCTTGGTCCAAAGCTATGATCTTTCTGACATCAATTTAACCAGCATCAATTCGAGATTGTTCAAATTATACATTTTCCAAAAAAGATTTCTTAAAACAAACTTATTCGTTGAATTTAGATGTAATGACGTGGATAGCGCTGCAACTGGTAGAAAGTTCTCTGAACGCCCGGCGACTGCGAAAAACGAATCCCTGATCAACGGCTTCTTGAACATTCATGAACGTGCTTCGTCCGAACTTTCTACACCGAGACGTTACATAGCGTTCATTCACATGTACATCCAAATCTACAACGCAAAGAGAGCAGACATACAACAGAGGCAATATCGACTTCAGGTATAGTTCTTGGATCTACCTTAGAAAGTTGAGTGGGAAGTGAAGGCATTATACATACCGGTACTGGAAAAAATAATTTATTGATGTGATGTTGTGTTGTGTGGAAAAATTGTCTGAAATTGAGTTTTTGGTAAATTTTTTCCTCATTTTGGCCGAGTATCAGTTACATCACCTGGACTTTGAGAAAATTATTTTTTCGGAATCTCCATATGACTGTGCTCGTCTCACGACGATACTTGAAATGTTTTTGTGATAATGGGAAATATAGGTGTCATTTTACAAACTGTTGATTAACTTGATTGAAGGTTAAAGTTGTTGATTAGCTTGAACCCCATGATGTTTTCATTTGCGTATAAGATGAACATGTTGTAGTAAGTTTTTTTTGCTATTATAATTCACATTATACATGTTCAGGAATTATTATTAATCGTCAGAGCGCATAAAAATATTCAAAACATCCAATGAAAATATAGTCAACACTCAACAGTATCACAGCTAAATATAACTATTCAAATTTTGAAATGCCATACACTACAGTAAAAAGCAGTAAAACACATTACAAACAAGTGTATTCTAAAAATTCATTGATATAGTAAAAACAGTATGTCACTAAAAACTCTTTTAAAGCTATCTGAAATTTTCATTTTGGTCAGAATTTTAATTTATACCTACAGGTAACTTGTTAAATAATAACATCCCTCATGTAGGGGTTCTTATTCAAAAATATGAAGGTCATGCCTGATCAATTGATAATCATGCTTATTCTCGTTCATTCTTGTTCAATAATATATTATTGTTTTCATCCTGTACAATTCGAATAACGTTGTAAATGTATAAAGTATAAACAAGGAAGTGTCAACACCGTCATTGAGTTTGTAACTACAAACTCAATGACACCGTGTACTATCACTATAATACCACAGAACTGTGTGTCTGATTCTAGGCAGGAGTGTCCAAGTTAACTGATGCCAGGCAAGTAGTTGACACCCTCAAGTCACAAGCCGCTGGGCAGGAAGATAAGCTAGCAGAGAAACAAGCCAAGGCAAACTCAGCTCTGCAAATGATCACGGAAACTATGCGTAATGCAAACATGCACAAAGGAGAGATGGAAACACTGAAAGAAAAGACAGAGAAAGAAAACCAACAACTAGCAATTAGGTAATCATCATTTCATATTAATCATTACGAAAATTCAGTTCTTACTTTGCTAGTTTCTGTTTTGTTGTTTTTTCTTCTTTTATATATTATATATATAGGTTTATGCCGATAGAAAAAAGTTATAAAATGCATATTTGATTTGGTTGCATAATTTGATGAGGTATTACGTATTAGGCTTTGAAATCTTGATAACTTTTTTAAAAGTTCATATAATCAATTATTGTTGTAAAGAAGGTATGCCTGCATGTAGACTGATAATAAAATCAATAAAAAAAAAGTCTAAAGTCTAGACAGATGGGATGCATCGATGACTTCATTCAATTGGAATAATTTCTCACATTTTATATTGCAACTTATTCAAGCTCGATTCTTTTCTCCGTAGAAAAAAGGCGATTGATGCAGAGCTGGTTGAAGTAGAACCGTTGATCCAAGAGGCTAGTGCCGCTGTCGGCAACATAAAGTCCGAGGCCTTGTCGGAGATCAGATCACTTCGGGCACCGCCAGACGTTATTAGGGATATTCTTGAAGGAGTCCTCAGACTTATGGGCATTTTGGATACATCTTGGAATAGCATGAAAACCTTCTTAGCTAAAAGAGGGATTAAGGAAGACATCAGGTAAACCAAGAACTGATCTGATTTTAATTATTATCCACTTGACAGCTGGGTTACGAAATCATTACTCTACCCCCGAGGCAGGGTTTTTTCCCCGGTTATATTTCACATATAGTTCCGTTTATGTGGCCTTGACTTGTATTGATATGGCATTCATAGAAGAAACTAATGGTTTTATTGTATTGATATATTGTTGTACTTGTTGTAATTTGCCGATATCACCTTTATTTAGCGTTCAGAGGCTTGTCAATTTGGCACACATAGCCTGGAACGATGTTTTGGAATAACAGCTGACTATATTTCATCATTTTCCAATACATTAGCATATTCTATTGGCCCTTAAAAAATAGCACTTATTTCTCAATCTATCTCCCAGTTAATGTCAGTATAAGTCCCATGTCAATATGATGTCGTTTTGTCGATATATGAAATGAAATGTTTTGGAAAGTGTGAGGACGCGTATATACGCCCACGGCCGTCACTTGTTCAAGTTTTACAAACTTCATTTTTGCAAACTTCCTTTTCTTTTAAATAAATCCCAACATCAACTGACAACATTAATAATTACAAATAGGTAGATTAAAAAGTTGTATTCTATCAAATACCTTGATAGATAATTAAAGCTTTCTTCTTAAAGGACTTTCGATGCTCATATAATCAGTACCGAAAGCCGTCTTGCTGTTGAAAAGTTGTTAATTGAACGTAAAGAGTCGTTCGAGCCTCGAAATGCGAAGAGAGCGTCTGTAGCAGCTGCTCCGTTAGCGTCGTGGGTCACAGCTAATGTCAAGTACGCACACGTGCTGGAGAAGATACGACCTCTCGAACTCGAACAACGGAAACTCGAAAGCAACATGAATGTTGCCAAAGATCAGATTGGTGAACTGAGTACGGGGCTCACCGATGTTGATATGGCCGTTTCCAAACTGAAAGACCAGTTGAATACGTACACGAAAGAAGCTGCCGAGATTGAGATTCATTTGAATAAAGCTCAAGAAACAATTAATGCTGCCGAAGGATTGATCGGAAAGCTGAATGATGAATACGAGCGATGGAAGTCGCAAGTAAGTAAACAATACAAATACAAGGTATGGTAGTGTTCAGTTTATTTATTATGGCAGCATAATATGGCAGCACAAAACTTTGGACAAATTAACAATGGGGTTAAAATGGCGATGAGAATAAGTAAATCTCATGTTTATTCGATTAAAGCTTGTGCTTTTCTGAGGCTCTGTCTTCATCGATAACGACGGTCACGGCCCATAAGATTGAACAGGAAGACTTTCTTGCCTTATGACTTATGAGATGACATATTATAATGTAGTACGCGCTTTTATGGTTTCTGAGATTGAGATGATGATCTCGAGTTTTCTCTAATTAGGGAAATTAATATCGTCATTCTTCCTCAAAACCTACTTTCAGCGTTGTGGTGTCCTTTAATAAAATTACTTGAGCAATCAGTTTTGAGTTTTCACTTTTCATTTAAAATAAACGAATACACATATTTTCGATTGTTGATTACCTACCTTATAAAATAATATTTTCATGGATGTTCCTTGTTATATCTCCGTGATTCAATTGATGTTTTCATTTTTACTTATGGATATACAACAATATGTCTTATTGTTGTATACCATTATGAATTGTAAACACCTAAAAATAAACATTTAAACATTGAGAAACCTCATATTTCCTCCGGTGGTTGACTGGAGGGCTTCCGTCCCCCAGACCACCCCCTCTCTGATATTGCAAAACGCTACCTTCTCAACTTCAAACTTATCGACAGCTTACCCTCCCTACAATTGGCTCTACTGTTGATTTGTAACATTTGTGTATTTTTAACTTCTCTAATCTCTTGATATAGTAGCCATCTTAATTATTCAAAAGATCATTCTCTTCCAAATATTCATACTGTTCTTAAATTTCAGTTGAGTGAGTTATCGGAGGCAATCGAGAAGCTACCACTTAGTGCTCTATTGGCCGCAGCTTTCATTACCTACCTCTCGGCTTCACCCGAAGACGTACGTAAAACCGTCACGGCCGAGTGGCAGACATTGCTCGGGATTCAAGAGGACTTTTCTCTCAACAAGTTTCTCGGATCTGAAAAGGATCAACTACAGTGGCTCTCAGAAGGATTACCGTCTGATCAGCTGTCGATACAAAACGCTCTAATTATCCTGCAGGTAATTAGAGTAACTAATAGCTTTATTGTCTTAATGGATTTTTTCAATTTCAATGACGGTAGAAACTTACATTTAATTGTTTTGGTGTGTAGATTGCTTGTTTGGATGCACAGGTAAGAAGGTGTTCAACTTTTTAATAATAATTTTATAAAATACGCATTAGGCCATATATGTTTGCTAGAAATTAATCAATTCAACGACACGCTCAAATGATAACTAAGATCTATTGGCGTCGATGGATGATGAACGAAATGATGGAAAGATGAGACGAAAGATTATTTTCATATGTGTTATGTGTTAGCACTTCAATAGATAATCATTTTCAGACTTCTCTACGGCCGTTCCTCATTGACCCTTCGTCTTTGGCGGTAGAATGGCTCAAGAAACATTTACAAGATAAAACGGTGGAAGTTGTGTCACAGTACAGCGAGCGCTTCACAACTATATTAGAACTTGCAATCAGGTATAGGCCTACTTATTGTTAGTGTAGTTCTGGTGACATTGATGATGATTTGTAGTATTTATTTATTTATTTATTTAGCAGTCCTGCTATTTTCATTATATTCATAATACAGGCATGATACAGACATTTCATGACCTAGTAGCAGTAGTACTAGTATCGATTTGTTCAGCAATATGTTCGATCATCATTACATGATATAAAATGAAATGAAATACATGGTGAATACAGAATATAATACAATATCAAGAACAAGATAAGTAAGATAAGGCTTGTGAAATTAAACAGAATAACAGAAATTTGAGGCAATGCTCGTATTATACAATCTAATATATGCACTTCAATAGGATAGCTTGTGTAAGAATTCCACTAGTGATGTGATTGTATAATCAGTGAATAATATACGCCTAAATTATAAATATATAATACATAAGTCATATAACTCCGTAAACTTGTATACAGTAGGACTATTATTGATTTTTGAAATGAATATTGAATGTAAGACTAAATTCATTTTCTTTGACTTACGTTACATTTTATTTCTTCTCTTGATTGATTTAAATTCTTTTTATTCTTAATTTTATTGTAGGTTTGGAAAAATCCTGATTATCCAAGAAGTTGACCAGCTGAATCCGGTTCTCTTTCCAATTCTTCGAGGTGATTTCATAAATCAAGGCCCCCGTAAGGTGGTACAAGTTGGGGACAAGTTGATTGATTACAACGATAAGTTCCAGTTGTTTTTGACAACTCGTGTTGTCGAGCCTGTTATCCCCCCCGATGCATCCGCCGTCATCACTTTTGTCAACTTCACGACCACGTGGGCTGGCCTCACTGGACAGGTAATACTTGACAGAAGATGAGGGTTATCTGCGGTGTTAACAGCTGAATAGATCAGGACATGTGCACCTGAAAAAAAAAATGGTCACACAAAAAAAATGAAGAGAAATTGAAAAAAAAAAATCAAATTGATGAAACAAAATGAAGACTGATTTTATTTATACATGATTGAAATTGTAAACACCAAAGAACAAATTGAGAGGAATGGGAAAAAATTACGATTTTTCAAATAATTTTATAAACTTGTTTATAAATTTGATTAGTCTAGTTTTTCATTCTTACAAAATGTACTTCTTTTAAAATTATTTTCTTTCAAATTTTATTCTCATTCTTCTCTGATTGTTTGGATTATATCAACTTCCCTTAATTTTTTTCTGGATAAACAAAGCGAAGGCTTAAGTTTACTGTAGTAGGCCTACTTGAAAAAACATATATTTTGTTTTTGCACACCTCATGGTCAAAGGAAAGACACATTTTGTTCAAACGAGCAACAGGTGAAACGACTGAAATAAGTAACCAATAGGAAGGCAGGAATGCAGTTACATAATACTTTCAAAATCAAGGTGTGTGTATAGCTTCCCATTATATTCCATAAATAGCCATAAATATTCGTAAATAGCTCTATATCTCTCATCTTCGTATGTACTGCGTTTTCCTAGCTTGAAAAATTGCTATTATAAGAACGCCATGTTTAGAAAAAGGCTTTATTTGACATACTTTGTTTGTTTCAGTTATTGGCATGTGCGTTACGCCGAGAGAGACCCGAGCTGGAGAAACGTAGAGGAGAACTTCTGCGCCAGGAAGAAGAGCTCAAAGTGAAGCTCGATATTCTACAAGAGATACTACTCCACGAACTAGCAGTTGCACAAGGCGATATTCTGCAGAACAAGGTTTTAGCAAATTAATTTATACCAAAGTAGCAAATAAAATTATCAAGATATTTTATATTTAAAACTTCCGTACATGTCAGTGACCTCGATCTTGAAACGTTATAGAAGCATCAATCAGGAACGAAATTTGTTTTCCCTATCTCCCATTGTAGAGTGAATAATACGTAATAATGATCTTTTTTTTTAATGGTTACAATCTTGACCATTGAATCTTGAATCCAATGTTGAATATCAAATAGACATTAAAAATACATTAAAACATTAAAATTAAAATTAATTCATTTAAAAAAAATGTTTTCAAGAGTGGTTCAAGACAGTAAATTAACAGGGATTAACAATTTCACCGTGGGTATGGTCCTGTGTCAGTAGATCTGTGCGATTCGTTATAAAGAATAATTCCAATATCTTTCACTAAACAATATCGGGTGATAGAAAAAGTCTTCCTAACTCATAAACTTGAGCCAAAAACATTTATATAATATTTAAAAAGTAAAAAAAAAAATGATAGACTTGTGAATCGAACCCTGCCCTCCAGCTAGACATTTACCGCCCGAGTTAACAAGTCACATCGAGTTGTTACTAGTTACAAGATTATCTGAACGATATCATTTTGAGAGCCCTGTTAATTTCCTGTTGTGACCCGCTCATATCTTCTATCTTTTCTAGGAATTACTTTCATCGCTGAATGAAACGAAAGCAAGTAGTGCTGCCATCTGCCAGTCTTTGGAAGAATCATCACGTTTGCAAGCAGAGCTCAACAAAGAGTGCGATGTTTATCTACCGCTCGCTGAATACGGAAGTTCGTTTTATTTTGTCATCGCTGATCTTGGCAAGGTTAACAACATGTATCAGTTCTCTGTTGGTGCTTTTACAAGGTTGTTTCAGAAAGCACTGACCAACCCACAGGTAATTTAATCATGAATATTTAATTCATTATTCAGTTGAATAATTCAATTAATAATTTAAGAACAAAAATAGCATTGTAAAGCAAGGGTAATAAGTACGCCTAATAACAAGTTACCTGCTAATTAATCCATGATTAATTATTCATGAAATCAGACGTAAATAAAATGGTGACCCACTTGTCCTGTAGCTATAGGCCTATATAATATCCTGTAACATGTTGCACGTTTAACATATTTTTTATTTTTTGGCGGTGTATACTATGGGTGTATAATTGGGCGGTGTATAGTAAACGTACATAGTGTTGAAAATGGTCTCTCTATAGTAATTTTTACTTTGAAAACTCAATACTTGATAGAGCCTATTAATTTTTTTTTTCCGAATTCGATCTCGAACTTGAAACTTGCGATTTTCTCTCAAACTCACACAACCCTAGTTAACATACCAGTAAGTTGAAGAACGTATTGCACTGTGTCTGTTTAGGATGGTGAGTCAGTTGACAGAAGAACAAAGAACCATCAGGATAAACTACAACAGCTGGCTTATCAGTTTGTTGGTAGATCTCTGTTCAAAGAAGATCGACTTATGTTCGCGTTACACATTGTGCACAAGATGTATCCGAAAATCATCCTGCAAAATGTGAGTTGAATCTTGCATTTATAGAAATATAGTAAGGAATTCTATAAAACTGGTAGGGTAATAATAATAATAATTATAGTCAGTTATTCCCAATATATATATATGTGTATGTTTAGCTGATTTTGCATGTTATCCTGGCTCCAAAACAAGCAATTGCATGACTATCCTGTCTTTGATGATGATAAAAAAAAACTATGAAAACGAAGCATATTTGCGTTGTAGGATAATCGAGATATGCATATGAAGTACTCGAAAGCTACATGTACGCTTTACCGAACAAGTATATAATTTTGAGACACATGACAACTGAAAACAATTCTATTGACTTGTTAATGTTATAATTCAAGTTGACCCATTATTTATTACATTACATTTCGATGCTATTAAATGGAATTTTTATTATTTATTTTGCAGGAGTGGGAAACTTTTACTGGTCAAACTTTATCAGATATAAAAGTTGATCCCACAAAATTACGTGATCATTTACCAACTTGGATTGAAGAGGAACGAGCTTTCGACGTATTTTTACTAAAGGTGATTATTTAATTTGCAATCAATTAGAATAATTGTTTAGATAACAAAAAACATAGAGCAGCAATATAATCTTCAAGTCATTAGGTTTGAAAGTCTATTAGTATAAACTTCTTAGATCAAGTTTCTCGTCTTGTTTATATACTAGTGGTTTGATCAATTTAATGTGTATATCATTATATAGCTGGAGACCAACATGGCTCATACAATACTGTATTTTACTGTCATATGTACTTCGATACCAATATTATCGTTTAAAATTTCATAAATTTGAAATGGTTTTGATAATACAATAATTTAATTTGATAATTTACTACTTTTATATTAATATATACCTTTATATCTGTGACTCTGTGACTGTTGCTATCGACATTTTGTCAGATAGATATTGATGAGTCACTAATATACATACCGCATACATTATAGAACTCTCTACCTCAACTGTACTCGGAGCTGCAGCTCGACGACAACGGGATGTGGTCCGGTTTCCATCGGAGCGGCGAATGTGAGCAGAACTTTCCAGTGCAAACCGCTCGGAAATTAACAACCTTCCAACAGGTGTTGGTGGTACAAGCTTTAAGGCCTGATCGGCTACACTCGTCGCTTACGCAGTTTGCACTTCAAGCGTTAGGTAATATAATCGTTACATGCTTAATGACTTGACGGCCACGGGCGCATATATGCTTCCTCACACTTTCCAAAACGTTTCAATTCATATCTCGACAAAATGACATCATATTGATTGGCATGGGACTTATACTGACATCTGGGAGATGAATTGAGAAATGAGTGTTATTTTTCTTTTTGCCGATAGGATAGGCTAATGTATTGGAAAATGATGAAATACAGTGAGCTGTTGCTCCAAAACATCGTTCTACGCTATGTGTCACATTGACAAGCCTTGGAACGCTAAATATAAGTGATATCAACGAATTTCTTGTTTCACATATCAAGAATGATTTTGCTATAAATGTTATGACAGGTCATCTAAACACAAGTGTCTCTGCGATATAACCGGAAATAACCCGCCCTGGGAGGTAGAGTAGTGATTTCGTAACCCGTCTGTCTAGTGGTTAACTAAACTTTCTCAAGTAATTTATCAATTGTGTATCAATGTCTCTTTTTATTGAATGTCGATTATTATCACATTATCATTCTATTACTTGAAAAATATGAATTTCATTTGAGCATTTCATGTGAGAGATCACTAGATTTTGTATTTTATGTTAATTCACTTTGAAAAATATATTTTTGAGATACAGTGAAACCTCTATGCATCGTTCCCGCATCCATCGTTTTCCCACGTCTATCATTTGTTTCATCCCATCCTACTCCCATATAACCAGTGTTAAATTTTCCTGGATGGATCGTTTTCCTGCATGGATGGTTTTATTTTTCTGGCCCCTTGAAAAACGATGGATAGAGGTTTCTAAGTTGATATTTGCTATCATTAACGATATGTTCTGGTAGGATTACGTGACTTATCGTCGACTGCGCTGAGCTTGAAGCAACTACTGAGCGAGACGATAGCTTCGGAGCCGATCTTGCTCGTCATCTCGCCTGGTGCTGATCCCTCCGAGGAAGTTAGAGCGCTTGCTGAGGAGACAGTTGGGAGCCAACACTATTACGAGGTATCTTCCTTTCACGCTCTAATTTCACATTATAAAAATATATAAATTCTTTAGGAACATCAATTTAATACTTGAACTAACAGATCAATAATTTACATTTGAAGGGTACACGGGAATAACGTTACAAGTCACACATTGTGAGTTCTAAGATAAATACAATTTTAACTTCAAAACCATGTATTTTTTCTAGAGAGGTCGATATTTCAACTCGATTTTACGTGGACTTGTATAATTGTCATTTAAAATCTCGATACATATTCAGAAAGCTTGCAAAAAACACTGTTATGGCATATCTAACTCATTTTTTTAGAAAATGTGACTTGTGCGGGGGGGGGGGGGGCGCTATTTCTGTGTACCCTTCATATGTGAAACAAAAGCACAATAAATAGTAGTAAGTAGATGTTATGTACAGTGAAACCTCTATGCATCGTTCCCGGATCCAATTCAACTATTTCAAGAAAACATCATTTTCATATTTTTACGGTACATGTCCAAAAATACCCCTTATAAAATATTTGTAGCTATTAATGCTGAGATATTTGTATTAATATTCCAGGTCGCAATGGGTCAAGGTCAAGTCTCTGTAGCTCTCGAGTATCTGAACGTAGCGTCTAAGCAAGGCCACTGGCTGTGCTTGAAGAACCTCCATCTCATGACTTACTGGTTGCCGAGGCTGGAAATGGAATTGAAATCTCTCCAGCATCATGATAATTTCAGACTCTGGCTTACTGCAGAGGCACATCCAAAATTCTCATCAATACTAGCTCAATCTTGTCTCAAGATCACCTATGAGGTAAAATGACTTGATGTGTGTATGAAAATAGCCTGAGGCTTGATATATGAATTGGGTAAAAGGGAAAGAAAGAAAGAACAGCTGCTTACTCTTGCTTGCGTTTATAAGTAGATAGGCCTACTCATCGTGAAGTGCCGTTAGAAGAACACAGAGATGATACAAACACATTTGAAACTGTGTTTGTATCATCTCTGTGTTCTTTCAACGGCACTCCACCGTGAATAGGTCTATCAACTTATGAACTTTGGTAAGCAGCTGTTCTTTCTTTCCCTTTTACCCAATTCATCTATCAGGTAAATGATTGTTAAACTGAATTTTGTCATCTGTAGATTAACTACCACAGGGTTTGAACTACTTGTTCTTTTCTCGTTGTGCCTAGGCTCCTCAAGGCATCAAAAAGAATCTACAGCGCACATACGCCGCTTGGGGTCCCGAGTTTATTAAAAAAGATGGCGGAACGATGCGAGCGCAGGCGTTATTTGCCCTCGCCTGGTTCCATGCAGTTGTTCAAGAGCGTCGTACTTACATACCGCAGGGCTGGGCAAAGTTCTACGAGTTCAGTGATGCTGATCTAAAAGCTGCTGCACAAGTCATCTCACAACTTTTTATAAAAGGTAAACATAATTTTGTCACGCTCGTATTTGTAACATATATATTGAGTAGGCCTACGTGTATTGTAGTTTGTGTAAACCATGGTCTAGAATAGAGAGGTCTTGTATCGGGCTATCTCCGTGCGCTGGAAGGCTGATACCAACAGTGCTGCTAGTTCCACCAAAATCACTGCGGAACGCTAGGTGAAAAGAGGACAGTCTCGTGGTCCACTTGACGTTTCACAGCTGACGTTTGACCGCTTGGCATAGATTTTGGTGGAATTAGCAGCACTGTTGGTATCAGCCAAAATACCTTCGAGATAATACCTCTCCATTCTAGACCATGGTGTAAACTGTAAATAAAGTGGGTTAGGCTTATCAACTTTTTTCTTGTAATTTTATAAATGCTAGTGCTATTGCTGGTGCAAATTTTAGAAATGTTGGTGCTATGTGCTATTTGTAACCACTGTAATAATTGTGTTCTAATTATTTCATTCATGCAGGTTCAAACAACATAAGATGGGAGTTTGTGCATGGTTTGTGTGAAAATGCTATCTACGGAGGACGCGTGGATAATGTCAACGACATCAGAGTGTTGGCTTCCTACCTTCGTGAATTCTTCAGCTCAACAGTATTGACACAGAATCGAAAATCGTTGGGGCCCGTTATCGTACCAGCCTCAGCTGATATTAGAGTAAGTGCGCAAAGTAGCATTAGGATCTAACCAGAGTTAAAGTATGCGAACAATTAAAATTAATTAATATTCGAAGACATGGTGATTCACGCATATTTTCACCGTATCATGTCATATTCGATGTTAAATATTGTAGTACCGGTACTTGAAGGAAATGAACATGGTGGTACATAAGATATGTATAACTACTTTTCACAGTGCTAGTTTTTATGTGCGTTACTTCTTGCTTTACAGGACTATTCTACTGCTATACTCAAAATATCTGATAATGACAAGCCTTCATATTTCGGTCTCCCAGCAAATGTTGAACGCTCATGGCAAAGAATTACTAGCCACGAGATAATAAACAACCTAAGAAGTAAGTTATAAGTTTCTTATGATGAAAACAGATTGTGCACAATCAGAGTATGTTGGTGTGCGTAGACCAGCAGCTTAACTTATTCAATCTATTTCGAATGCTGGAGAACATATTGTCACGTCCGTAAGTTGGTCACAGGAATTTGACCTCCCCCCCCCTCCAATACAGGTCATACCTAGCAGTAGGTAGGTATAACACTTCACGGTAAAGAGACGTGTATAGTGGGGGTTTTGGTCGGTTTTAGTTGTTTGTCCCCAATTTATATTGAGTTTTAAAGTTTTTTTTGTTGGACCATTTTTGAACCGTTAGAATCTGTGGATCTTTTGTAGTTTAATCCACGGTTTTATTTAGTATTCGTTTATTATCGGTTTTGTTTTTAAAATCGGTGGCATAAATTCCGGTCCCTGACCTCCCTCTCTCATCCAGCCTACTGAAGTTACGTGAGTTAGCAAATAGCACGTCCAAATATAATGATAAGAAAAAATATCAGTCAAGCGTTTAGTTTAATTCAATTTAAATAAAATATTTTTTTCCCTACCGGTAAGTTACCTTCAAGAACTTTTATTCTCAAACGCTCGCCTGAAACATGCGAGAGGTGTTGTGAAATTTGTCCCCACAGATGTTGCATAGCACGTACAGGGTGTAATTATTTTGATTGGTGTAAATAGATGGCTGATGTAACTGCGTTTATTTCTTCCAGCACTTACGAGATCTTTGGAAGGAGTCAACAAGTTCAATAGAGACGAATGGCAAGCATTGTTGTCGCCGATTTTAAATTTGTGGAAGAAACTGAATCAGGCAAGTTTGTTGTTGGTTTATTAGATTGAATGTTTAGATTGAAATATATATATATATATATAAATATATTCAATTATATTTAAATATATTTAAAGAAGTAGCCATATTATAAATTTAAAAATGGGTGTTGATAGACAATGGATCCATTACATTATTTTATTTCAGGGTTCCGGTTTAATTCAACTAAAGCTACCTACATCAGAAGACTCAGCCGGCAAGCAGGCCCCGGTATCTGTTTTCATCGAACAAGAGTTTTGCAGTGCCTTGGTTCTTGTTAAACAAGTTCATAAGTCACTCTCGGGTCTCAGTAAAGTGATTCGCGGCACAAATCTACCAAGCGGTGACAATTCCCAGCTAGCTGATGAAATCATCAATCATCAGGTAATTTATGTGTTTGCTACCTGGCAATGAAAGGACGTAATTGAGTGAGCAGTAAAAGGAAGTGAATTCTATTAATACAGGAATTTGAAGCTCAAAAAAACCTAAACTAGACAAAATCAGAATAGGGCCTAAAGAATAAGAATGAAAAAAAATCAGAATATATCCCGTTGATGCCCTCCTCGACATTTGTAAAGCGTTCAATGAAAATGAACCCTATTTTGCACCCCTAATAGAGGTGGAAAATCAATAAAAATGTGTAACCTTATAACCAAGGGTCGTACCAAAGTATTTACGACAGCAAAGTTGTAGCTTGAAAAATGACAGTGGGATTGATGTATAACGTTTCAATTAGCCATAGGGGTGACCAAATGCATGTATTTCAGTACGATACATTTTTCAACATTTTAAATAATCTGTATTAGTGCGATAGTTAACTAACTCGTCTCGACTGTTGAATTATTGCAACAATGATTGCTTCTACACAGCACTGGTAGAGATTATTCAAAATGTTCAGTTGTAAAATACATACATCTTGGTCACCCCTACATCAAATTGTAGTGTTATATACATCAATCTCGTTATAATTTTTCAAGCTACAACTTTTGTTGCTCATGTGTGTTAAAACAACCCTTAGTTTAGTTGATTACAATTTTTTATTGATTTTCCACCTTTATTTAGGGCTGAAAAATAAGGGAGTGCTGTGTACATTTTGACTGAACTCTTTACCAATGTAGAGAACGGTCATAGTCTGAAATTTTCAGCTTTATTTTAATTTTGTCTAGATCAAAAGCTAAAACTTCTGTACCGTACTATTAGTGGTATGGAGATGAATAAATTACTACTATACAGAGCATGAAAATGGTATTTTTAAAAAAGCTGTAAAAACGTATGCTTCTCAAGCTGGCCTTCCATGAACGCAGTATTCGCTAAGCGTTTTTTTTAGCTTGGATACCGTGCCGCCATGCGCCGCTCTCGTCAATGATTGGTCGTTTTTCAACATGGCGGCTAAAAAAAAAACTTAGCGAATACCGCGTTCATGGAAGGCCAGCTTAATTCTAAATCATATTATGAAATTGTGTGTTTCAGACACCGTCGTCATGGCAAAAGTTGTGGGATGGACCAACCGACCCTCTCTTGTATTTACGAAGCCTCGTTGCTCACTCTTTGGCTATTCAACAATGGTACCAACGTTCAAGCTTATTGCTAACCGAGCCGTTAGATCTGTCTGACCTGTTTCACCCGGACACGTTTCTCAGCGCTCTAAAACAGCAAACAGCACGCGACCTTCACGTACCAACAGATGACCTTCACCTGTCGTGTAGTTGGAGTAAACACGGTGTAGTTGGTGCCCGCCTAGCGATCACGATCACAGGTCTTCAGTTGGAAGGTGCAGGATTCGACGGAGACCGACTTGTTGGTAATACCGCCGATTCGCCAAGTATTTTCATTGCCCCACCTTGCTCTATTGGATGGCTGCCGAAGGTAAGAACATCTCTATCGTTTATTGATGATTTGATCAAGCTTTTATTCTTGAGAATTTTATGGGTTTTCTTCAATGCATTCACTTTTGTAGATCATTTTTCTTTTGAAGGAGAAGTATTATTATAGTGACCTAGTAGGCTTCAGTATCTATTAACCCCTGCTGGCTTGAGCTGTTCAAGGCCAAACTGTGGCAACGGTTGTTCGACCTAAATATTTCACGGTATTTAGAAATATGTTTGAGATAACTGCTCATTGAATTTATTCGGAATAATTTTTATCACTTTAAAAAAAATCAGTTTGAGGATATCCAAGGGAAAAGTGAAAAAGTTATGAGATTCAGTACACTTTTCAAATTTGACTCTATAGAACCACGTAACTTTTTTTGAACAGCTCGTCATTATAATATGTATTCAGATGGAAAATAAAGTACACCGGTAGTCTAGTGTGAAAGTTCATTGAAATTCCAAAACTATACCTTGACTATACTACATACCGTATATCATGCGTTTTTTTTTTCAGAGCAATGTTCCATTATACGATACAAACGAAATGATATCGTTACCGGTGTATTACACTTGTGATCGAGAGAGAGTAGTCATGAATCTGAATGTGCCCTGTGCTGCTGGTGAACTGGACAAGTGGATTCAGTCGGGAGCTGCGTTCTTCTTAAGGACCTAGATACACCCAGTCTTTAAATCCATTTAATTCTGTCTCATTGCATTGTCTAATAAGTTGAGTATATTATCTAGTCAAACTCAAATAAAGACCTGAATAATTATTTAAGAAGTGATTCTCAAGTTTACATCAATACCCATATTCATCTCCATATTATTGTCCTTTCTTGCTTCCAGCACCATCCAAAACATTTGACTGATTTTGACAGATTTTGGGACTACAGTGAAACCCCTATCCATCGCTTTTCGAGGGACCAGGAAAACTAAAACATCCATGCAGGAAAACGATCCATCCAGGAAAATTTAACATTGATCATATGGGAGTGGGGTAAGAAAAAAATGAATGATACAACCAGCAAAATGATGGATCTGGAAACGATGCATAGAGGTATCCATATGAAAAACCCCACAGTTTTTTGTTCGGAAGTGCTTATTGCCACGTTACGTGTACACGTTACTTGGCAGCACTTCTCGGTTTTCGCACCAAGTAACTTGGTAACCATTTCCGAAATAGCTACCACGTTGTTTAAAAATAATTATTGTAAAATCAAGTACCCAAAGTGATGCGTATTTCAAGGTTCCGCTCCAAGTGGTCGCGTATGCCTGAAGCCGGCCCTGATTGGATTGTAACCCGCCCACTTCCTACCCTAACTATCCTTATTTTCTAATAATTATTATTTTATATAATTCACTTTATATAATTATATATTTTTCATATAATTATAGTGAATATTTTAACCATACCATATCGGGTATTCAACAATCTCAAGGGCAAGGAACAGTATTGAAAGGAGAAAAAGAATTAATTTGTTATTATAGAAATATTTATGAAAATGTATTTCATCTTACAAAAAATTATTTGTGGAATCAAATCTTGATTCAATATGATTACAATTTACAGTACAACTTATTAATGAGCATGATAAAATGTGAGGGATATATCTATAGTGTGTTAGGCAATAATCACAGATTTTGTTGAAATCAATTACAATTGATAAGAAAGTCACAAGTTGAATTATACGAGTGCTTACATTTTTGGCTCAATTTTCAATTGATAACAGTTGGTTTGTAATGAATAACTGAACAAAATCTAACATAATTATTATCATAATAGCTACACATTACAAATTAAAATCAACTGTTACATGATGCTAGATGTAGGCCCTAAAGAAAGCATCTACGAACAGTGAAAGATTTTGCTGTAGGTTTGTGAATACATAACCGAGCTAACAAAAGATGAACCTTGGGCTCAACTACAATTTAAAATTATATATATGGTACTATTACTCATATAGGCTAGATAGACTACAAAAGTATTTAAACTATATGCCTCTTTCATAGATATATAATCATTTCCAATTAATACTGCAGTCGTAACCTAAATATTGAAAATATCAAAGCAAAGAAAACAATTGAATGGAGCAATACCACTATTTAAATTTTCATATAAATTAAGGCTTCGGAAATTATACCATAACTTATTTATGAGAACATTGAATTAATAGCATGCTCGAGTTATTGCATTTTTCGACCTTCCAAGTGGATTGGGGGTGAAATAAAGTACTCCATGGTAAAAGCCTGAAGCCTCAGCCAAGTACTCAAGTACATAGCAAATTGCAAGCTAACTATGGAACATTTTTCGAAAGTCTTGACCTGTGACGGTGTAATCAAGACATTGGCCATCTTGGTTTGTACTATAATTAAATAAATGTAACTCATCATAATTTGAATTTACATGTAAGATTGAATGTTTATAGCTCTTAATGCTTTACATTCTTCCTGTACTAATTGGCTGTGCCCAAACTTGTCCCATCAAGTTTAGCTAGTATCATCACCATTCTATTTGTGCCAGTGAATTGCACTTTGTATTGAAGTGCATGTCTCCAGATTTTTACAATGTGTTATTTCTGAATGACATAAATATCCTACTCAAATAGGCTATTGTTCTTGATTAAGCTTCTATCAGGTTCACTGATTGGTGATTTAGAGACCAGACAAGGTCTCCGTGATTGATACTGATCAATTACAAGCTTTGTAGTAAACAGTTCCCAACTACACCACATTAGTACAATGGAAAGTTGGTGTAAGTACTACAGTACTACTGTAACAATAATATATGGTACTGAAGAAGCAAAATTATGAATAGTAATAATAATAATATAGTCAATCTAATAATATATCTCTAAAGGCAATACATATTATGAACTATACAAATCAAGGTCAGTCTCAATATTGGCAACATAATAGGATAGTATTTAGGGCCTATAATTTTATATACAATTAAAATATTTGTTGATACCAAACTCATACAAAAGGCTATGCTGATGCACCATCTGGCATACATATATTATATATATATATATATGGACAAGTAAAATGCAAGGTACAAAATTCTTGTTAACATAATTATATCGTTACATTCAGAATATGTGTTATAGAGAAGTAGGAACTCGATACAGATGTATGAAGTAGGCTACTAAGAGTCGGTTGTACCAACTAATGAATTAATTAATCAATAACTATTGAAGAAACTTGTTATCACCCTAGACTACTCATTTTATTTTCTTACCTTAATTACAAGTGCGTACAACTGCTCCAAGTACGGTAATATAAAATTTCAAAGTATGCATCCATTGTAGGATTAATTGTAATTTATAACTTCAGATTACAATATGATTATCAGTCAATTTCAATTAGCTGTAGGATATCCAGTTGGTGTTTTCGTTTTTATGTACTACATACCAGGTAAAATAGTTAACAGAAACTGTCGTAGTGGAAGTTCTCAATTTGCTCCAACTTGATTTTTTTTTACGAAAAATAATATTTTAATACCATAACCTATAACACGGATTGGATTACAACATTGTAGGTATAGGCGCACTGTACTGTATTGAATAATATCTCCAAGTGTTGGTAAATAATCAAATCAAATCTCAACTGCTGAATTTTTGTTTCAAGACAATTAGATCACATTTTTAAAAAGAACTTCAACAGCCGTCTTTTATTTGTCCAAGTCTGAACCAGGCTGCAATACAGTTTGTATGAATGCAGCATTGTTGTTCTTATAATCCTTATTATCCAGACCATTACCTCAACTAGCAGTGAATCATCGTTGATGAATTTCTTTTCTAAATCCACGCAAATAATTCAAACACGTGTTGTATGTTCTACTATATAGGCCTAATTATGAAATCATCCTAGTTCAAAATTAATGCTTTGGGGATCTAGTTTTCAATCCAAATTTTTAAATGAATGTCAGTCAAATCAATCCCCCCTGGATGAAGGTTCAATGTTTCTTTCAATTTCATCCAGGATTTAAGGAAAACTAGAAAATAACAACATTTGAAATAGTAATTTTCCATCAGTTGGAACTTGAATATGCAGTCATAACAACAACCGATGTGTATCAAACTATTAATATTTGCTCACGAGTAAGTCATAGGACTAATATTTGTGCATTAGCTTGAAAGCATGGTAATGAAAATTGTTGCTTAAAAGCCCAGGTTGAGTATTAAGTTAATCATGTTGATATCACCAGTATTTATAATTTATAGACAGGTTGAAATGTACAAAGAACATGTTATGTATCTTCAAAGGAAGACTATTTTATCAACTGCTAAGACCACAAAGAAATATCTATTACAGGGTTGGCACGTAACCACCCAGCCAAATAAAACCCAAATGGTTGTTTTTATGTATTACCAACGTTTTAAAAAAATGGTTTTTGGTCATATGCGTAATTTATATCCATTTGTTGACGCTTTTCAACTGTTGACTGCCTACTCAATATTTATTTTTATAAATTGGTTTCATTTTCATTCAATACCAATCGGCAATTGAGTTAACAATATAGGATGGGGGACCTCATTCCAGTACGCTATGACTATGATGACTGTCTTAGTGATCACTCAATCCGCAGTATTTTTATGTTCCATTGAATCAAGTTTACATTATTTTCATCAGTTACTTGAAACTTTTTACAGAATAATGGTAATACATAGGCCTAATGGTTATACGAACCAGAAATACAATCCAACTAAAATTTCTATCGGTACTAATAGATTTGTTCTATTATTGCATTTTGAGTTCTTTTTTCCGAGATTTTTTCAAAATCTAAGAAAAAAAAATGGGTTTTTGCCAACTCCAATCTATTAATACCTGGCTATAGAAGAGCTAAAAATATTCCAAGTCTATACTTGTCATAAATGTTAGTACGTGTAATTATTTAAAAGAAAAGCTCTCGATATTGATGACATCGTTTCATCAAATTTGGCCTCACCATCCAAGTTTAACCGACCGAAGTAACAGTGATGACCTGGTGGCACAAATACTACACCATATCATTATTATTTTTTTTCACAACTAGAATTATTTTCATTAGTATTACCATTCTCTTGTTTAAATCACGGTAATGAACTGGTACGTATAGGAAAATAGTCTGCTTTTCAGTTTTCCTGTTTCATAAAAGGATTTTGAAATTTAGAATCATAATTAATTCATTAAATATCTGTAATTTGCATCTCAATAATAATGGGTACATTTTGTAATAGCCAACGTTGGGCCTACCAGAAATTTGAAATAGTGACATTTCTAGAAAATCGCTATGTGTTTGGAGCGTAATTCTCTAAACCTTTTGCAAGTGGTTTCACTGGTTTGTAGTACTTGGACGGGTTTGACCGAAATTCGCTAAAACACGTATGATGCTCCAAGCAATTATACTGCATAGGTTGAAATTATGGAAATAAAAACATAACTAGGCTTATTGAAGTCATCTATTATGTAGGCCTATATATACAAATGTACTTAAAATTGATTGTCATCAAAATGCTATATCAACTAGTTTGGAATTGAAGTATGCAAATGTACAAAAGGCTACGTCATAAATACAGGCCACACATACAAGGTACTACCGTTATCTCGGGAGTAATGTAAAACTTCTTCGGTAACTTGTGTAGCTGTCGTCAACTGTTGGTGTAAGTGGGATTGTCTCGAGTCAATGGTAGGAACTGCTATATTCAGATTAATAGGCTCTTGGTCAACACCACTTTCAATAAGATTCTCGTCCGGTAGAATACTTTCAGTATCGTTTCCGTCATGTTGGATCGTTATTTCCGCAACAGAATTCTCGGACATGCTATGCACGTCATGCAGTGCACTGTGAATTAGATCAGGATCTTGTTCTTCAAGTTTTGGTTCCGTATTGTGCAGTAAGTGAGCTTCAATGGTTTGATTGGTAACGTTTGTGCCGCGAATGCGCTCGCGATCTCGGTTGTGAGTGTTCAAATGACGTTTCATGTCAGACCGGACTCGGAACGGCTTTCCACAGATTTCACACGGATGTGGCTTTTCCCCTAAACAACAAACAGATTGCAATTAATAATATTCACTGGAAAGGTGATCTTCGATTTTTCTTGTACTGTAATACTAAAAACTGATTTACTAGATAAACCTGTATAGGCCTACACATATTACTGGTGAACTGCTACTGGTGTACTTGATACAGTGGAATCTCCACAAATCGAAATGCAATGTAATTAAGTCAACTAATAACGTGAAGAAAAAGATTCAAACCATCAAACCACCAAAAACATCAATTCAAATTATGAACAGGAACTAATAACAATGCACTTGAATGGAATGGTGAGAATTTCAGCTCCTAGGAATGATTTATATACATTTACATTTCAAGCATTAGGCCTAGCCTACAGTTTGCTTCACCGTTATATAGCCTACACCTGCGGTTCGCAACGACGATTTAGAGCCAAGTTATATTCATCCTCACCTTATTTCTTTAACCACTTTTTTTTATCCTCATGTATGATTTATCAAGGCCTACTAAGCTGCGACCTAAAAAAATCCACACAAAAGAACCAAGATGCTCTTAGCCTACCTGTATGAATTCTTCGGTGGTTTTGTAGGTACGATGACGCGCGGAAACTTTTTTCGCAAAACTCGCACTTGTAATTCTTTTCTCCAGTATGTATCCTCCGATGAACAATAAGTGAGTATTTGCGTGCGAAGTCCTTTCCACAGTATTCACATTGATAGTTCTTCTCCTCGGAATGAATGGAGATGCAATGGTACTTCAAGTCTCCCCACCTTGAATGTCAAGTATTAGAAGTTGGATTAAATGAGTGTATGGCCTCTATTGCTCAATTAGGCATTGGGCAGTAGGTTATTATGATAACCTCACACTGAATATGAAATGAAGTAGAATAAATATGTCTACTTACTGACGAAAATGCCGCCCACAAGATTCACATTTGTAAGGTTTATCGCCACTATGAAGACGCATATGGACCTGAAACAATTAATTGTTCTGATGAGTCCAATTACTAAATAGGCTCAAATAAGCAAAAGAAAATGGCTAAATAGCTTCAACCTACTTGATACCAAGCAAAACTGCTTGTAAATTGCTAAGATCCGAAATGTCGGAGGTTTACGCGTGTACTTGTCGAGTTGTAACTAATACAACCTCCACGGGTTAATGCTGTTTGCTCGAATTTAAACTCGAAATTAATATTTTTTCATTTGCTAAGCCCTAATATGTTCCAGGTTAATAAAACGATCAGTCAGAATACGACGATGGTTCCCATGTAAGAAAAGCTATCATAGGCCTACTTAAATAGTACTAGTACTTAGTACCAAATATTTTTAAAATTTTAGGCCTATTTGATCCTAATTAAATGGTAATTACTGCCGAAAATAATTTTGAAACAAACTTTACTGCTAATAACAAAGTAACAAAAAGTTGGGATTTTACAGACAAAACAATCTTGAGGTGCAGGCCTACTCTTACAAAAAGCCAGTGAGAATATCAATGAAGGAAATAGGGTAAATTACATACAGTTTTGGGCTTGTGTAATACAGCACTGCAAATGTTGACTCACCTTGAGTGCTGAATTAGCAAAGAAGGATTTTCCGCAGACCTCACACTGATGAGGTCGTTCTCCGCTATGACTTCGAAGGTGATAAACAAGTGAATTCCGGTGATTAAACAATCGCCCACACTGCGGACAAGCCAAGTGAGGCCCTCCTTTCCTAGTCCTTTTAGCAGCAGCACCCGCGGTATTATTCCTCCGGGTCTTGGGGGGAGATGCACCATCTTCCTCTTGACAAAGTTCATCTTTGATAAAGTCATAATGAGCCTCGTGGATGTGAAGCTCGACATTATCCTTGTCATCGAACACTTCACCACAGTAGTTACATTGATTATCTTGTTCAACGGTTTGTTGTAGTTGTTGCTGTTGCTGGTGTTCTAGTTGTTCCAACTCTTGGATGTCGGCTTCGGCTGCGTGAAGCTCGTCATCGGGATACCAATCCTTATCGTGATTGTTCTTGAGGCTTCTCGGTGAGGGGAGACCGTCCATATCTCCTTCGTCTCCTGTTTCCACGCCTCCCACTTCGACAACCTCTCGTATTCCTTCCATCAGATCTTCTGGCTCGCTGAACTCCTCGATCTCTTCTTCTTTCGGGTGAGTCAAGTTGATATGCGTCTCCAATGTTTTCAGGCGTCGAAATGTTTTACCGCACTGGACGCACGAATGTGAAGGTGGTATGACAGACTCTTTGACTTCAGATTCATCATTTTTACTGTCTGGGGGTTCGAATGTTTCTTTAACAGTTTTAGGATCTTTCAGTTTGGCACTGCATGGTTCAGACCCATTGTTCATTGCATTCATCAAAGGTTCATAATGAGACTTCAAGTGCTCAAAAAACTTCAGCTGATTCGCAAAGCCTTTGCTACATATTTCACAATTGAATAATTTTTTACCAGTGGCGTGTGTAAGCCGATGAGCTGCCAAAATCCCGGCACTTTCACACTGTTCACCGCATTTATTGCATTTGAAGCATTTAACATTATTGACATTCCTGGGAGGTACAGGAGAGCTTTTAATATTCTTCAGTTTCCGAGGTATTCGTTTCTTGTGGGGAAGACTACGTCTTGAAGATCTCATGTCATTTTCTACATCATAATCAGAATCGTTTTTATTTTGAGGTGTGTCATTACTCTCTTCATAATAGAGACCTAGTCCCTCATTTTTCACTACATACTGAACTTCTTCCTTGATAAGGTCATCATGCTCCTGGATCACATGTTGCTGGTCCACTAGTTGGTGTAACCTACCGTCTATTTCAATAGTAAGAGTATCCGTAGGTTGACGGGAGACATCAAGTATCTGTGGGCGCAAATATTGATTACGTACTCCCATAGAGTGATTGGACAGCACTTTCTTCAATGGTGGAAGAGGGGGCAATCTCATCTCTTGATGTTGTGGCTGCGGTTGATACATCTTCATGATTCGTTCTCCGTGATGATGTTCGCGCACTAAATGCTGTACATTAGAAGCAGCTTCTACTTCCTCCACGGTTTGGATGTAGCTAGAAACCATAGCTGCCATTGCTGGTTTATCTACAGGGACTGGAGAGAGGGGGGACAGAGTAGTCATATGGTGGTGCTCTTTGTTCACCATGTGCGCAATAGATCCAATTATTCGTTGCGTTCCACCTGGGCTGACGATAACATTTGATTCCGTCGTTACCATCGAGTGATGATCTAACTGCTTCTGTTGATGCGAGAGCTGAACAGCAACCAACGCTGCAGCCAAATGGCGATCTTCTTCGGTCAAATCATGCGGTAGTAAGTCTTCTGTTGTATCATAATGCTCTGGTATATATTGGGGTAAAGAGGTCCTTTCAATATGGTGTTGGGAATAATCCGTTGGCATCTGTGACTGCGATACCATCATGTCTACAACCATGCCACCGTGAACTACGTGATGTTGCATCAATTCTGCGTTTATGAGAGAAGACGCAGCTGGTGAATCACAGTCAACATATTCCTTGTTAAGTGAATCAGATACTCGGTGGATATTTATGTACTGAGTGGCCACGAGTTCAGACTGAGATTCACCCGCATCATTGCTCTTCACCGAATTAACACCATTACTTAATTTGACAATTTCTGTACGAAAATTGATCAGTTCCTGAGAATTATCCGACTCTTCCATCTTTAGGGTTTAGAAGAATAAATATTTGATGTTCTTCATTTTGAAAATCTGTGAAGCAAATTAACAATACATTTAAACATTTACGCACCTGTAGTGCTTTGACAAAATCAAGATAATTAAATAAGGTGTACGTCTTTAAAAGCCTCTTCTGTGATTTCAACTTGTGTTTGACATTTTGTCATTTCAATTTTTCTCGATTTTAAATTTTAAAAACAAATTTTATAATTAATAATTTTTAGTCGGTATAGCTGGCTCCTAGCTTAGTTATAATACTGAAAATCGGATATTGGTTGTTTTCGACAGTGATTATTGTATGCCCCACCATTCCTGAAACATCTTGAGGCCTATTTTGTGCAGATGTAGGAAAAAACACCGTCCCAAGTGTTGTCAATGTGTACCGTAAGTACAAAAGCAAAATTACAGTGGATACCGGTACCAGCTAAGTAGATAATGTTGTTGGTCGCAGATCTTGATGTAGGCCTAATAAAATAGCATCAATTCGATGCTTAAAATTATTAGATTCTATCATCTGTCATTCTGTAAAATTGTAATACGTTCTGAACAGACAAAATAGTTTTCAGTTTTCTTGTTTTATGCGTATACAGTCAATTTAAAACGAAATTAATTGTTCCAAAGGTTTTAATATCGACATTAACAATAGATGACAAGGTGCACGCCAGCTGTCACACTGTGGTTTTTAGTCTGTGTTTGTTATTTTAGTGTCTAGTGTTATGTTTGCTTTGTTTGTGTTAAAATTATATTGCACTTGTGGGGCTCGCCCTGTTGCCAAGACAGACTTGTTAATAATAATAATATAACAATAGTAACAATACTAATAATAATAAAGTACGGATCAACTAAATCAATTTATCTGAAACCATATGTGTGAGAAGTAGGACTATTGCATGTTGCATCTATTTCAACAACTTTTCAAGTTTCAGTGTCTAAAGAAAGCCACCTTAGTCTTACGCTTTACACCTAATTAGCATATTTTAATACTTAAAAATAAAATTATAATTTCCCAAAAATTTCAATAGGCCAACAAGAAGTCATTGTGAATTTCTCAAGTGTAGGCCCATGGGCTGTTTGTATCAGCATTAATTTAATAAGGACCAATTGACTTTTAATAGGCCTAACCCCAAATTTCAAAAAAAAAAATGACAGGGATCAAAAATAAGAGTAGGCCTATCTCATTTCAAGATGGAATGATTATTTCAGGCACCAAATGCTAATTAACCTTAAGCATTCAAAGTTCAAGTATAGGCGTAGACAATAATATTAAAAAATCAGTCGAACTAAAATAGCATCGAGTTTGTATAGAAGGCCTCGGCCCTAGACCCTATACTACGCCTACAAACTCGAATCTAGAGTAATGTAGAGGGTTGATGGAAGGGAGCCTAGACCCTAGGCCAAGAAAATGTCATGACGTCAAGATGATTGTGAAAAGGTTAGGAAAAATATTAATTAATACGCCGTCGATCTTCAATTCCTCAAAATTAAATTGATAGTCGGTAGATACCAGATGGTAGGCCTATGCCGTATATTAAGACAAAGTCAAGCAATAGTTCGGTCTAACATATAACGGCAGGGCAAATTTGGAAGCCATGTCCGTTTTGTAACAAGTGCCAGACAAAATGAAGTTGCAAGGTCACTCTTTGTGTAGATTTTGTTCATCATGAAAACTTGAAACTACTTACCGAAATAGGTGTATTAATTGATATGGGAACATTAAAAATACAATGTAATTATTTTTAAAATTTAACTACACCATTTAAAGATACAAACACTCAACATAACCATAAATAACAAACTATCATAGGACTCCCGCAGCAAAATATGACAACAGTGCCTACTTCTACACCGGAAACAGTAAACAGGACGTGAATTTTGTAGTTCTGTTCATGCTCACAACTGCTCGACAGCAACAGAATCCGTGACGTTAGGGACCTTTGCCCTTTGCCTTCGCCCTACTTGTAGGCTTTACATGTAGGGCTAGACCTAGTATATTTATAAATTCACGACAAATTGAAATAAATTACGTGTTACGTAATCTACAGAAACAATAATTAAAGTATGTTTAATTATTGTGCCCGAACTGTGCACAATTTTCTCATTGATAGGCCTATCTGTCATAACCTTACTTTATCGTAACCGTACTTTTAGGCATAGGCGGCATAGGCCTAGCTGGTAAGGATATTCATTTACTCAATGGTGTAGGTCTTGGACTCTTGGCGTAGAAGAAACAGACAAGTCTTTCCCAACCCCATTTTTGTAAAGTTGCAGTAGGGGCTATTTCACATAAATGTATTTCACATAAACTAGCAAAGCTCATGGGGGTTCATCGTTTTCACTAGGCCTACGAATATCGCATTCCCGAGTCCAGTGTCCTCTCTGGGCGATCAAATGAGCTGGGAAGAATATTTTGCAAACTCGTAAACCTGTAGGAATACAAGTGGCCGCGCGGGTCGGTTATTCTCACAACTCGGAGCAACAGTTCATGGGAGTTATATGTCCGTGGGTCGAGTTTGGTAATAGACACTTTATATTTAAAGTACTCAGTCGCTACAGTTCAAACCTACCCTCGTGATCACTTTACCTATCCCTAAAACAGATCAGGTACCAGTTAGACATAATCTCTATTTACTGTTGGGCCTACATTCTTTAACATTCTTTTTATTATAGATGGCAATGAGTAATCCTATTGGAGCTGCTGCTGCTTCAATCTTGCAGAGAGCTGTTGAACTGGACAATAAGAAACGATTTACCGAAGCTCTCGTTTGCTACCAAGAAGGTCTTCAACTTCTAGTGGACATCCACAAAGGTAGATAGGCCTCTAGTTCCATCCTTATTTAGAAGTTAGCAACTGTGTCAATTTAGGCTCTATCTATGAACAATTTATTTCTTTGTTGACATTTTGTCTTTTAGACCAAAAGTAAAGACAAGATCAATGTGCATGTAAATTACCGAAAAAGTAAAAACTAGCGGCATGCCTGTTTGGTTTTGTGTACCGATACCATTATGCTTACAACCATGAATGAGCCTTGCAGTCACTGCCACAATAAAGTTGTGAGTATTCACGATATTACGTAACACACGAACGTAACCTCCCCTTTTCGCCTTCTCTATGTCTGGCTACGTCACGCATTCGCAGTCACGTCTGGCATTCATCACGAGCACCTGCCTGCTGTGAGAGTGTTTCAGTTACGTCTTGAAAAAGTGTGTTTATGGTAATGTGTTTCTTCTAGGTGAAACGGATGTTGAAAAAAAAAATTATCTGCGTGGCAAAGTTGAGGGATACATGGGTCGAGCGGAACACCTAAAAAAGTTTGTTGAGGCTGAAAAAGATGCTGGTAATTATCATGAGCAAATTGTCATTGAAAATGGATCCACAGGCCATGGTTACTCAAATACTTTTGGAAGATTTCTTGATGACGACGTTAGTCTTGTTGCAGTCGAAGATCCATTCATTAGAAGTTTTCATCAGGTAGGCTTGGACGTATTGTTTCTGTCACATACACCTAGCTTCCCAACAAATAAGATTCTCTTTCTCTCTCTCTTTTTTTTTATTCCTTACTTCTTAGAGCTTTCAGTAAAATTTCAGTTGAGCCTATGAATTTGGTAGGAGTTGATCATAAATGCACAATACCAAAATTAGATATTCAAAATTAGGATGCCGGTATCTCTTGATATTTCTTAGATCCCATATTACCAATAAAAAAATGAGTTTATTAAGCTAATTAATAATTGGGGTACAAATATAGGAAATACCATCGGTAACCAAGGGTAATAACAAGTTGATCCACTAATTATCGCTTAATCAACAAATATATTATTCGTAAAACGGGACCTTAGTATTATTAATTATTTATTATTATTTAATTATGTAAGATATTTCCCCAACACAAAAGAGGTTTACTCCTCTTTTATCAGGATTAAAATCATAATGAATCTATTTGTTGTTATGTAATTTACATCTTGATAAAAAAGATAATTTAAACCGCTAAATTTGAAATATTTCTGTAATTATATAAATTCGTAAATATCAAATACTATAGGGCCTATGTGTAAAATGAGTAAAACCAACATAACTATTTTCATTCAGTAAAATCATGGGAAAAAAATTCAAAAAGTCTCGTCAATTGATGATGCACAGCTGAAGCCAGCTGATTTATTAATTATTCTCCACCTTATTTAGTGGCCACATAAAGAGCTGTGATTAATAAACGCACCAAAAATAAGGTGAAATTTGCAACTTCCGAAGTTATATTACAGCCATGGAGAAAGACTGGGATTTGATTGTATTTCTTGTTTTATTCCAGTGCCAAAATTTTCTCCGGCTGTGTGAACTACTTGTGAAGTCTTGTAGTAATCTAAAAACAATATCCCTTCTAACCGGTGCTGATGGTTCTGCTAAGGAACAAGCGCAAATGCTTCAAAGTATCAAGATGAACTTGGAGAAATATAAAATCGAGTTTGAACTCACATTCTCAAATACGCTTCACGATAGACAAATAAAGTAAGTATAAGACCCGAAAAACTCTTTTACGGTTATTTAATGATGCCTAATGGTAATTTACTAACCATACCCTAACCTAAAATATATAAAGCGCCTGAATACACATGAAAAAAAAATCAGAAGTTTACCACCTGACACCGGCTATAATCTGAAGTGGTAGTGTGCTGCTACGAAAACGCGGGATGTGTGTCATTAGGTGAGCGATAGGTCACCATACAATTAATACAATTAATCATACAATTTACATACGTATAAAGGTACAATTAATCACACAACAATTACATTCAATAATTCTCCTGCTCACTTGTACTGGGGTAGACCATTTTAGTGACCTAATTTTAGATGCCAAAAAATATATGCCTACGTGTCTTCAAAATAGGTTCTCCTATTCGTATGGGTAATTTGTATATTTGATTTCTGTGAGTGGAAGGAATGTTCTGAATATACTTGCCTGAAGAGCCTAATAAGATCGAAACGTTTTGTAAGTTTTGAGTTCATTATTATTGTTTCTGTGATTTTTGGCTTGTGTTCATTTCTTCAAGAGTCTAGGGTCCGTGGGGGGGTAGTGGGAAACTTCCTTCTCGGGTTACATCTCGTCATCATTGAAATATTGTTACCGTAATGATGTAATAGTGAGCCCTAGAAATAATAAAGTTGTTCTATATTGATGAAATCAGCTAAGAAGACCAGAAACAGTAACTAAAGCTTTTTGTGTTTTTTATGCTCTGTCCATGTTTTTCCTCCAACCTGTGTCTATCTCATTATTCTCATATCACTAGCTTCTCCTACAATGTATCATCCATCATTCATCTCTCGTATCGTCCATCACAAATTGAATTCTTTAAATCAAGCCCTACTTTCCAAAATACATTATTTTTCTGAATAAATGTGTTCATTGGGTTTTTCTAACTTGCAGTTAATACTTTGGGTCTATTGTTTTCAGGTTGAGTAATGGATGGATAATAAAAATAGGGCGTGGCCTAGATTATTTCAAGGCCCCCGATGGGAAGTTTTGCCTCGGAGTGTTCGATTTGGATTTGCGACCTTGTCATGAAACAACTGTCGACATTTACCACACTAAATATATGCGTACGTCATATGGATAATTACCTTACGCAATCGAATACCTACCCAGCAGATGTTTCAAGCAACATAGCAGCGTGGAATGAAAATAACTAGTAAGAGTTTTACTTTATATATTTTTTTAATTTTTTATGTAGGGGACATGCGTACATATGTAGGGGACATATATTTATAATATATATATATAAATGTATATATATATATATATTTATATAGGCCTATACGTACAACATACTTTTACAGTTTTATTATAAATAATATAAATGATATAGATATATTTCAATTTTTTTATGTACAAAAGATGAAAAAGAATTACGTAATTTACATAGTATATTCTCATATATAACACTGATTGTCATTAACGAGCAATAGTTGACTTTGTTTTATATATAATATAGGCTTCAAGCCATCCCCACAGTACAATTACAATACAATGTAATTACAAATACAATCAACAGTACATAATGAGGACAAATAAATTGGCACAAAAATTGACTTGATACTTTAAACATAGCTCTCCTGTCTAGACGAGTAAATCAGAAATGAGTCCAATAAGCGTGGTTCGACTAATTCCATAGCATCCAAATCCTCGATCACTTTGGTCCCACAATTGGCTGCAATCTTCCTGAGGGCAGCCTGGAACAAAATATTATATGTTAACCTTGGAAAACGCGACATGCGTTGCTGGATTAGCGGTGTAGGCATATTTATATGAAATGTAATGAAAGGTATCCATCTTGAGATCCAAACAATAACCGTACATCACTGCCTTCCTGTTCTATTCATTACTCATTCTAATTAATCTTTAATAATAAAGAATGGCTTGTTTTAATCATCAATTGGTGACACTTCTTGCTTGATTTAATTCGTTTCTTCGCTTTGAACGATATGCAAAATTACGTTATATATTTTGTTCCATCAAAACGGCTGTTCCGATTTGAGTAAAAGTTTGGAATAATGTGTAGGCCTATCATTGTTATGTTGGAATTCCGTGTGAAAATTCTTACGAAGGAAATATTTTTTACGAATGTTCTCCTCTGGGCTATGGAGTTTTTAAAAACTTTGAAATGTTTTCTAAGGCGTGGTGACACCGAATACACCTCAAAACTATACAGTATCGAATGAGACGAGGACACTTCTGTATGCCAAGTTTCAACTGAATTTATATTTTCGTTGACCTGTCGAGCGCAAAAAAAAATATATATAGTACGGTGAAATTGAGTCTTCGCTTCGCTCATCCAATAGTACAAATAATGACTAGATTTGTTACTAATTGATATTTGAAATATTGTACAAAATGTCAATTGAAGAATCTTCCTTGAAATTGTGATTTGTATGATGAACCATATTCAATTGCAAGGTTAGCTATCAACACTACAATGAGAGCTGTTTCTATATTTATTATTTAGCTTATTGTTTAAATTATTTCCGTGTCAAATTCAAGATTTAACTATATTATCACTTATGCAACAACTGGACTTATCAACATATTATGGAAATTAAAGATGGCTTACCAGACATGCGACGAGAACTCCATCGCTGTGATTTCTTTCTCTCTCCTCTTTACACAACCGAACAAGGCGGGAAACACCTTGTAGAACCACCACTTGTTGGGCAACTACTGGGTCGCTGCATAACCTGCAAGCAAACATGATAACTTCAATCACTGCTAATAAGGGTGAATGTATTTATACTAGAGGGACCCGTTGTGTAAAACATTACCTTGAACGGCATTGTACGGTTACGTGGTATTGAACAAATAGCCAATTTGTGATATGAAATGATTGACACACTACTCATCGAAAACAAATGACGTAATTATAACGTCTAAAATTACGTCGTACGTCTACAAATATAAATAAGAGGGGGTCAGTTTTATTTTAGCATTGCGTGACATGTCTTGGTACTCTTTCGTCTATGCTTTGACGCCCTTTCAACAAAATTTTCTTTATGAAAGAATGTGTAAGAAGCAATTTCTCTATATGGGCAGATTTTGAAATATACTTTTGAGATAACACATGAAGAGAAAGCACCTCTAATCACCATGTGTGCATGTACACATTCTTACTGCTGCTTATAAACCTCGCCAACAGCTAGGTTATTTGGTGATTCCCCATTTCTCTTTTTTCACGATGAGAATGTGTAATTTTTATTAATTTTTCAATTGACTCCATAGTTTAAGCAATGAGTGTGTAGACAATCATTCTTGAAAAGGGTTGTCAGTGTATTTGTGTATCTTTCAAATATAAATATTCTCATTTTAATTCTGATGCCATTTACTAACTCATTTACTGTGAGAAAGTTTTCTTTATGTTTATTTAGACCTATCTAGTAGAAAGTAAAAACAATATAGCAATTCAATTTACCGTGAAAGCCCAATTGCAGATTTCTGTTGAACTCTTTCTGCGGCAGCAATCTCGGGTGCTCTCTGTAATGGCGAATGTCTGATCTGTAGGAAGCAGAGCAATGCTACGACAGCATCCTGCTCAGCTAGATGCGACCTGCTCTCTGGAACTGCTGCCATGTTTGCTAATAACGTAGCTGCTTGCTCTTGTAAGAATACGGACACCTTCGAACCTTGTTTTCGTATAGCTCGTAGCAACTCGCCAGCTGTAGAGTATTCGAGTAGAGGCCAAACGGACTGTGGCTCCATGAATGTGAGATTAGCAAGTGCTGCTGCCGATAGAAGTAACGTCTCGTTTATGCGCGTGGCACTAACTAAACCTGCGCAAGAGAAAATAGATATATACTGGTTTATACAATCGGATCTCAGTTTGATACCTATGTAAATTAGAACAGTGGTAATATAGGCATTGTTTAGCTTGTTAGCAGTATACGTGACCAGTCTGTTTCATAATATACTAGGTATGCTGCTAGTTCCTTCGTCATTTGTTAGTACAGTGAAACCTCTATCATTTTTCAAGGGACCAGGAAAAATGAACCATCCATGCCGGAAAACGATCCATCCAGGAAACTTTAATATAAGTAAAATGTGAGTAGGGTGAGACCGAATCAACGGTGGAAGCGGGAAAACGATGGATCCGGGAACGATGCATAGAGGTTTCATTGTACTTTAAACTATTGTGTAGTGTGCCAGTACTAAGGCTGGAATCATTAATGAGCAAAGCAAAGACTCAATTTGACCGTACTGAAAATATAATCGTGCTCCACCTGTCAAATGAAAGAAAATCTTTTGTTGCAATTTTGCGTGCATAGATGTTATTATCTAACTCGGAGCTGTGTAGTTTTGAGGTGCAATTGGTTGAACCACTGATGAGAAAAATCATTTCAAAATGTTGAAAACCAAGAAAGAAATACCCCCAGGAGAGAAAAATATGGAAAAATAATAATTTTGAATAATTATTCCGAAATTAATTATCCTACAAATGGTATGTATGGTATACAAATGATATTTCTATTAGATTTCATTCATATACAATTTTGTTAATCTTACAACGCATATGCTCCGTTTTCCTAGTTGTATATTATGACTACAGTACTTAATTATTACTCGTGAATATTTCTTACGTGTGAGTGATTGAATGAGTGAGGGTAGGTATGTTGCAAGTCCTTGGATGCTATGATTATCCTCGACCCAGGGGGCAGTTATTTGTGCCAGTACCGCGGCAGCTTCAGACATTTCTGATTCAGGACGTTCTACGTCTGACAGAATTTCAGACAAAATCTCAATGCCTCCTGCCTAGAAAATGAAAACAATTTTATTTAAAAAAAAAATAACCAATGTAAATTCCAATTCCATGTAAATTCCAATGTAAATGATCTAGATTAAAATGAAGTAGAAGTAGAATCCTAGTACAGTGAAACCTCTATGCATCGTTCCCGGATCCATCGTTTTCCTGGTTGTGTCATTCATTTTTTGTAACCCCACTCCTATATAATCAATGCTAAATTTTCCTGCATGGATGGTTTCATTTTCATGGTTCCTTGAAAAACGATGAATAGAGGTTTCACTGTATATAAAACAAATGTACGAATAATGGTTTTTACCTGTTCTAGTTGCCTGATTGTTTCTGACACGCAACATACAGTCGCTAACGTTCTCAATGCAGCTGTTCGAACTGAGCTTGCTTTGGACTCGAAACAGATGACAAGTAACGCTCGAACGCCACCGCAGTTGGTTACAAGACTACTGAGGTGTGTTCCGTCTAGACCGAGAGTGGTTAAACTTGTTATCGCCGACCGCAGTGCCATCTCTGAAGACGGTTCTTCAAGGACTGTTACTAAAGCCTGGAATAACAAGAGGAACAAAGTTGTTAAAGAAATGTATCGTTTCTATCACTATGATTAGTACGATCATTGATATGTTACGTTGACACTGAAAATGTTACGCTCTGGTCAAGTCCCCCTGAGCTCTCATTGTAAATAATAATGAATAGATCTTCAACTCATTATTATGAGTTGAAAATTTGGATTGTTCAATTGAGGTATTATAATATTGAGACCTGCGTCAAGACCCTAATCAGTGGCGAACTGGATGAAAAAGGCCCGGGTGGCAATTAAAAATAGAGGTCCGTAAGGGAAAAGTAAAGTGCCAATGAATTTTTGCAAAAATTACAAGGCTTAGCAATGGAATAGCATTTTGTAATGAAATCCATCAGACGTGATCTGTGAATGAGTATAGTTGTACGTAATGTACTAAATGTAATATACTGCTGAAACTAAATAAAGTTGGGAGACCTCCAACTGCGTTGAACAGTATGGGGCCCATGTGATGATCACTGCCCGGGAATATCTGCTCCTGAGCTCAATTGAAATGGAACCTAAACTAGTCATTGAATTTTACAAATTAACATTTTTATTATGTTTGGAGTAGACTTCAGTTTGAAAGTCGACATGTTTTTAAGACTCACCTTTATGTGTTTGGTCAGAACAATGTCCACAACATGTGTAAACGATTGACCTAATGCAGTTATGTTCAATGAGACCTCTTCTTTGTCGATCGGATTTTCAAACGCTGAACGACGTAGTTTATCACATGCTTGAATCAGATCTCGGTTGTCTTCTGTTTTCTCTTTATTTCCATAATCGTATAAGAATTCAACAATATTTCCAACTAAACTCTGGACCAGTGGACCAATGTGATTCATTTTTCCAAATTCAATTTGTCTAGAAAGAGAAAAGTTACAAAGGTCAATTACTTGAGTTCTTACGTAAATTATTACTCGGTAGTAATTATAATAATTCAAATGACAAATTCTAACCAAACTAATATAGCATTTTCATTTTCCTTCTGATTATGTTCTATTTGTCTGTATTCATATATACAATCAAATGTTTCATTCTTTTATATAGTGGGGAAACTTGAAATATCTGTCATTTCTCAAACTAAATAGGTATTTATATATTTGTATTAAAAGATTTATACTTTTGTACCATTGGTGAAATGAAGTAATAAATAAACATTTTGAAAATAATCTTGCGTAGAATATATTATTACGTTCCAGCTACCCGCCTATCTATCCGACTAGAATTTATCTGCAAAACATTTTTTCTTCGTGACTATTAGTTGGACCTACATCGTGAATATAGATTATCGTCTGTCACTATGATGAACGAATGAGAGAATGAGATGAGAGAATTCAGATAATTTTTTGAGCCGTATGTAACCTGTGGCCTGCAGACAAGCACAAAATGGATAAAACGACTCTTCTGATAAAAAGGTTATGCACCACTGCATCAACTTTTACAACGAAGTAGGCCTATGTCATGAAATTATAACAAAAATCCAATTTTTTTGTGTGGTTATAATGATATACAATTAATCTTTTTACTATTGTTTGTTTCTTAGGCTGCCCCGGTGGCTTAGTCAATTATCGCTTGCGGTAGTAACTGAAGTCACCGTTGGGCGTGGGTTCGAGTCCCGCATAAGGCATGGGTTTTTGTAAACGTCCTCTCACTTATCATCACTTCATTGTTTCATTATCACCCTCTCATTCCTACCCCCATATAACCTAGCTGTTGATGGGGTCGTTAAGCAGCATTTGTTTCTTAGACATATTCTATTTCTTACTATTGTTCTGTTTTCTCTGGGTGTTTGCTATGCTTTCCTAGCTAACCCTGACTTCATGCCGCTGCAAGATTCGTACTTGCGACCAAGTATTCAAGTATTTGGCTGTCTGTGACTGTATAATATACCAGTATTTCTACTTCTAATATTTTATACCACATCTATTACACCTTGCATAAAAAATATAGTTTTCTATAAACTTTGAAATTCGTATCTTCCACAACATATTGTATTTGTAACTAAACTCACTGGACCAGTTTGGCAAACTCTGTCGAAATGAGTCGCGTCTTCTCCTGAAGCTCCTTTACCGTGCTGGTAGTCTCTGCAGACATCTTATCAATTTGTCGGCTAAGATCAATAGCGAGAGATTTACTCTGTAGCGTTGTCATGCACTCGGGCTCGTACGATCTGCCAATCTCTCCTAGCCAATGGTGGACAGGGCCTTGGTCTTCAGCGTAATTACGAGTGCTGTGGACAATCAAAAGAGTACTCGATTAGAATTGGAAGGAAAACTGTGTAGATTGTTGTACTGAGTAGTGAAGAAAAAGAATTCAATGAAATTCTTCTTCAATTTGTATTGTTTATATCTATATCGTTTCAATTTATACATTTTCAATTAATTTCAGAGTTTGAGAGATTAATAATTTTTCAGATTATAATGTTGAGTGTTATTTACCCAAAGTAAAATTAAATAGATTTAGATTCCATTTTTGTACTGGACAAGTTTGGTTTGTGTGATTATTGTAATTATACCATTTTCAAAATTTCGTGTAGCGTGTAGCTAAGCATGCTTAGCTAATCTTTATTTTTCAAATACTGTACATTCAATCTGTGGTCTAGTCCTTTGCAAACTTCAGGCATATACCTGTACGTATACAGAGCTGATTTGCTGCCACATTCCAATAAACTGTTGTAAAAAATCGTAAAAAAAAATCAATCGAAACGTTTTCAAGAAGTCATACCGTACCACGTCATGTATATTCGTTTCAACCGGGATTATAGAGACCGAGACTTTTACCTGGGAACTTTTATGATCTTGAAAAACTATCTTACGCATCTCGATATTTGACCATATCCAAAAAGTTAAATCATTCCCCATTCCCAGGTTGAGGAGGTAAAAATGAGTAACTCAAGGACCAGTGCAGGTAACGACCACTTGTCACACCTTGGAGTAATCTAAGCCCTCTAGAGAGCTAGATATACATATATTTATATATATGAGATGAGCATAAAAATGATATATATTTATATATTTACATAATTATATGAACAGGGAACCTGAATAAGTACTACTGCAAATTTCAGAATATAATTATCACAAATATTTTTTCATTTTTGAACAATCACCACTATATCTGGAGATAGGCCTACTACTACCGATATAGAAGTTTTTATAAGTACCAAAGTATTTTTTAGTTTCAAAACATTGACAAAAAATTAAAAATAAATAAGCTCTATCAAAAGTGCCCAAATTTCGTGGTCACAATATTATCGTTCATGCAACTTGAACTCGAGTATAAACATGAATCTCCTCCCCCTCTTTCTTCTAGTAGCCTAAATATTATAGAAAAGTTCCGTAATTATCGGTCAACTATACGGTTTTCCAAGCATAATGAGGAAGTAACCTGTGTAAATAATAGACTATACCATAAATCGGTACCATATATGTATTAAGTGATTTTAATCAGGTACGTGATGTTATGTCATTAAAAGACAGAGACAAAAGTATCGTATGCAATAAGACGTGTGTCAAGGACCTCAAAACAACATAAATGGACCCCATTGTTAAACTCTTTTGTCCTCAAGAATGTTGTAGCGCTGAAAGTGAATTACAACACGTTGCCAAACGAAGCAAAAAATCTATCTCACTTTCAAAATAAATAATCAGTTCCACTTCACCTAGACTTGGTATACGATCGACTCGGCAGTCTTGATATGTAAATGTTAATAAATAGAGGTAAACTGTAAGCGTACAAACATACGATTTATTATGTTGACTAATTATAATAATGAATTATGATGATTGAATCTGTATTGAATATGAATGTGTTTAGAAATCAATCAATTCGACTCCACCTATAATCTCAACACGTCTGCACCGTGATTATTATTCTTGTATGATTACAAGTTGTAGGTTGATGGTTTAATGATGCATGCTAATGACTCATTAGATGAGCGATAGCGAAGACCTCCATCCCACTCTTATGGAGCTTTGTCTGTGTGTGTGTGTGTGTTTGCACCCACTGCACAGGTCTCTGATCGTCATGGAACTTTTTCTGTGCACGCAGACTTATCCAACTTGGAAGTGTGTAGTTTTTGTGTCAAATCGGTTGCATCATTTTCTAGAAATACCATCTCAAAGTTGCTAAAAACCCCATAAGATTGGCTGGACGGGAAATTTTGAAAAATAAAATCTCTCCATAAAAACATTCAAATTTTCACTGAATGTAAACACATAAATGATAACACATTATTACGTATTTGTATATGCAATTCGGACCAGCTGTTTTTGAGAAAATAACTGTATAAATGTTTTTTTATTTACTATAGATGGATGTAGAAATAGTAGCAGAAAAATGTTGTCTAGATTCACGGCTTTCTAGAATTCGATAGTATCCAAAGAAATATATTTTATTCAAGTCAAGGTGTGTAGAGGTTTCGAGTATACTTTATAATGGCCTATATCGCTCATCTTACAACACATCTGTTGCGCTTGCCTAGTATTTAGTGGAATAATAGACTATCCCAGCTTACTCATCATAAGACTCATCTAGCTTTTCTTTCAGCCGAGTGCAGAACACTGTTGTCTCATAACTATGACTTTTCGTGTTGAAAATTAGCTACAGACATCATAGTTTCATACTAATAGACTGTCAAGCCTTGTTTTCAAACACGACACATTTCATCTCATTCAATTGAACAAATTCATAAATTCTTTCATTTTTTGGAAAAAATAGATTATTTAAAATTTCGAAGACAATGATGTAAGATATTAAAAGACTGAAAGAATGAATCAATGGTTTTATAAAAGTTCCGATGCGTGTTTATAAATAATTCAATAATCCTCATTCCTGACTTTTGGTTTGTATTGTTTAAATAATTGAATATTCAACCCAAGTAAAATTTTCGTACTTGAAAATTACACAGTTTTTACAGTTTTTTTAACAGTTTTTAGGGACGATTAATGTTACTGCATAGGGGTACCGGTACAGGAAATAGCAATACGTTCTAAACGTAACTCTCAAAATTACATCATTGTCTCAAATTCGTGTAATAGTGTAACCATGGTCATTCGCTCACTCGATGTAAAGCGAAACAGACATGCGCGTCAGTAACTCTCGCACACTATTTTGAGAATACAGAATATATATATATATACGTATAATCATTTAATATATTAAATAAATGTTGTTCTGCTTAAACTTTCGTAAAAAATTAGCATAGACCAGGAAATTACTCGTCAAAGAGGTTTGAGTAGAATTGAAGCGCTAAATCTAAAGTATATTTGCTACACTAATTTTACCATCAACTTGAAACCAGGAAGTTTCAAGACTTCGCTAAACAGTAAAAAATAAATCTTTTAAACAATTTTCATAAGACCGATCATTTGAAAAGTACACCATTATTCTAACAGTAAGTCGCTGAGGAAAACTACTATAAAAACAAGCACGGTCGAACGAGTCGATATAAAATCTGTATCATCTTTTGTACTCTCTTCTAAAGATATTACTATACTGACATATAGGCCCTAATATGTAGCCTACCCATTGTCAAGTCCTAAACTTTTAAATTTACAAAACTGTAAAAATAAGATGGGTTATTTTTTGTAACATGAATGGAAAACTTATAAGCAAGAAATTTGAGCTCATCTTGACTGTTAAAAAACTCAAAATTATAAAAAAATTTAATAGTTTGGATGTTCACTGATCCGAACAGATGTTATAAAACAGCGGCCCCAAAGCAATTACTCCTATTATAAGAATCTGTACAATACAAGTTATTACTGTGTTTTAAATTGTATACTGTACAAGTGTACCGGTGCAATTGCCAATTGGGATTTAATTTTAATGGTACGAATTAAATATTAATATTTTTAAAATACGTGCGGTGACTAACACCGCCATTGTAATACTTCTACTAAAACTGTTCAAGAAGGAAATCGGTAACGTCAAGTAACAAAAATGTCAAAATGTAATAGTATAATTTGCTATAGGGCCTATACCATTTATTGGTTTGAGGAGAAAGAGAGGAGAGAGAAATCGATTGTCCTACTTCCCATTGATTTGAAAGATACGTAAAAAGAACACAAAAACAAAATAAATATACACACAGTCACACACGCACGTTTCCTATATATTATAATGAATGATCTTTAATGGTATAATAATCTGCAGGTTAGAGTGTGAAAGGTCATCTAATTTCTTAACCCTTCAAATTATACACTCCATATTATTCTAATCCAATGTTATGATATAAAAAAGAAAGTTCTCAGGTATTTGAGATAGTGCTTACCTATTGAAGTTCTTGAGAAGATTAACTGGCCGAGCGTGTTTTTTGCCGTTTGTCGCACTTGAGCGACTTGGTATATTCAACCGCCTGTTGATGAGCTTTTTGACCGTTGACGACGACGAAGACGCTTTGGGAGTCGACGTAAATGTCGGTAGGCCCGGTGGTCCTGTAAGGTCCAGACAATGAGGATGCTGGATAGGTCTTAGGTCAAGATACTCAATAGGGGGAAGAATTAATCCTGTAGGTAAACTCTGGTGTATCGACGATTCTGAGATGTTATTATTTGAAACATTGAGTACATTAGTTCTTGCGGTTATGGATGAATTAGAAACGTTGCCATAGTTTAGTGTTTCTGATACGACAGATGTATCAACCTTGTTTGTTTTCGATGAGTTTTTATTATTATTATTCGATACTTCGACGGTAGATTCTAACTTTGAACCGTTGTCACTTTTAGATTTTAATGGACAATCACCGCACTCATTCAGTACTACTAGATGTAATTGATTTATTGAAGCACTAGAACAATTGACTGAACACTCAGATGTTGATTTCTTTAGGATTGTTGACGTAGATTCGTGAAGTGTAGTCAAACTGTTGGGCGGAGTATTTGTTTTGCTACCAACACTGGATGGTGGTGAATTCTCTGAATCTGAGAATCCAGAATCTTGACTTTTATGACTACTACTAGGACTACTGGACGAGCCGCGATTGATGCTGGATTCTGGACCTAGTGGACGACGTTCTGCCTCTTCGTCAGCCTCCGTGTAGTTTGACCACCAAACTTTGCTGCGACTTCTTTGGAAATCTCCCATCACCGAAAACCCTGTGGTAACAATAATATCGTTTATTAACATAATTAATTTATATAACAAATTTGTTACTAAAGACTTTCTAGTGACGACCTATAGTGATCATTAGAAAAAAAAAGTTTTAATTAGTGTTACGTAACGAAGCAACTTCGTTATACATTATATGAGGGAAATAAATAATATGCCAGGAAATTTAAGGCTAGTTGACAAATAAATATAGTGACCTGTCTCATGATTCAATCAATACTTCTATTTTCAACTTATTAGATCTATGAGAATGAGAGTATGACAGATAATAGAAAATCACGTGGGTTAGGCGAGCTACCCACTGGGGGAAACCCTCCCATTTCCATTCACAACACCCCTCATTCATGCGAAATTATTTCCCTAGGGTGTTATTCCAACGGTTATTCTCAACCCCTCCACACGGAATATGAACCGTAAATACGTGCCTATACAACCATATTCACATTTCGATCGTAGGCCCAAGCCCAGCTGCTAGAATTTTCTATTACTTTGAAACTCCCCTCTACGTAAATTTGACGATCGAGTGTTTTCTTTACTTCGGTGAGAGTTCCCATCATGGCATATAGTGCGGGATAACGGTCGTGGTGTGTAGGGAGGGGGGGGGGGGGGGAGATGAAGATGGGGAGAAACCAAAGGGAGAAACCGAGACACCACATCTGGGAAGACGGTTGAAGATTTTTTATTTATTATATATATTTGACTAATATGAGCGCAATATTTCTTCTCGTACTGTTCCTCATATAATTAGGGAAAAGAAAAACGCTAATATTGGATGTGTTGAACAGGTTTGACGACTTTGGAAGATACTTTATTTATATGTTAGTTAATGAGAACATTATGAAGTTGCTATGAATATTTGTTTTGAATTGAAAATGTGTAAAAATATAGATCTATAAATCTACAGAAAAAATAAAATGTCAAATTTAAAAATTCCGAAATGCGTAGCAACTTGTTTTTTTAAATTCGTTAAAAACTGAAATGTTCAGTATATTTGGTATCACTATTATCCATAGCCTTAAATGGGGAACAATGATTTTGTATATCACGATGTTAATAAAAAAAAAGAGAAGTCTTGACCGATTATTTTCAAATACTAGAAAAACGTTTTAATATTATACACTATAGGCCCTACACATGGGATAATAATTACATAATAGATTAGGCCTACTATGAGTTCATTCAGGCGGTTGATTGACCGTGGAATATGAAAAAAGTGATCAAAATGAATCACAAAATGTCGAAACGGAAGAGTTCGATGTCGATCGGTGGATGGAAAACGATGAGGAAAGTCAGGAAACAGTTAAAGACATCACAACCTTGAAACTAATTTCAACGAATAATGACGGTATTCATTTTCTCAATTTTCAAGAAAACTGGAATTCATCATCTCAATTTCAGAAATTATAATTAATATTTTTGTCTTCCAAGGACCATGAGTCGTATAGGCATTACCGTTTTTGTATAGAAATATGAACATAATCGAGTAATGTATACGTCACGACTCAAAAAAAAAAAAAATCCTGAAGGACATATAAATTAATATAATTTCTAAAATTGAGATGATGATTTCCAGTTTTCTCTAAAATTAAGGAAACAAATTTCGTCATTATTCGTTAAAATCTAGTTTCAGGGTTGTTATGTCCAACCAGTCGACAGTAATTATCAGCATGCAGAGTTAGTTTAATTCAAGATACATGATTTTCTACTCTGCCATTCGTTTCCAGTAGACACGGTTCGGTGCGAGTTTATTACCCTAAGCTTTGTCCAACAGCGCAATGTTATTGTGTGTCCAGTGTCAATGATTTGTTGTTCAGTTCGCCTTGCTTGAAACTTGAAAGTGCTAACCTATCCCAAATTCTTGTTTACCTATGAGTAACGTTATACATTTCAAAACTCGGTAACTAAATAAATATTGAAATAACGTGTAAATAACTTCTACACGCGCCTCAGCACGAATAATGTTGAATTATAACATTTTCGTAATATTTATTTTGCTAGTAATATATTTAATGCAAAACGAGTTGTGACATTTCTGTATGCCACATATATATGTATTAATGATACGTATACAATGTATTGATATTACAGGTAAATTATATGAATTTATCATAATTGTTTTACTATAAATTGGTATATCACAAAAACGGTTTATACTTATAATGTGTTTCGGACTTTTGTAAATTGAAAGACTTATGCGCAGCGGTAAAGTATTGTCACAAACAGCGCAGTCCTGAAAGTCAATTGTTTTTAAATAATTACAATGGGGTGGGAAGATCGCCCTTGTGGTGCCCGGTCCGAACGATCCTATCTTCATCCATAGCCTTCATGGGGAACCACGATTTTGTATCAAGTTTCGATAAAAAAAATATATATCAATTGGTTTAAATCGTTGACGTCTTCGATGCCTGTTCGTCGAATCAATTGGTTTGGCTCTGACACAATCTATTTCTATGGGACGATCTCTTGTCGGCATCCTTTACCATATTGCCTTACAAGGTGGCAGTACATAACGCAAGAGTAATTGTTGTCAAGTACGAGTATGTACAATCTGCACGTGAATTCTCCTAGCTACTTATCTCTCAGTTTTAAAGTAAATAAGATATAAAATGAGTAAAGGTGCAGGCGGACGTATAAATAGAATTAAAGTTTTTTAATAGTTAGTAACATTCGTATCCAGATTTACTGTGTCTGTAGACACAGCATAATCATAATTTTCAAAATGTTATCAGCAAAATGAAAACTTTATTCAACATATATTAATATTAGTGAGTTTCCAGGTATAGATTATATTATGAGAAAAGTTGTGATATGACGTTTGCTTCATTATCAGCAAGCCAAATTAGAGCATAGACTATGATTATACCACATTGTGACAAATTATATCCAATTGAAAAAAATCCAAGAAAATCGAGATGTATGTATATATACATGTTGTTTTTCGATTCTTTTTTGTTCACAAAATATGTGGATGACAATTATATAGTTAAGGTAAAAAATGGATTTTTTAAACTCTGCAGTGTCAGTGTTTTCCGGTATTGATATAATGAGTGTATGTGTGCCGTGTTCTAATGTTGATGGTAACGAACGTTGGTCTCCCATATCTATTAACAGTAACCCTTCGGAGTTTCGAGTCGCTGAAATGAGACAAATATCTTTCGAGTGAAGTCATAACTGACAGGTAGCACACATTAACAACAAAAAATAGAAGATTCAACTCATTAATATAAAAATATTTTATCCTCTTTCAAAGAGTTTCAGTCTATTTCAACTTCCGCAAGGTCAAATATAATGATCAAAATCCGTCAATTATTTTCACTATGTACTTGTTAAAGATATCTATCATTCTGTTAGAAATGCATAATACTATCATGGAGTTAATAATATAAGGCAGCGCGTGAATAATTTACTATTAGAAGACAAAACATTCATCGTAAAAGGAGTGGAACCTACAAGGTCTTTCTTGGCAGGGAGAATACAGATTGGTCTCTGAGCTACTGAAGTTGCATGCGAACAATGGTACGAACAATTGCGCAGACGTTGACAATTTTCTTGTAAGTTTAGTAGTCAACAATATCAGGTTGCAATTGTAGATGCAGTAAGGATAGGGCATTATAAGAAGGAAGCCAATTTAATTGACTAACAATTAAAATGCAAGAAGCGATAGATTTACAATGATGTTTCTGTTGACATCAAATGTGTATTATAAGGAGAATGACAAGATACTATTTATAAAACATTCTTCTTATAATTCTTGTCGATAAATCATGTAGTGCTATGTGAACTGCTCAGCATATCTTTCCATATATTGTCTAGTATTCTTAACAATAACATTACAATAAGGATCAATTAAAGACTGCTACCTTTTTCACTATTGTGCCCTATCCTTTAAAGGACATCACATCCCTGAAACTAGATTTCAATGGATATATGACGATATTTATTTCCTCAATTTGAGAGAAAACTAGATTTCATCATCTCACTTTCCGAAATTATAATAAATATTTTGCTTTCCAGAAATTATAATAAATATTTTGCTTTCCAGAAATCATGAGTCATGACGTAGGGAATACCGAACATGAACAGAATCGAGTAAATTGTCTACGTCAAGATTCAGAAAAAGAGCCGGGTCTCAGAGGACAGATACAATTTCTGAAATTGAGATGATGGTTTCTAGTTTCTTTCTTAGTCATAGGGTCTTAGGGTTCTTAGTCTAAAATTCGGGAAATGAATCATGAATCCAAATTATTCTTTGAAATCTAGTTCCAGTGATGTGATGTCCTTTAACACTATGACGATTAGGAGATTCTGTATGAATTCTTTGGACTTCTTGAAAAGATTCAACTGTAGATAAGTGGAATTTTATAAGAATTGAAACGTGAGTAAATTTGCACATCATTTTCTAAGCATATACTACATCTTTTATACTTGTTATACTTTTGTCTTTATAACAGGGTTGAACACAAGTATTTCAGAGTTGTAAAACTTTCGTTGGAAGATTTTCGACCGTCTTCGATAGCCGATAAAAGAATCTATATAATTTTTTTAAATCCAAGTTAATTTCCGTCGACATGCAAATGTCTGCGCCCATAACATATTACAGAGAAACTGCATCATCAAGTACCAATTAGGCACGGATTTTATGTATCACTATCATCCGCTTCACAGCTGTTCGTGGGATCGTTAAGCAACATTAAACACCGACCATGCTCGCTTTGATATAATTCCTTTAAAATGTATGAGCAATAATTTGTTATAGTTGAACGTTGAAGGTGCAAGTCTCAACTGTATAGTGTTTATCAAATACATCATGCACGCTGGTAATTGTATACACCGTGAAAGTATTATAAGTTTTTACGAATGAGTCAAATGTGGTGAGAAATGAGAAACCACGTAGGTAAACACAGCAAGATCGAAACTCCAGGTGTAGATTATTTTCATCTCGTCGACTAGATGTACAGGGTCGGACTGGCCCACCGGGATACCGGGAAATCCCCCGCGAGGCCTTGACCATTTTGGAGGCCTCTGATCCCATATTTAAAATTATATTCATGTAAATGTGATTTTAATTATGATCCCATATATGTCCATGATTCAATTATCAAAAATAACTTCGAAATGTCCATAGCGGTTCAATTTCGGCTCCAAAACTGCTTGTAAATCGCAAAAATAGCTTGAAAAATGATCATATTTCCAAAAATTAAACGCGGGGCTTTGCTGAGGGAAATCGCAGAAATAGCATCGAAAACAAAAGTCCAGAATGATTCAAATATTGAAAATAACTTCGAAAATGTAAATAAATGGTACCCCTCCCCCATACACAAGTCATGACGACGTCCCTGGACAGGGTCAGCTGATAACTACTTGGAAAATGCCAGTTATGTGGGCCCGTCAATACTTTCAACAGTTTACACATCACATGAAAGGTACAAAAATGTAATGTGTATTATTCAATCTGGTGATCTATCATTAAACTCCATCTTGGACCCTGATTTACTTTCCCCGGGAGGCCTCTGTGTTGCCAGTCCGACACTGTAGATGTAGATTCATTGTACTGCTGAGAACGCATGAATCATTTGATTCGTCACGGTGTCAGCCTATCAGTCAGCATCATCCGCTTACTCAAAGAAGTTGCTACACGCGGCACATACCTGTATGACACTGTCACCTCGGTTGTCGATGTATACGTCATATTATACATTTATGTATTCGTATCGGGTTAAACAATGCACTGTGTAATGATAACTACGGTATATTGGCGTCGGTGAATGATATATGAGATGATGAGATGAAAGGTTATTTTATTATGTGTTTTTAATCAGAGGGGTTAACAACTCCTGAAATCAGGTGTACACTTGCCATGAAATCCCATGAAATCCCCTTGAAATCCCTGAAATCACTTGAAATCCCTGAAATCACTTGAAATCCCTGAAATCACCTGAAATCCTTGAAATCACCTGAAATCACCTGAAATCACCTGAAATCACCTGAAATCATCTGAAATCCCTGAAATCACCTGAAATCACCTGAAATCACTTGAAATCCCTGAAATCATCTGAAATCACCTGAAATCCCTGAAATCACCTGAAATCCCTGAAATCACTTGAAATCATCTGAAATCACCTGAAATCTGAAATCAGGTGTACACCAAACTTTCGAGTTGTAAACCCCTAGTTTTAATCCCAGTATTGATCTGAACGAAAGAGGAAAACCACGAAAAATCTCTACCAGGATGGTCGACCATGGCCTGGGAATTGAATCCCGGTCTCCTAAATGACTGTTCAGTGTGCTAGCCACTCGACCACTCGTCTCAGTACATTTTACATATCGTAGCGTAATAATTTAAAATGTAGAACCTTTCGGATACTTGGTAGATAATTGAAGCGAGGAAGATTCGGAAAAAAAGAAAATAAGATGAAGCATTGACTAAAGATATATACATAAATGAAGTGAGACAAATCGAAGAAAGAGAAGGTCCGAAATAAGGTTGAGAACTCTTATCCCAGCATGACTTTTGAATAATTCTTCATTTCTTAACTTGTCACTATAATTTTTACAATGAGCTATATTAAATCTAATTAGATTTTGGGTTTTGATTTAATCATTTTCAGTTTCTTTGAGGAGGTAAGATCGCCCTTGTGGTGCCCCGTTCGAACGATCCTAAAGTTTCATCCTTTGCTTTTATAAGGGGGCAATGACTTTGTGTCAAGTTTTCGACATTAATAATAAACAAATACATAAAAGATTTATAAGCAAAGATGGTCTCTCCTATGCCACACGACTACAGCGTATGGGTGATGCGCAATTATTTAATTCCAAAATTCTTTCGTGGATAGAAGCCAACTATACATACAAGTCTGACTATAATAGTACTTGTATGTTGTATTCATGAAACAGAAGGTGGCGAACGACCGTTCCTCCTATCCTACACCATTAGCGCACGGTAGTTCGGAATTTCATATTTCAAGTATACATGATAAAAACTGATAAAATGGACACAACAATGTATAAAACTGAAACAAGACATGATCACTCATACTTGGGCCTACTTCGACGTATTGGGTTATAGGCTAAATATTTGAGTACCACACTTTCTCCTTCTTGGACAATCATGACGCATAAAATAACAGTCAACGAAGAACTTGAGTCCTTGAACTTATCAAGATTGAATACTGAAATAATCTTAGTTCCAATAATAATGAGAATCTGAAGATATTATTAATCAACTTATGTAATGTAATTGATAATGTAAATAAGTTATACTATTTTAAAATATGATTTAAAACAGTGGCTGCAAAATAATATAAGTTGATTAAGTATTTTCTGATTAAATTTGGCCCCCCTGTCATTTCTGTTTTTCATAATCAATTTCTAACGTGAATTAATCTAATCCTACTTTTTTGGGTTTTGATTTAATAATTGTCAGTTGATAATATGTATATAGTAAAAAGATAATATAATTTATTTATTGTTCACCACTAGTTGTTTGTATTTGTTTAATTTGGCTTATAATTTATTATCCTACAGATAATTGCCTTTCATAAGCTTCGTAGATCTTTTGAGAATATTGTGTCTATTTATTATTCTTTTTTTGTGATAACAAAATAAAACAATGGCAATTGGCCTGCCAATGTATAGACTTGCGATGTGCGAGATGCGATTTCGATCCCCAATACTGTCACTGGCAGGCCCTACTGTAGTAGGATCGTTTGGACGGATTAGCACAAGGGTACTATACTAGGATGTAATATAGTAGGCATACTATTAAATCCTCCTAGGTAGTATACCTCATCACCAAAAGCAAAGATTCATTTTTTCGTTCAGGTTATTCGTTAAAAAAACTATATATTATAGCCCTCGTTTTTATCGACGACATACAGTCCTAGTAGGCCCCTATATATTGTGCATCATCATTACTGTACACGTGCATTGTTGAATTCTAACAATATAAACAAATTCAATTAAACAATTTATTGTAAATGTATCGGTTTGCATATTTTCAAGTAGGCCGACGACATCAATAAAGATTTGTAAATTATGACGACCCATCGAACAGTATATGAACTGAAGGTTTACTACCAATTAGGCAATTACGTATATTTGACATAATTATGTTATAAGATTAAGAACCTGTAATCACCTACAATTATTGATTAGATCATACTGAAAGTGGATCTATAAAATCTAAATCTTGGTTTGATTGCCTATAGGTATCGTATGGAACATGTTATTAATAGTTACTGGCTTTTAAGTGATGGAGAGACATTATAGCTATATACTGAAGACTGAATATCATTACTGCAAGAAGTTACATAATTATAATACCAATTTGTAATACCTTTCGATATTAAATTAGTTACACATATTATAGAGCCACCCTAGATATTATAGTGATACACAGTGCCTAAAAACTCTCAAGCCAAAATATGCTTATGGAATCGGTTATTTTAGTTTTACATAACTAATAATGATATTGTTTTTCTGTGAGTTATCGATAAACGATACAACGCGGGCTGTGCGATAGTATGTTGAATGATCAAGTAGGTAACAAAAAACTATATGTATAGCCATAAGCGCAAAACATCAAATTAAATTATTTTTTCTCAAAGTAGAAATTCTACATTAATTACAATCCTTATGTAAGTGTATTTATAAAACGGTTACCTATATTCTCATTAATTTCGCGATACCTTCATAAATAATTTGAATGTATAATTATAGGAAATTAAATATATAATATCCTTTATTTTTAATAGTGTCAGCGAATTAAGAACGCGGTTGGTATATTCCCCTTCTTGTTGTCAGTAAAGAGAATCCACTCAAGACAATATTTAAAAGTTTATAAAAACGAGATATTAGTTAAAGCTGAAGACAGGAAATACTAAACGACGCCACGCTATATCCTCCCATCTGCTGTTTGTTTGCTACACGCATGGCAGCCGTTCAAGCCCAGGTGATAGTGTATGTATGCTGCCTAGGATTATAGCTATCTATGAAGGATACGAAACTTGGACTTCTCCCATGTTCTCCCAGCTGACGATCGTTTCCACAGCTAAGAAACCTTGGGTGGATTGAAAAGACGAAGTTTATACCCCGGGTGAGGCAATTCAATTTTGTACTTACACGGCGTTTAAGGTAGACCGGGGTTTGAACTTCGTCTTTGGGAATGCAATTTGGTACTTAGACGGCGTCTAAGGTAGGCCGGGTTTTCATGGTTTCCCTCGCGGTTTCCCTCTGTATAGTCTAGGCTAATGCCGGGATGGTTCTTACAATAAGTCGGCCATGACCGCTCCCTTCCCACTATCCTTCTCATTACCCAAGAACCTTCATCTCATCATCCCCTCATCTCATTAATCATATTAGACGTAACAGTGCGTCGTTAAACCCAGTATTAAAAAACGTCACTCTCAGTTGCATATCCGTCGTAGATAGGTATATAATCCCAGGTGATGCGCTAGTAGCCTAAGCTCGAAGTCAGTCAGATGTGTCCAGGTGCGAGGGTGATCGCACGCGTCACCCACACGACTCTCCCTTGCAGATAACAAACCAACAATAGAATGGACGATTGTTGACGAAAACGTCACGGATCTACAAGGAGTGAGAACTTGACAATGTATGCCTATTGTGATAATAATAATAATATGGTTTATCGTCAGTTTTTCGATTTTACATTGTGAACTATTTGATATGTCAATGAGATAATACTAGAAGATAATTAAAATTAATTTCTATTGGAATGTTCTAGATAAAGTGAACTTCGAAAATTAACATGCTATAGGCCTACATACTTGATTGAATTAATGACACGACAATTTTGGTCATTATTATTTTGAGAAATGATACAGTGCACACATTTCTAATTTATGGTTTCTGTAAATAAGCGTTTATAATATAATAACATTTTTATAGGCCTATATTAAAAATTCATTCAATTTAGATTTAAAATGTGGGCCAGATAATAGTTTTGAGAATGTATTAGAGATTCATGATAAGAGATTCAACCACGTACGCACAATAGAAACGTAGAAAGTTATACTCGCGGTTTTTAATAAAAACTCTCTGTAATCATACAGTAAACCGAGTGTGTCTTATAGTGACTCGAACTGGCCTAGCCGCATGCGGTCGCTATTAGGTTTGTCACATTTGTCCGTTATACTATTAACTCAAACTCAAACAAAGAAAGTTTTGATGGTAGAATTTAAAAAATGAGCCGCTGGGCAAATTTAGGCGAGTATTTTATTGAAAAGTCGACTCGGACACTGATAATTTGTGAAATTTATTTTTCTGAATGTAGGACATCCAAAACTTGCTTCTTTATTGTAACAAACCTGTATTCTGAGACTACTTTTATACATAATATATTATCGCACAGCGATGTGATATATTATGAAACGAGTGGTGATTTAAATGTTGATATATATGAGATGCCGATGCGCTTACATTTAACATCGGAAAGTGTATGAATTACGTACTCTGGATTTGACAGAAAAACTGTTGCAAAAAGGAGAAATAATAGGCCCATCATATTTCAATCTTGATACCAATAAAAGTCTACGTTCCAAATAAATGTTCGTCTATTTGTGGAATATAATCCAGTCGACATCATAAGGATGCAACCGATCATGATCTTAGTGAAATTGGTATGTGTTTATATTGGGTTTATAGCAACGCACTGTAATGATAACTAAGATATATTGGTGTCGATAGCGATGGGAAATGATTAGATTACCAAACCAAATCAAGCCTGAGACCTATGTAGGGTCTATAGGTGATGAACAGTATAAAGTAAAATCAAAAAAGCACTCATAAATGAATTAAACCCACAATTGTCATCTATCTGTTGTTCTAGATTTTCGAAAGTGAAAGATGGAAATATTCATTATACAGAAAACTCGGAACCAAATGGCCGGCGGACGACAATGCTTAAATCTAGGAAGTTCATTAGAAAGTTATTTTAAGTTAGAATAAATTAGTAATAATGATAAAATAAGTATAAAAATTGTTCATTATTTAAATTTATTGTAAGGTTTTATTATAACTGAAAGTGTCCAGTCAAGAAAACATTAACTTTTGTAAGAAAAGCGAGAAAAGTTGCGCCAATAGATCTTGACCATCATCGCTACAGCCACTGTATAATTGAAATGAAGAAATGAAACGTGTGTGTGTGTGTGTGTGTGTGAACACAGTGACTGTAGCTGCAGGCTGTCACACCTTTATTACGGCTTACGCATAATCACGAACACCACGATCCTGTATGATGCATGTAAATAGTGTCACGCATAACAAAGGTACGGATGCCAACAACAATTCGATTGTGCATGTACAACAATTCAAACTTAGTCGAGACATCGAGTCAACATTGGCTACAATTAATATCTTATGTATAGCTGTTATGCAGATCGAAGACATTTGTCTGTGTTGTAGATATAGACTATACATTATAATTACATATTTTTTAATGGTGCTGAACGACCCACCAAAAACTAATTTTTTGTTTGTTCTGTAAGCACTGCACAGGTCGCAGGGTCGACATGAAACTTCTGTACACTCATCAGCTAGACTTATCCACTGTATAGTTTTTGGGTTGAATCGAATGGAGGATTTTTTGAGAAACATCATTTCTAAAAATCCCATATAAGATTTGGCTGGGCAAAAAAAAATGAAAAAAAAAATCTCTCCAAAAAAAATCAAAATTTTCCCCGAATGTAAAAACAAAAATGAAGCACACTATTGCAAATTTGTATGCAGTTCGGATCAGCCGTTTTGAATAAAATATTTTGATAAATGTTTTTAATCTTCAAATAGACAGAAATGTTTATTAGATCATGCTAACGAGATTCACGGCTTTCCAGATTCTATATTTACAGAATGAAGTATATTTTAAATAAGTCAAGACGTGTAGAGTTTTCGATTAACACTCATCTCACAACGCATATTCTGCGTTCGCCTACCTAGAATTATATCTCTATACCATGCAGATGAACTGTCTGAATACATATTGCAGCATGGCTCAGTCCCATGGCCATTGGCACGAGAATATTAATAAGATTGAAAATGTTCAAAATTAGAAGAGATTAGAAATTGAAATAGATTTCACCATGTATCAAATCAATGTTACACAGTCAAGCGAGAACTTTATTATAGGCCAGGTGGCTCTGAAAGGCGTCTTTGGCGCTTCTTGATTATGGATTTACTAATATATTATTTATAATTATGCTAATTGTATCCACTAAAGGATAAGATCACCAAAACACAAATAGGCACACAGCCGTTATATTGGCAGCCTCTATTCACCGAACCATTGGTGTATGAAACAACATGCGAACGTTGTTGTTGTTGTTCTTACGTGCAACCTAAATTAAGCTCAATCAACCAAACCAAAAAAAAAATAAAACTAAACTAAATCAACAGAACAAACAACCTAAAGTAATTTAATCTAAATTAAAACTAATCTAAAATCTACCGTGCGGTATCTTTAGGTTGTTACGATTTTCCAGAAATGACAAAAAAAAAATTAGGCATAAAACAATTTTTACTTTCGATGTTATATTTCACATAGATGCATAAAAATCTCTACGCAAGTATGGCATACTTCTGGTTTCAGATTGTTGAGTACCGAAAATCGAAAAAGTTATGTTTCGAAATAACTGCATTTGAAAATAATAGCAAAAAAGTGAATCACACTGAAATATGAGAAGTGGGTGGATAAAGTGCTGAATGAAAAATGTAATGTAATCAGAAGCACTTAGAATAATTTGATGATTCTTGCAGCATACAATGAATAAAACTATGAAACTGAAAAATTTGAATGTCCAAAAAAAAAAAATGAATGTCCCGTAAAATCATGTACAGTATTCAATAAAATTAAAATAATAAAGTGAATATAAACGGAGATCAGGAGTAGGCCTACAAAAATAATAACGCCAAACATATAACAATGTAAAAATAATTACACAATTCACATGCACTACTGATTACAACTATTTCAAAAATTATGGTTGAAAAATAATGAAAATGGTGATAGTCAGTGTTCACACTAAACAAAATTCTATGTAGGCCTATATTCCTAATATAAGTAAATTTAGTCGTGATACATTAGTAATTAGCTCACTCGCTAAATGACTTCACTTTGTATTTTACAAATCTTATTTCTGGAAGGTTTATTTGAAAATGAAAATATTACTATATTATGTCTCATTCAATAAAAATATTATTGATCTTATGATAAATGGAACTACAATTAATTCGATTATCAATTGAATATATATAATTATTTAATTACCTTTAATTCCATGTGTTTATAGATGACTTTGGTTTCCTTCAATTCATTTCGTCTTTTAACTTTTGTACCACAATAACTACTCGTTTTTTAATTATTTATAATATTGATTTATCAATTAATAAATAAATTACAATAATCAACGTAAAACTGTTCGATTATTCACATTTGATCGTTCATAACACTTTATTTAAATGCAGCAATACGAAACGTTAACGCGCAAGGATAGTACCGCGTCCCTGCTCTGTAGAGGTTCGGATGTAACTAAACTTGCCTGAAACTGAAAGTTACGAACACCGTGGTTACGAACATGCGGTCTACAAGCTGCAGTTTACAGCCACGTGATTCGCTGCGCACTGCACACTGCGCTCTCTGACGCAGGGAGTCATCAAAATTTAACATTTGTTTTGGTCTTCTTTTATATTGGGCTCGGTTTTACGAATTGATAGTTTTAACTTGTTATCACCCTTGGTTACATATGTTATATTCGAACCTTTAACTAATAGTTAGCAGATTAGTACTTAACTATGATTCATACTAAAACCAGGTCTTAGTAAGCCATCTTTGGGCTAACGCTAACGTAGTTTTTTATATGATACCATTTTTGTCAAATGTTTTAAATATCGAGCAACAATTTGAACTACGACATACATTAAATTATTTACTTCAAGATGATTTTTTTGTAATACGAAAATTTTCTAGGAAATTGTTTGATTGAGAGATCGTTTTTTAATTCTTGTACAAATCGATTATTTATAACGAAAACCAATTTGTAAAAATCGATGACATAATTTATTCAAAATATTATGATTTTTTTTTGTTTTACTCGATCTACCTTTATAGAAATGTTGAATATTTTACGTTTTCTTTGAACTATAAAAGGTGTATACAACACGAACACACTGTTGAGCAAAATATTTTTTGTATCTGTGATGGGTGAGGAGGGGTGGGAGTGGAGAGGGGTGTTATTATTCAGTTCTCCAATATTTATAATACAATATGTTTAATTGGGTTAATTTTTTATTATTGCGACGAGTAATAGAATCAACAGTTATTATATACATCCACAAGCTTGCCAACAAGTAACAATTAATTGATTATGAATTCCCATTTCACAGTTTTTTCCTAGATCAATTTTTTGGATGATTGGTTTAACCTGTTATATTTAAAATTTTACCGATTACCGATTTCAAATACGCACATTTCCTCACGTCTCTAGATGTGTCTTATGATTAGAAGCCTCATTCTTTGAGAGTTAGTATAACATAAAGACTCTCTATTAATCTATATCTATATAATGCCATCCATCGTCGTGTCAACTTACAATGTTAATAAGATAATATGTTATCTATTACTAGGAGGAAACCGATGCACATGCTTTGTATGTTGAGTGAGAGTATCTTGATAGAATGAACAAATGGAATACAAATATTGTTTCTACCCAATCGAACATCTCAATATCTTGCTTTCTTTGGTTGAGCAATCTATTGTAGATTACCAGTTCATCGACTACCCTGATGTGTTTTGAAATTTGAAAAAATCTTTAAAATGATTTAGTAAAAATTGTAATAATGTAATAAGTTTGAAGTGTTGTATATTGTGTATTTTTTTCTTAGATTTTGTCCCAATTCAACTTCCCCCCTCCCCACCACCAACCCCGAGTTTCTTATATCTCGTTTTATTTATATAAATTTCGTATTTAATCATTTCAAAAGTGTTCCAACGCATTTTGTCCCCAAACCATACAAATCTATTATAGAAAAAAGGTTGCAATATTTTCAAGTTGATTGATTCCTCCTTTTGACTGGTGGAGCAAGCAAAATTTAATTAAATAAAATAATTAGAAAAACAAAAGAAAAAAAAATGGAAAAAAATACACTTGAGAGAAGCATATTTTTTCCTGAATGTGAAATGGAGATAGTAATTTGCACTTGCACTTTATTCTGTATAAACGAGGGACATCTAAAAGTCGATTTTCAGTTCTTCGAAGGTGGCGGCCGCAACGTCGGTCGGAGCGTCTCGCATGTCATGTACTGTTCATCTCATCACCATTCCAAATTCAAAGTTAGGTAAGAAATAGTAGCTGCATAACTTGGTCGCTAGGGTCGCTACATATCGATAAGGTTATGTAGTTTTAGTTGCAGAAAGACACGTGTAATTTCGTATTGTCAATCTGCGTGTTGACTGTCGAGTATTTTTTTATTTTTTGTGGATGAACTAGCTTCTGTACGTAGTATTTTGAGAATCCCAAGATAGAGAAATAATGTCGAATGAAATTGATAAATATAAAGCATTGGTTGAATCGGCAGTAAGTTAACGTATGGCTATCTTGAACTTCGTACAGGCCTATTGCTTTAGTTGTCTGTTTTAACCCTACTGTTTCATGCCCTTTCTAGGAAGCTGATATCAAATGTCTAAAAAAGGAGTTTGAAAGTATTAAACGTTGTCATGAAGAAGATATGTCAAGTGATTTAGTAGCAGTAACGCTCGAAAATACCAAACTTAAACATCGTCTCGCTATCATTAAAAGAGTAAGTATTTGGCAGACTCGTTTTAGTAAATTGTGAGAACGCTGTGATATTAACGAAATTGTAACTAGCACCCGTTTCGTCACCAACTGGTGTTGAGTAAACTGTAGCGGCGACGATTACAGCTATTTTACCATTCCACTCGTGTGTAAGACTCGGATTACTGTGGCTGCCATATTTTTTTCATTACCAACCAGTTCACTCTGTTGCCAACTTTTAGTTACTTGTAACGAAATGATCCAGTGTTTGGTTTTGTTGTACTTTAAACACAATCTTCATCATCTAACCATAATCCATTGGTGTGGACTGTTCCAAAGGATTTGGATTTTGTAGAAAAGGCGCGATTCTAATTGCCCCCACTACGTCCCTGTATACATGTTGGTGAGTTACAAATTTATTAAAATAGGAGACACTGACATGCAGAGACTTTTATACCGGTATGCCAAATATTTAATATTACGTTAGTGCCTATGTCAATCGTTGACATGTTGTGACCCTCAACTTTTGTTTTATCATTATGTCAATATTGCACAATTAAGTCACATCATAGCCTACCTAGGCCATTGAATCAATGCCTAGGCCTACTTGGCATTGTTCTACGTTGGTACATGATGTAATGATTTTGCTGTGGTGTGTGTGCTAGTCTGATCCTGATTGATTAATGTTTTAGGCAGTCAACAGCTTGGAGTCTCAAGATACAGACTACGGAGATAAGATGTTGCCCATTTGTGGAGAATTGGAGCGGTTGTTTTCATTGGCAATCGCTCGTGCCTTTCCGGATGTCCCAGATGCACCAGCGTTAGTCGTGTTATCACCAAAGTTTGGTGATTACCAATGCAATTCTGCATTACCCATTGTGAAGACCATCAAATCACAGGGTAATTATTAATTATTTAGTCAGATTTCCTGCTTACGGTATCAAATGTAGTTGAAGATTTTTCTTGTAAGTTGAAGAATTCTTTGCCATAAGTTTCAAATAATTTGCTGTTGCACAAAGATTATTTAATTACATCAACCTTGAAACTTGTTTTCATCATTATTTTCCGTGTGCTACTAAACAATTTTGTACTTTGCGGGTTTTTCCCATTCATTGACGATAGCAATATCATATTCTGATCAGTATAATCATTCTAAACAAACATGATTATGTTTCATATTGCTCACACCATATTACTCATATTCATATTGCTCACACAGCATATTTCTAGGGTAGGCCTACAGTGAACACACAGGTCTACCTCGCTAGCTGGCGTCAGTGTAGTGCTCATTCCAAATTGCGACTCATCATTTATCATTACTGCATTACTACCCAGCAGCCTTATTATAGGGCAATAGGGGCCAGTAGGATGTAGTTCCGCTAATAATAATCATCGTTGATCAATGCGTAATACTGTATAATACCGGCACAAGTAGCTCAGTGGTAACGCACTTGCTTCATGTGGCATGGGAGGTGAGGGAAGATCAGACAATGTTGTGGCATTAGGAGGTTAGTGAAGGAGGAAGCTTACATTAGAATGCATAGCTTTGGTCGGCTTTCAGCCCTTCTTATATATACCCCTGAAAGTATGACGTATGCTGTACACTACGTAGTAGTGGGGAATCTCTCATGGTGATGGTGTACTGCCACAATGTATCATCTGCCAGTGTATTCTTGATTTTGATTAACAGAATAATCACGTGTGCTAATATGAACATAATCATTAATAAATAAATAAAAAAACTTCCTGTGGGGCATTGTTGGTTGTCGGCCTATCTCTCCACTTTCCCCCTCTCCCCTTCCAGTGAGAAAGGAAAGTTTTGTATCTAATTGTTATTGCCCCACCAGGTTGGAAAGTCAGGACATGCCACTGTTATTGCTCATAATATATATATATGATACTGTATAAATATATTAATATAAATAATTTTGAATATATTTACTTATATCTGTTGTTTTTTTAAATTTGGAATGTAGGTTCAAAAATGTCGCCAAGAGATGTGGGTTTGAAAATCGTTGAAAATGTCCCACCTAGCTCATTGATTGAGAGACTTGAAGTGGCTGGTCCAGGTTTTATAAATATAACCATTAATAAAGACTTTGGTCTCAAGACACTTACGTCAATGCTACAGGATGGGATCCGGCCTCCGATACTGACCAAGAAGCCTAGGGTGGTTATCGACTTTTCTTCTCCAAATATTGCTAAAGAAATGCATGTTGGACACTTAAGGTCAGTGCCAATTCTTTCAAATGTCAAAAGTAATAATTAGGTAATTAATTTGCTGCTTGGGAGAATAGTATGACAGTGTCAGTATCAAATTATATGCATTCATTCATTTTTTAAGAGTTGTATTGAGGTTATGAATAAGGTTAGTATGTACCAGGTATAGGTGCTGTAGGCCCTACATCTAACTACCAGTATTGTAAAATATTTGTAAAATCAGGTGTGGGTATTTCAAGCAACAAGTGAAGAAGGCCTATAAAACAGTCAAGGGCGGTCTCATCTGGCTCGGTCAACTAACGCCTTGCTTAAGAAACTGCAAAGACAAGTCGGGCGTGCCGTAAGGACCCGTGTAAACATGGGTTTTTGTTAACGTTATATATTACCTGCTCATTCTTGCCTTCATATACAGTATAATATTATGGTTAGTGGAGACAGTAAGCAAACCATAATACATCAACCTAAATTAGTTGAGACAGTCACTCTCACAAAAATGTGGTGGTTTGAAATCTGAATAAGCCTAGAGACACTTTTGTCTATCTAATGAATAATTTTTTCTTCTTATAGGTCTACAATAATTGGCGAGAGCATTTCTCGCTTGTTAGAGTTTTTGGGACATGAAGTTGTTCGCATTAACCATATAGGAGACTGGGGCACACAGTTCGGAATGTTGATTGCGCATTTACAAGACAAATTTCCCAACTACTTAATCGAGTCTGCACCGATTGGTGACCTGCAATCCTTTTACAAGGAATCGAAGAAACGATTTGACGAAGATGCCGAATTCAAAAAGCGAGCTTATGCTTGTGTTGTTCTTCTTCAAGGTTTCGATCCTAATATCACGAAAGCGTGGACGATGATTTGTGATGTCTCACGACGAGGTCTGTACTATAGGCTAATTCGTACACATAGTTATAAGTCACTGTTGGGCGAGGGTTCGAGTCCCGCACAAGGCATGGGTTTTTGTAAATGTCCTTTCACTTATCTTCAAGTCATAGTTTCATCATCACCTGCTTGTTCGTACCCCCAAATAACCTAGCTGTTAGTGAGGTCGTTGAAGCAAACATTAAAAACAAAATGAATTCTCCTATAATAAGTGGTGTGTTTTCAACCCTTCCAGGATTGACATTGTCAGGCATATGAAAAGTTTACGAGAATAAAAACAGATCTTTTGAGAAAAAGTAGAGTATATATTAGTATATTACCTCTATAATAATGAAAGGAGTAAATAATAAAACTAAGATATATGTAAGGAAGAAAATTACTGCCGTCTTGATTGCCTGTTTGATTCCCTTTTTTGTTCAGAATCGTACCTAATAATTTTCTTATTCTATTACACAGTTGATTTTTCTTCCAGAAAATCAAGTCGTATATGACCGGCTAGGCATTACGCTGACTGAACGCGGAGAGTCGTTCTATCAGAGCCGCATGGAGAAACTTGTTGTCGAACTAGAAGAGCGTGGGTTTCTCGAAGAGGACGAGGGGCGGAAGGTGATGTGGGGCGAAGCGAAGGGCGGAAACAACATTCCGTTCACCATAATTAAATCTGACGGCGGTTTCACGTACGACACTTCGGATATGGCTACAATAAAACACAGGATCGAGGAACAGGGAGGGGAATGGCTGATTTACGTAGTCGATATGGGACAAGTAAGTTTTTAAATATCTCACGTATAGAATATTTGTACAGTAGAACCTCTTTTGTAAGTTTCTCTTTAATACACTTTTGATAAGCTTTATTTTCTGATACCGTCTATATGCTCCTACGTGTTGAATAGTTTCTTTAGTAAGTTTTTCACTTGAGTTTTTTTTTCTGGTCCCCTGAAAAATGTAGTAAAGAGGTTCCACTGTAATTAGTAGTTCTATTAGTACGTAGTTACTAGTTGGTAGTTTCAATCAATGAATTAACTATTTTGGCTGACATGTGCTTATTAAAATTTATTAGATGAACTCAGCAAAGACTCAGTTTTACCATGCTTATTTTTGCATGTTTGCGCTTCACAGGTGTGGCACACCGATAAGGGCCCATTCATAATGCACTTCTAGCATCAACGTACAACACTAGCAATAAAGCAATGTTTAAACGTATAATCTGGGATAGGAGGTCTAATCAGAATAACTAGGCCTATTAAAGACTGCCTAGGATAGGAATATTTTACTTAATTTTTTAAATGGTTGTAGTCGGGTATTGAAGAGATGTCTGTGGGTAAAGAATTGAATAATGTATGAGGGTAAACATTATTAGTAAGGGTAAAGAATTGAATAATGTCCCAAAAATCACTACATGCTTACTATTTATTATATTTTCAGGCTACTCACTTCAAGGTATTACAGCAGTGTGCTGAAAAAGCTGGCATTCTAAATCCGAAAAAGGTTCGGATGGATCATGTTGGTTTCGGTGTGGTTCTCGGTGAAGATAGGAAGAAGTTTAAAACTCGTTCGGGGGAAACTGTGCGTTTAACGGATCTTTTAGATGAAGGTAAGGCTATACAATTTGTATTATTACTATCTATAGGGGCCTACTCCAGAAATAAGACGAGGGCAAAGCTAAAGTTGACATAGTGGTGTGAGAGTGTACCAACTGTGCTCAAAACCAAGTGTCCTAAAAACCAACTGACCTAAAAGCAACTGTACTAACAACCAACTGACCTTGACCTCTACTTCTTGAGCAACCTGTACAGAAGGTGAAGTGGGAGGTTTGACTCCTCTTCAGAAATGTCATTCGACTCTAACCTTATCTATCTAACCTCAACCATCGCTAGAACCTATATGACATTTGATGGGTGGTAACAATTTGTGAGTGGGAGGAGCCAAGCCTCCCATTTTTACTTCTGTACAGGTTGCTCAAGAAGTAGAAGTTGATTTTTAGTTGATTTTTTTCAGTTGATTTTTAGTACAGTTGACGAATCCTTGTCATGCGTGACATCAAGCATACAAAAATTGACGTTGACTTCCGATTGTAAAATATATTTCATTGGTCACGACGGACTTGAATGACCAATGAGTGACACTGCGCCAATAACAGATGGGTGTTATCGAGTCGTGTGGGCGTGGGTGGGATATTGAGTTATCGAGTGACAGGTGGGTGGGCGCTGTTAAGGGGTGGTAGCACTCTTGACGGGCGCTGCAGCCAATCTCTGGTACTGTTGATCTTCCGTCGAAGTCTGCCGCCAACTTTATCATGTCCGTCAAATATCAATACAAGATGGCTGGTTGCCGTGGTGAAGTAGCGTAAAGGTATGCGGATGCGCCATGAGTATGTTAGCTAACTGAAATTCTGACATACCGCTAGCTGACACCCGGGAGGCTAAATACGTCAGTACAGCTGATCACTGTCATACTCAACAGACTGTTGATATCCTAACCATACCATCGCAACAATTTATTAGACGAGCTTTAGCGAGGATTCAATTTGACATACTGAAAAAAATTGGTGTTCGTTTTTATTTTTTTATTTATTTTTTTATGTTTTTTTGTCGGTTCTCCACAGGTCAAACGGCTACAGCTATCAACTCCAAACTTTTTTTCAATATGGTTCCTCATCTAACTTAGATCTGTATAGTTTTGTGGCATTATCGGGGGGTAACTTTTTTTTTATGAATTTTAGAAATTTCAAAAATACCCATTAGAATAACATGGCGAAAAAAAAAGAAAATATTTTTATTTTCCCAAAAAAATGAAATTTTGCGTGAAGTTGAATTACATTTTGATACACATTTCTAAAAAATTTCAGCTTGATCGGGTCAGCCATTTTGAAGAAAAAAAATAAAATGTGCTGAATTGGTACCACTCGAAGCAGTTCTTAACCATTACTACCCATACTATTACTATCTGCTCGTCTAACAACGCATATGGCGTTTTCCTAGTTTATTTATAATATTACGTGGTCATTATGTGGAATTTACTGTCCATGAACAACGACTGCTATTCTGCTGTCGAGGCCTGTCACCAGCGAATACAAAGAATACGTTTGTCTCAACACCTGTCAAAAGAGAAACATATGTTGAGTTGTTTGAGGCTTTCGCGACCCGAGTATGAGGTATTAGATGCTGGGTTGTTCCGTCGCGTCGTGTGAGTTAAATTAATACCATGTTGAGAAAGGTCTCAACATGGAGACCGAAACGTCGAGTATTAATGTAACTCAAACGACGCGACGGAACAGAAACATATGTGTTAGAATAAGACTTTCAGACATATCCTTGGAACATTTTATGCTTGAAATAAGGGGTGTGCAAGCACTCGAATTTCAGGGTTTGAGTTTCAAAGTTCGAGTCCAATTTCGAGTTTAATTTTTTTTTAGTTATGTTGTTCTTGTATTGTTTGGAATTTAAAACATGATTTTTACCGAATTTTCGGTTCCAGAAGTCGTACTGATTGCGAATCTCGGCCTAGCATCGGTCAAAAACACGTTTTTAATTTTTGTAATTGGTCAGTGTTTACTAAACATACGGCGTGTTCAATATGGCCGCCCTATAGTAATTTGTACTCCACTCAAAACCAATTGAAAACTCAATATTTGATATCTATATTGAATACCTATTAATATCTCAATATCTAATTGTTTTTTCCAACTTGAACTCGAAACTTGCGATTTTCTCTCAAACCCGAACTCGAACTTGACTTGAATTTGAACTCAAATTCTCATACTCGCACACCCCTACTTCAAATACACTAATAATGTAAATAGCATTAAACAGAGAGCCGTGAATCTTACCTGCCTAAACATAGCCAGTGAAATTGGTATAAATCGTGCAACCCTCAGCTGAACTGGTTTCTCTATACGAGTCATGACAATTCGGATAGATTTTTTATAACTGTCGGATGCTTCGACCCAGTCAGAGAAGTAAACCGCCTCATTCAGGTTGTAACTCTGAAAAATGTTTATCACAATTAAATGTAGTATAATAAAACGTAGAAAATGAATCAATAGTTGTACAGTAAACCCTCGTTAATCCGAAATTGAAGGGACCAAAAAATATGGATTTATAAAAATTCGGATGAACCAAAAAGTCATTTTTCCCGCTTGGAATATAGTCAGTCTCATATTGCGCGCTAGAGGAAGCTATGTCACCGGCTGAGACTACGTAATAGTTCCGTTGCTAAGGGCCTCGCTGATCGTGTGTACTCGGCTATCTCTGTGACGCGCGATCCTCATATGGCCCGTTTCTATTGGCGCTGGGCCGTCCCGAGTCGGACGAACGAGTATTCCGAGCTCAAACTTCGTCAAGGTTGACTGATTCGGACAGATGACACACAACAAAGCATGGAACAGCTGAGCGTGCTTAGATTCGTTGTTACTCGTCAAATAAAAACGATGGAAATTGGGTAAAAATCCAAATGGTGAAAATCCAAATTATCTATCATTCAATAACAATGATATGTAAATAAGAACCTTCACTCTATCCACCAACGTTAATGAGATAGAATTTCATAGAATATATTCAAAAGGTGTACCTCCTAGGTCAAAATACATAGTTGTTGCTTGTAATCTACCAGAACTGTTCAGAAACAATATCATGCAGGCGCGGCTTCTCCGATACAGAACACCGAGTGTCTTCCCAGAAATAAAAACGCGGTCGAACTATGACAACCTTTACCAAATTTGACTATTTCGTCCAACGAAATGAACAAACCAGCCATCGCAATTATATCAATCGCCATCGGAGTTATAGCGTTTCAAACACATTGTCGTAATATTTTCAGAAAAATTGTTTGAAGTTATTGCGACACAAGGTACATTCACTAGCATAATCCTATTGACATTTTCTTCAAGTTTCAATGGACGATTATGATTTAAATAGTTCTCATCTTTATTTTTAATTTATTTAATCAACTAGTGTCGTAACTAATGTATTTTTGCCTGTGGCAGCGGTCATTATAGGCCTAAAGGTATATAAATACATTGTTACATTTATATGTAGGCCTATAGGTAAATTTCCTTTGTTTGAAAATGAATTTTTGTCCTGGTATGCTAGTAACTTATCATATTGTACAACTTTGACAACTTCTTGTTGTCCCTGGGACTAAATGATGGTTTTCCTACCTCATGGGTTAAAACAGCTGAGAGCCAACAGTAGACAAATAGTTCTATTACGGCAGCCAGAACTATTAGAATCATGATCAGCACCTGCACATTGAATTCAGGCATCTAGAACACAGAAGCAACAGTTAGGCATAGTGCATAGCAGAAACTATTCCAAGTATTATAATATAGATACCGGTATTATAGGACCTGATTTATATATCTACTAAGCTGTATATGTTTTGGAATAACGGCTGACCGTATTTGATCATTATCCAATATTTCTCAGTCTAATTTCTCAAGAGAAGTTACCAACTGTACTAAAAATCAATTGTTCTAAAAATCAACTGTACTAAAAACCAACTGACCCAAATTTCCACTTCTAGAACAATCTGTACAGAAGTAAAAATAGGAGGTTTTTCTCCTTCAGAAATATCATTGGACACAAACCTAACCTCAACCATCAACAGAGCCTATACAACATTTGATGGGTGCTAACAATTTGTAAAGGGGAGGAGCCACACCCCTCAATTTTACTTTCGTGCAGGTTGTTCAAGTAATAGAAGTTTAGGTCAGTTTGTTTTTAGTACAGTTTATTTGTAGTACAGTTGACCAATTCACATTTCTCTCAATCCATCTCCTAGATGTCAGTACATCTCCCATATCAACAAGACGTCACTTTGTCGAGATTCTAAATGAAACGTATTGGAAAGTGCGTGGACGCGTATATGCGTTCACGGCCGTCAAGTGATTAAGAATGTAGTAAACCCTCGTTGACTCAAATGTTGCTGTTATTCTAATTACAGTTCTCAGTTTTCACCCTTAACCTTAATATTTTGATAGTTCAAACTTATATAAAATTCAAATCTGGTATTTTTGGATCATTGAATTTCGAATTAAAGGCGGCTTATCTTCATCATCTTACCATTGTCAGCTGATAGACCACCACGCATATTGCCAGGCTCGACATCATTTGATGAACCAGTACAATTGCAAATGTAGATTCCATTCCATTTGCAAAACTAATGAACAATAAATAAAGTAATCAATAGGAATCGTGTTTCAGTTGTTTAGGAAATGATTAATTACACATGCTAGTTTCCAAACGAGTAGTTCGGGAGATGAAATTAATAGTGCTCTCTGAAAAATATGTTGTCAGGATATTCTTATAACTAGTGTTTACTGGTTTATGTCTGGTTAGCTCGGGCGGTACGGGCCTAGCATTATAGCGGGCAGGGTTCAATTCCCACGCCTTGCCTCTTTTTTAATACCTTTTCAATATTATATAAATGCTTTTGGCTAAAGGTTTTGGGTCGGGATTATTATTTTTTTGATCAACCGATACTGTTTAGTAACCGATATTGGAATTATTCTTTATAACGAATCGCACAGGCCTACTGAGATACGGTCGTACCTGTGGTTGAACTATTCATTTCCTCTCCCCAGCCGTTTACAATGCTCCTGTGTTTTTTTTAAGTACCGGTATCTCAATTTATTATTTAAGATTTGCGATTGCTACTATTTGTAATGACATGACTTCTGAAATTAACAAACCAACAGACAACGATTACGGATGTTACCTATCCGTAGATGTACTTTGAGACTTATTTGTGTGTTGGTACTAAGGTATATCAGAATTACTGAAATATTTTTAATAGGTCCATTATTTATATTATATTATAGATTTGTTATTCAGGTATATTATATAATATATTCTATTATTTCAAGATCATATGTTGAAATTAAAGTAAAAGTAGTTACAGTATTAAATTTATGATGAAGAGCCATATTATTCTTACTAAAAATCCTTACAATTAACGTATAGGGAAATATCATTAATATACCGTGAATCTTTGTTAGTAATGTACCGGCACCACACTTTATTTAAAAATAAATGTTACAACTTATGAATAAGTAGATGAAAAATGTACCTCGTCAAAGTTATGTGATGTTCTATAGATTCTCCGAGCATTGTTTGTATTACTGCGTCTATCTCACTTTCAGTTGGGAATATTGCTTTGGTAATCTGCAAGCCCATTTTTTCACCAAAGATGCCACTACCTTTTCTCAATTTCTCACTTCGTTTCTTGTTTATTTGGATGTACGTGTCACGTAATTCTGGTTTATATTGCTGACGGTATTGTAGTCCCTTCTTCAAGATATATGGCGAAATACTTTGTTGTCTCATATTTGGCATATGTGGCTGAACTTTATTGGGAAATAACTTGATATTAATTTTAAAATCATTTCTCGGTTTTTCTCTCGTTTCATGATTTCGGTACGATTCTTCTTTCTTTTCTTTCCAACTTCTGCCTTGTAACATCTTGAATGTCACCAAATGTTTGTTCCCGTCCGAATCCTCAGCTTTTATTCTCTCAATAGCCAATTTGCGGATGTGTTGCAGGTTGTACTGAAGTATTTTAAATTGACCTATTGTATTTATCAGCATTGAGCAGAAAAACGTGTCGAATAATCCGATACAAAATCCAGTGTAAGCAGCTGTACAACTTTGCATGATATAAGTCATCTCGTAATTCGGTGTCGTAACGATGCTATATGGAAACCATCCGCGGTGAGGCAATATCCGTTGCGTGCTTTTGTTGGTTAATGGTACAAATGAATAACAAACACCAGTTAAGAAACACATTGTTGTAAAGAATTTCGACAGCAGGCGTGATATACTTTTATGCCAGTCAAATATCAGCCATTGATTGTGGGCTGTTCGTTGTTCGGGAGTGTGGAATTTTTCTAAACTTGACACCAATCCTTGCACGTCTCTGGCTTTGAGCATGAACGTTCCAATTTTAACAACTACCATTGAATATATCACAGCTATGTATATATTCTCAGCCAGGTACTCCATTTTGTCAGTATTTGAATAAGAATCCACTAATTGTGAAATGCACATAAAAGAACATAAGACAGTCAAGGTACGAGGTATAATATAAATTATATGTGTTCTAACTGGGACTACAGTTTTCTTTTGTTTCTTTTGCCAAATGCCAGTGCCATATAAAAATGTCTTATGTAGATTCAAAACTGAAGTATCTGTTGTAAATAATCTAGTTTTGGTAGTTCTTGGTTGACGCATAGCGGAAGTTAGAAGAAATATTCTAAACACAGCTTTATTTTGGTAGTTTTGGTATGTTACTGACTGATATCGTCCACCATGTCAAGTAAGTTGTCTATCTATTATTGGGTTGAAATAAATCAATAATAATCGAAAAATAATAATCATAGTGTTTGTCATAAAGTTGGTAAGGGCAAAAAGTCAAGTACAATTGGCTATACTTGTGTCCACAAAAGAAGAAGGTCGTCTACCAACTGAATAATAATATACATTTGGGTAATTACATGACATTGCTGTAACTTCGAGGATTTAACTCTTTTGAAATATGCATTTTTCTTACTATTGAACTCGTACTAAAAATTCATGATACCGGTACATTAAAAATGCCACGGCTATATAAATATGAAGGCGATGTTTTTGTTCATGTTTTTATACTACCTCCAACTTTCGAGGATAAAAGTGTAGCAGGTAATAGTATAGTAGTAAAGTATTGATAATGTTTGGTAGTAATGTCATAATAATATTGAAGTATGACATGTCAAAAGATAATGATATGTTATCAATCATACATATTAAATATGTATTTTAGTTTCCAACAAAATTTGCTAGTGTTTTAATAATGTATTACGGCATTGAGTTACTTATGCTAGTAGGCCTACAGGTATCATATTATATGTGCATGATCAGTAGGCAACATTGTTTGTTCACAAAACTGAAAATAACAGTTCTAAGTGTTTTCTGTTATTTACTGATTTTGTGACTGATATAGTGTATTAGGTAGGTTGTCAATCTAAAATGGCTTTCAAACATTTCTGAAAACGATGAGTAGGTCTACAGACTACTGTATAGTGTTTCTAGGAAATAATAATGAAAAAGTCAATGGGGAACGAATTGCTATTGGTTATTTTCGGACATTGACACAATTGGAAACAAATCAAAAGAAAAATAAATATGTAACATTTTGCTTGCATATAAATATTTTTGAAAAATTGCTTTTATCACAAATAATTATAGGATTTCTCGAGTAGAATATTAATATTAATACAGTTAATATTATAATGTTGAGAGCCCGCATCGTGGACAGATTTCATATTGAATGCAGGGTGCACTTTTGCAGCATATCTCAAGAACAAACACCACGGACTTGCGTAAATTGCAGTCATTGAATAAAACACTCACAATTAGATATGCCAATTGAATTTTGGGAAATACTTTCATAATAGAGCAATAATTTAATAAAAAAATGTCTGATTTGATGGTTTTACAAATTACAAAAGCACATCTCTAAGTTCAACTTTGTTTATCAATATTTGAAATCCAGATTTGCATATAATTTTACAATCTTCCCATTTACAATCTTCCCGTTACACCCAATATGAATAAATAAATAGAGGTATTCAAATTGTATTCATGTATTCATTTATTTGTGTAGTCATTTTTTATCTATTTCATTTTTATTTTCTTATAATTTTATTCTTATCTTATTTTTATGTTTCATCATCTTGGATTGGTACTAGAGCACAGTCTGTATCAGTACAATAGTACAATATTACATTATTACATTATTACATATAGTACATTATTATTATATCAGTACAAGTACAATACAGAAAAATACAAGAAGCCAATATAGGAAAGAATTGAGAAGGTACCAACTCTGCTGAAAACCAACTGTCCTAAAAACCAACTGTCCTAAAAATCAACTGCACTAAAAATCAACTGCACTAAAAACCAACTGCACTAAACTTCTACTTTGTTAGCAATCTGTATTGGGAGGTTGGCTCCTCCCCTTCAGAAATCTCATTGGACACAATTACCTTACTCACCTAACCGTAACCATCAATAAAGAACTTATAGAACATTTGATGGGTTGTAACAATTTGTGAAGGGGGATGTCAAGCCCCTCTTTTTTACTTCTGTGCAGGTTGCTCAAGATATAGATATATGCTCTATCATAGCAGTGCGTCGCTAAACCCAATATATATATATAGAGATACAATGTCTTATAATTTCTTTCTTTAATACCATCAGGACTGAAGCGAGCTCTGGACAAGTTGAAGGAGAAAGAACGCGACAAGGTGTTAACAGCCGAAGAACTGAAAGCTGCCCAGGAGTCTGTTGCTTACGGCTGCGTAAAATACGCTGATTTATCGCACAACCGTAACCACGAGTACGTGTTCTCGTTTGATAAGATGCTGGACGATAAAGGCAACACTGCCGTGTACTTGCTGTATGCTTATACTCGAATCCGGTCGATTGCTCGGAATGCAAACCTCACGCCGGAGCAGCTGCAACAAGAAGCCAAGGTCACGCCGATCTCTTTGGACCATGAACGAGAGTGGAAACTAGCGAAGGTATTTAGATGTTGATATTTATATTTCGTATCGTGAAACTAGAGATGTAGGAATTTGGCATTAAGAGTCCATGGTAGTCGATTTAGCGGAATATTAGTTTTTTGGTGAAAACTTTTGAATGGTATAAGATATCAAAATTCTGAAATCAAGGAAACACAGATATTTCCAATCCCTTCAATATGATGTAAGTATAACTATTTATCTCATATTGCATAATTGTCAGGGGTATAGGGCTGAAAAAACAAATTTTATGCCTTTTATACCCTGCAAATTTTAGAATACAGTTGAGAAGTATGTTAGTGGAACAATTATGATTGTAATGCAACTTGTGGTGTGGTAATTGAATAACACGAACGTTTTTTGGTGAGATAATTGAATACCGGTACTGAATTCCTGTGATATTTAAATGGTCGACAGTCCAGGGTGAACTTGACCCTAAAAATTATGATGCCCTACAAATTATTGCTCATTTTGACGTCCATCTTGATTTCGCATTAGTAGGCCCTATTCTATATTGTCGCTACTATCCTCCACCGTCAAGGTTTCTCAGCACTGAAGATTATCGTCAGCTTAGAGAACATGGGAGTAGCCCAAGTTGCGTATCCATCGTAGAAAGCTATAGTCCCAGGGGATATTTACCGTCAGGAAAGTTCTTCGTATCGAAGTGTCTTATGTCTTTGCGGAAACGACTCTTGCCACCCAGAGTGAATATTCTTTAAAACATTTCTGCGTATCATTCGTTTAACAAAGCGACAATCGTTATTTTTCCTGCTCTACTAATTTAGATATATTTCTATTTCAGGTTTTGCTGCGCTTCCCTGATGAGCTTATCAAGATTACTGAAGATTTGTGCTTACATCATTTATGTGAATATCTTTATGAGATATCTTCCAAGTTTTCAGAGTTCTACGACTCGTGCTATTGCATTGAGAAAGATTCATCTGGTAAGTATATCCATTAACTCGATTGAATCCATTAACCAAGATGCATTGAGGGTTGCGTTGGTTTTCCGGTCTCATATGAGTGGCTTATCTCGGCTCTCAACCTCTTTCTTATTTACTGAGTACTTTTCTTAGATATACTGATCGCTGCTCTACCTAGTGTTGTTTTGTAGAAACTTGATGTCATGCATTCTACCTCAAATATTTGCATTCAAGATGCAGTGCATATTGACATCTAAGATGCGATGGAAGTGAACAAATGCGATAGGCATATGAAAAAGTTTATTTGCTGATGATGCAATACAAAAATATATGAATACTTATTTGTTAGAAATACACGATTTCTATTACACATAAATTGCGTAGATATAGGCCTAAGTAACCGTATTTGCAATATAACTTACGCTATTATGAATTACTTGACAATTCAATCTCACAATCACCGTTTTACTTCATAAGAGACTGCTTCAGACAACTGAGCAAACAAATACGTCATTTTACTTGATTTTGTAAACAAAGTTAGTTCCTTGCATCACTGCTACACTACGCACGATCGGTATGTGTTTGTAGTACTTTGATATGTGTATGTACTATGTGCTGTGTGCTATGTGCACATATGTACTGTGTGATATGTGTATGTGACAATGGAGTTGTATATATGAAGGTCTATCTCAGCGACGAGCCGTGTACCAGATCGCATACTTTTGATTATTTCGACATACCTGGAACCGGTGGCCATATTCGTTTTTCAACTGCCAGTTGGAGCTACTGTTGTTGATTCAGCAAGGCCTTCTTCATTATTACATGTTATGTAATAATTCAGAAGGCTCTGGAGTCGGGCACTAAATATAGAATATAAAACAAGTTTCGGTAGGCCTACAGCTGACAACAATCAGGCTGAACAACGAACATGGCTGCCTTTACCCACTGTTTAATGTCATCAAGTAGTACGAGGTTTTAACACTGAGTCATACCTGCAGTACGACATTAATTTATACAACTCTATGCTTTAACCTTCCAGTACCAAAAGAGTAACCGGTAAAATCGAACACGTGTTCAAGAAAATTCAATCGAATATATTAACGCTTTCCATTTCCTTGTAGGTTTAATTGCATCTTTGTTATCTAGTTTCTTATTTTGTTGTAACTTTTCAATTGCAGGAGATGTTACAAAAGTAAACGTCGGCCGTATTCTGCTTTGCGAAACGACTGCTCTTGTAATGGCCCAGTGTTTCCATATTCTCGGTCTACAGCCAGTATCCAAGATGTAACGACGGCTACAACGACAGCTCCATATTCTTATGTTACACCACAGCCAGTATCTCGATTACAGTTGACACAAGATGTGCCCCCTCTCTTACCACCTCCCTTATTATTTATTTCTCACTTTGGTAGAGCACGTAGTAAGTTTATTACTTACTATCATCAATAGACCCTTGCCTGGATTATTTATTTGAGCCAATTTTAAGTTTGCTATCATGTTGATACGTAGTAATTATCTACTTGTAAGTGCCCAGTGCAGGCAGTACTCATCAAAAAACACTTGTGTTTTTACAGTATTGTCTCATAACTATCGGTCAACTGGGTTTAACAGGCTTTATCGTTCAGGGGTTTAGCTTGCCTATTATTAGAGATGTAGGAATTTAGCATTAGTAAAATAGACTATCAAATCCAAATATTTTACAAGAATTTTGGTATTCTTCATGTTTCGCGGTATTCCGATTCATTCAACTATTTTTCACTGTAATGTCTTATTCAGGGTATTTAGCTACATTTAGCTATACGTACTTGGTGAAAATTTGGACGATGTTGAAGATGTTGAGCTGGATCGGATAAAATAATATTTTTGAAAAGTGTGTTCAAATATCAAATTAAATGGAGAAACCAAATGTCATGTTGTGAAGAATCGTTATCTCTTTCCTTGAATACCTATAAAAAAAATTAGTGGTATTCGGACAACTTCCTGCCTCAGACTGAAAAGTCCGAGAGAATGTGTAAATTTCGTTGATAATTTGGCTTAATATTCTTGATCTAGAATTTGTAGCTCCTGTTTTTAGTAGTTTGCTACAAAATGCTACATCTCACATCAATATAAACTACTAAAACTACAACTAAATGCTATATTCCTACAACTCTACCTATGATTGATCCAATAGGTTCTATAAAATTTTTGAATACCGTAGGTCACAAATAATGGATATATTTGTGAGAACTGTTATTAGGAAATATTATATTTGGTATAATTGGAGTAGGATAATAAATTGAATTGAAAAATAAGGGAGTGTGTGAATTGTATTTTATTATGGATGACAGTAAATTGCAAGTAGATATCTATGACGATTCTGGCTGAGTACTCCTGAGTTGTGTGCAGTGTAGCTGGCAACTGAGTCCTAGGTGGCCTTCCTCGTACTTATTTATCAGCACTAAAAAAAGGAAAAATCCCTTACAGGATTTGCCCATAGAATTTCCCTACAAGACTACTGCAAGAATCCCAGACTGAAATCTCGTTTCCCTATTGTCCCAAAAGTGTTGAGGAACAGGAGAGGTTCACGGCGCTGTTAGTCATCCGGACCGAGTTGTGACTGATGGAGGTGATGGCAGGAGGTTGGTTGGCGCCTCCAACGCTGGTGTAGCAGTCGTGAGTTGGTTGGCGAGCATTGTGCTAGTGCCTGGCCCAGGTGCTGATTTTTGAGCGCAGACAGCATCATGGCTGTCTACCTGACTGATATGTGCAGACGTCAATACGTGCGCCCGAGTTGAGAAAGTTGAGCTGGGCGCAGCTGCATGAGATTGAGGTGGCCTCAAAGACCTTCAAATTTCAATAGGTCAAATCAATTATATCGTAAAACAAAAATAATCAACATATATAGCTGTGTAAGGTTAAGCTGTGGTATTTTGAGCGTAAATGGTTTTCCTTAACGTGATTTGGGTAACAAATAAAATGACACCTTTCAAAAGCATGAATATTTCAAGACTATGGTTTTGCGTATGTTTCTAAAAATTGATAGCATGTGAAAATGTGAAAACTGGTACTAAAAATCATTCAGCTGAATGGTTCAATAATATACAAATGGTAATTTTAGAACATTCGAAGTAAAAATTCAAACTTCTACCATTTGGCAGGCATTAGAATATCTGTATAATGTGTGATGTGACTTGATATAATGCGCCGAATCAATATTGAGGAGACAAGGGTTTGATTCCCATTGGGGACAAACATCCAGACAGGGAAGAGTATATTCGTTCATTTTTTGTACAAGTAGATCAACAATTACGGTAATACTACGCATAGTAGTACCCAATGACCTTATCATGGTAGTATCAGTGTTGGGAGGCCTAATGAACTTGTAAAAAGAATTCATTCGTTTCTTTACATTCTCTAACCAGGAACATTAACTATGAAACGTTCGATTTTTCAGCGATCTTCAACAGAATGTTCATGTGGAAGTTGTTATCCTGATTTCCTGGTGGTTCTGTAATCCAACATTAATTCAGTTTTTCACACTGTTGTTCTTAAGTTTAAAGGAATTGAATTTGACAGGACATCCAATAAGTTCGAATGGTTTCAATTTTGCGCCAGTGAGTTGTAGCAAGGCCTTCTATAATACAGAAGGCCTTGGTGATGTAGGATCTGATGCTGGAAGTTGTCGAATAGAAGGCTGTGGCCAAACGCAAATTCTAGCTTCAGCTTGCTAACCAGAGGGTCTTTTTCCAAGAAAATGGCGTCTGACCGTAAACCTGTCGATGATTTTGAAGGTAATTATTTTCAGCTTATTTTCTTTACTTGTTATTAGTTTTTTGCTCATTATTAATGTTTGTTGAAAAGCTGGATATAAGGGACATGGTGAAATAATACATTTCCATTGACGAGGGGCCAATCTATAATTAAATCATATAATTTATTGGCCTACCCTACATTGTGGCCATGTGTGCCACTTGATTCAACTTCACATTAATTGATTCAACCTTTGTCATACAGGGACCTAGTGCTTCCGTAATAATCTTCACGACTTTCGTTTATCAAGTTTAAGCCTAGCTCGATTGGTCTGTTTATGCTCCAGGCCTTGATAGGGTCTAGACTGGGCCTGGATGGGCCTTGCCCACAGGCGTAGGCCCTAGCATTCAATTACAAATTCAATGGCCCTAGGCACCCAACAATTTCCACGATCAGGCATGGGCGCAAGTGTTGTTATCATTCATTATTTGCCTGTCACTACATATATAATTTATTTATATTGGGTTTAATGACACAATGTGGGGCCTATTGATGATTCAGATCTATTGATGTCAGTGACTGATGATTGTGGTGACTTTACAAACTTTCTTATTCCGTTCGGTAACTTGCAGCATGCCCATTGCCTCACTTGGGCCTGAGGTCCACACCTCAGCTTTCTCTGAATCCATCAGATTTAAAACCCTCAGTTAGGCCTATATTTTTGTTTTGATAGAGCCTAGTTTTTAATTCTTTCATTTTTTTCACCGTTTTGATTTTAGCTATAGGCCTACAGCTGCCCTGGTGGCTCAGTCAACTATCGCTAGCGGTAGAATCTGAAGCCACCGTTGGGCGTGGGTTTGAGTCCCACATAAGGCATGGGTTTTTGTAAACGTCCTTTCACCTATCGTCAATTCATTGTTTCATTATCACCCGCTCATTCGTACCCCCGAGCTATTGTTAGGGTCGTTCAGCAGCATTTAAAAAAAAATGTATTTATACAGTACAACAGTGCAATAGTACAATGGTGTACAATTAGGTGTTTTGGATAGTGGAAAAAAGGTGGTAGTGCTTATCATTCAGGAGCTATATTAGTATTCACTTTGGTGCCAGAAGGAAACCACGAACATTCTGTAAGAATGGCCGACCATGATGGGAATCGAACTCCGGTCTCCCGAATGACGTTTCAGCGTGCTAGTGCATCGTTGATCCCACTATGAATTATAAAAAATGTTGATGAATGTCTGAAGTTCTCTTGTGTCATTAACTGACTGATGATTTTTGTCCAGGCTTACTATATCGTGAACGGTGGCGATCGTCTCCCGAGCTAGGAACTGGCAACAGTGGGAGAGGAGTTATACGGCGACAGCTTCACGTGCTCAATGAGACGTCGATCAAGGTCACAAACGACTGAAAGCAGGCATGATTTGAGTGGTACCAATTTAGCACATTTGATATTTTTTCTTCAAAATGGCTGACCCGATCAAGCGGAAAATTTCCAGAAATGTGTATCAAAATGTAATTCAACTTCACGCAAAATTTCATCTTTTTGGAAAGAATTTTTTTTTTTCCGTCGTGTTCTTCTAACGGGTATTTTTGAAATTTCTAAAATTCATAAAAAAAAAGTCACCTCCTGATAATGCCACAAAACTATACAGATCTTAGTTGGATGAGGAACCATATTGAATTTTTTTTTGAAGTTGATAGCTATAGTAACCGTTCGACCTGTGGAGGACCGACAAAAAAACATATAAAAAAAAATGAAAACAAACACCAGTTTTCTTCAGTATGTCAAATTGAATCCTCGCTAAAGCTCGTCTAACAATGCAAAATTCTGGGGTTGATCATATTGGCAGCTGGCCCCCTTGGTAACTCAGTCAGCTGAGGCACCGCTTCAGATATTGAAGTCACCGGCGGCATGCTTATAGAGCATACCGTTGTTACATTAGAGCGACACGAGCGGAATAGAAATGTGACGCCTGGTAAGTTACTAAAAGATTTATTTTCCATTGTTGCAGGTTTTGCGAGCGCTTGACAGCCGCAGGTTCTACGACAACAACGCGGTTGTTCAACCGTGGAGCCCGCTGCGTCTCAAGGTCGAGCGGCGTGACTTCATCCAGTGGAGGTAAGCTTGCTGTCAACGTCAATGGGTTATCAATTGAATGTAACGTCAACCTACTCGCTATTTCCTGAGTTTTTCTTCACCTGTAGGCGCCACAAGAAATTTATATTGAATATTACTAGGAAAACGCCGTATATGCGTTGTTGGACGAGCGGATAGTAATAGTATGGGTGAAAATGTGTAAAAACTGCTTCGAGTGGTACAAATTTAGCACATTTGATGTTTTTTCTTCAAAATGGCTGACCCAATCAAGCTGAAAATTTCCAGAAATGTGTATCAAAATGTAATTCAACCTCACGCAAAATTTCATTCTTTTAGAAAATGAAAATATTTTCTTGTTTTTCTGCCGTGTTTCCGCCGTGACTAACGGGTATTTTTTAAATTTCTAAAATTCATAAAAAAAAAGTTACCACCCGATAATGCCACAAAACTATACAGATCTAAGTTAGATGAGGAACCATATTGAAATTTTTTTTGAACTGATAGCCGTAGGCCTAGCCGTTTGACCTGTGGAGAACCGACAAAAAAACATCAAAAAAACAAAAAAAATGAAAAAAAACAAAAAAAAAAACTTGAAAACGAACACCAATTTTTTTCAATATGTCAAATTGAATCCCCGCTAAAGCTCGTCTAACAATGCAATATTCTGGGGTTGATCATTGGCAGCTGGCCCCCTTGGTAACTCAGTCAGCTGAGGCACCGCTTCAGATATTGAAGTCACCGGCGGCATGCTTATAGAGCATACCGTTGTTACATTAGAGCGACACGAGCGGAATAGAAATGTGATGTCTGGTAAGTTACTAAAAGATCCATTTTCCATTATTGCAGGTTTTGCGAGCGCTTGACAGCCGCAGCTTCTACGACGACAACGCGGTTGTTCAACCGTCGAGCCCGCTGCGTCTCGAGGTCGAGCGGCGTGACTTCATCCAGTCGAGGTAAGCTTGCTGTCAACGTCAATGCGTTATCAATTGAATGTAACGTCAACCTACTTGCTATTTCCTTAGTTTTTCAGTTTTTGTTTCTTAGTGTCTTATCAAGTTTTTAAATGATATATTGTGAGGGATTCATTTTGTGAATTAGTTATCATCTCTCCGTGTGATCCGGGAGGCGAGGTGTTTCCGGACCCGGTTCGATCCCCGCTGCCGTCCATCTTTACAGGGGCTTTTCGTGCTTTCCCTCTGTAGTCTGAGATAATGCCGGGATGGTTCTCACATGAAGAAAGCTTCATTCCGTCATCTAATTAATCATCCATCCGACGCCAATAGATCTTTGCTATCATACAGTGCATCGTTAACCCAATATAGGCCCTGTATATAAAAAAATTACCCAAGAAACCTTCATCTCATCATCCCATCAATCATCCATCTGACGCCAATAGATCTATGCTATCATTATAGTGGGTCGTTGAACCCAATATTAAAAAAAAAAATCGAAACCATCATCTCATGAATCATCCATACGACGCCAATAGATCTTTATTATCATTACACTGCATCTTTAACCCAATATATATAAAAAAATTACCCAAGAAACCTTCAACTCATCATCCCATCATATCAATAATCATCCATCCAACGCCAATAGATTTTCGCAATCAATACAGTGCGTCGTTGAACCCAATATTAAAAAAAATACCCAAGAAACCTTCATCCCATCATCCATCCGACGCCAATAGATCTTCACAATCATAACAGTGCATCGTTGAACCCAATATATAAAAAAATACCCAAGAAACCTTCATCTCATCAATCATCCATCCAACGCCAATAGATCTTTGCTATCATACAGTGCGTCGTTAACCCAATATATATATATATATACAAAAATTACCCAAAAAACCTTCATCTCATCATCTCATTAATCATCCATCTGACGCCAATAGATCTTCACTATCATTATTACAGTGCGTCTTTAACCCAATATATATATGAAAAAATTACCCAAGAAACCTTCATCTCATCATCCCATCATCTCATTAATCATCCATCTGACGCCAATAGATCTTTGCTATCATCATAGTGAGTCGTTGAACCCAATATTAAAAAAAACTCGAGAAACCATCATCTCATCAATCATCCATCCGACGCCAATAGATCTTCATCATCATTACAGTGTGTCTTTAACCCAATATATATAAAAAAATTACCCAAGAAACCTTCAGCTCATCATCCCATCATCTCAATAATCATCCATCAGACGCCAATAGATTTTCGCAATCAATACAGTGCGTCGTTGAACCCAATATTTAAAAAAAAACACCCAAGAAACCTTCATCGCATCATCCATCCGACGCCAATAGATCTTCGCAATCATTACAGTGCATCGTTGAACCCAATATATAAAAAAAATACCCAGGAAACATTCATCTCATCAATCATCCATCCGACGCCTATAGATCTTTGCTATCATACAGTGCGTCGTTAACCCAATATATATATGAAAAAATTACCCAAGAAACCTTCATCTCATCATCCCATCATCTCATTAATCATCCATCCGACGCCAATAGATCTTCACTATCATTACAGTGCATCTTTAACCCAATGTGTATGAAAAAAATACCCAAGAAACCTTCAACTCATCATCCCATCATCTCATTAATCATCCATCCGACGCCAATAGATCTTTGCTATCATTACAGTGCGCTGTTAAACCCAATAAATATTTTTAAAAAACAAGAAACCTTCATCTCATCATCCAACCGACGCCAATAGATCTTCGCTATCATTACAGTGCGTCTTTAACCCAATATAAATTGGAAAATAAAATCAAGCTGTACTTGCATGCCATTAAGGGGGGGACTCGGGTGAAAATCCTGTCTGTGTCAATATTTATTTTATACACTTCAAAATTGGAACATAGACAACTATGATGACAAAACTGAAAACTTTTTTTTTTTTTTAAAATAGCATTTTGATTAAAATTAATCCAGGAGGAATTTTTTATCTCCATTGTTAGATGAGATAACAAAAAATGATATGTCCAACCCTTTATGAAGTAACAATGAGCAATTACAAAAAACATCAAGACAATTGAACAATATTTGTAGACGTAGCACAAAAAACATTTTTGTTTTGTTGAAAAACATGTATTGGAGTAAATGCCCTCTGAAGATTGACAATGTAAATTCCTATATTGAAAATAAGTAGACGGTTCGATGCACAGTGATATTAAATAATTTATCTCGGGTATGACCATTGATATATTTCAATATTTTGAAACAAATTACTCGAAAAGACATGAAAATCAATAATTATTGAAAATACTATGTACAAATACTAATACATACTGTATTTCTCGGTAATGTTCACGACAACGTTAAACTTGACATTCAACAGTAGCAGTAACGTAGAAGTTTGCAAACTCCAAACTTGATATCTTGAAAGGAAAACGTAGGAATCGACCAATCTGTGCCTAGTTCAAACATACGGTTGATGGCCAGTTTGTCAAAATCTGTATAGCCCGTTGTCTTGACAACTTATAACAACATAGGGAACAATACTTGCTGCTGAGTGAATGAATTACGACATTGTCGAAACTGTAATGATTCTATATTTTCTCGTAATATATGTCGCAAATCATGTAGAAATAATTAAAAGCTCTCATCAGTCTTTAGAGACACAACTTTCAGGTTATGTTGCACTCGAAGTGACAGCTGATGGGTAGACCTGTTTAAACGGGTTGAAATTAGATGTAGGAATAGTGTTGTGAATTGGGTAGCATTTTAGTGAGTTTACAGCCTCGAGGCGAAGGAATAAGTTTAATGTCACGTTGAATTGTGAATGGTATTTTTTCCCTTAACTTGAAGGTGTCCAACCTTACCTGAACCTTAACCGCATGTCATTGAAAAGTACCCCGAAGCTCGTCACACGACCAAGTACCTTTATTCCGATATGCGCTCTTCAGCGTCCCCGATACCAAATCGATAGTTATTTGGTAAAAATTTAGAAAATTACAATAGGCCTATAGATACAATAAAATATACAGTATAGACATAGAATATAGATAGTCTATAAAATGCAGGCTTTAAGGTGTATATAATGTGTAATTGGAGTGGTAAGATCGCCCTTGTGGTACTCCGTTCAAACGATCCCATCTTTCGTACATAGCCTTAATTGGGGAACAATGATTTTGTATCAAGTTTTGATTTTTTTTTTTTTTTTTTAATTTTAATTTTCAATATGTTTCAACATTGTATTCGTAGACCCTCAAAGTCATATCGACTTGTCTGAAGGTCTACTAAAGTGTTCAAACTAATAAACATGCATACAGAAAATAAAACAGATAATCAAGACAGAGCAGAAATTATTTCAATAATAAATTGGGAGAAAAAATAAAAACAATGCAACTATATATATTCAAACTTGAAACAATCAAGCAAGACTAGAAAAAAATATAGATGCGAATGCTAAAGAACAAAAGAACAAAACGAAAAAGTTATTATACCCTATTTGCTGAGACATTTTATTGTTGTAGAACCCATTTTTTTATTTCTGTTTTTAGTATAGATAATTTATCAAAAAGTAAGAATTCAGCCGGGATTTTGTTGAATAATTTTGGAATTAAAAAACTCTTTTCCTGATTTCCATATGAATTTTGGCTTATTTGTTCCAGCAACCTTATGTCAAGTTCCATGTGGATGCACAGCAGTAGTTTTATGTTCTTTGATGAAATAATTAGTAACAATAAATGTGTACAAGTGAAGCTTTGTGACAGAAAGTAAATTACAATTTGAACTTGAAATATTATTTTTGGACGATATTATTTAAAGATTCTTCATTGTATGTTTTCTATCTTGTTAACATAACTCTTAGTTGTGCACCCCCATGATAAAATACCGTACATAATTACTGACTCAATGAGCACGTGGTACACAATTTTCAATGTTTGACAATTTACATATGGTTTAAGAATACGAATGCTATACATTCCTGAACGCAGTCGGTTGCATACATAGTCTACGTGAATATTCCATTCAAACTGGTTGTCTATAATAACCCCTAGATATGTATGCTGACTTGTATTTGTTATTTTTACAGAGCAATTGCAACGTCCTCCAAAATTATAACAATCTTTCCTGAAATGTTTATGCAAACAAGCATAATCATGATATATCAAATTTACTTGTTCCAATAATTTGAATGGTGAATGTATATAAATGTATATATTCATATAATTCAATTGTTTTCATCTAGAATTAGTTATTAGGCCATTATTATATATTATTCACGGTTGATATTAACCTTGTATGAATAATCTTCTGTTTTAGAATTGGGAGCCGGAAGAGTTCAATATCACACTGCTGCCGCCCCAGCCAGCAGCAGCCATCTTGATTATTGGAAAATGAAGATTGATGATGTTTGGTAGCCGACTCCATTGATTACGGTAAGAATGAAAGACAATTGAAGGGTACACGGAGATTACGATACAAGACACATTTAAAAAAATAGATAGTTGGAACAGTGTTTTTCGCAAGCTTTCTGAATATGTATCGAGATTTTGGATAACAATTAGATGCAAGTCCACGAAAAATCTAGTTGAAATATCGATCTCTATAGAAATAAACGTGGTTCTGAACTTAGAATGGAATTCATCTCAGAACTGTTCGACAACGTGCGACTTGTATCGTTATTTCCGTGTACCCTCCAATTGAAATGTGCAGTAAACCCTCGTTAATTCAAAATCAAAGAGACCAAAAAAGATGATTTCGATTTTTAAAAATTCGGATCAACCAAAAAACGAGTTTTCGACGAGAATTGTCACTTTTCCCGCTTATAATTCAGTCAATTTCGTACTCGGCCCAAGAGAAAGCAACGTTCAGTGAGGCCTTGGCAACGGTTTCTATTCTGTAGTTTTTGCCGGTATCATAGCTGCTATGCCATTACAGGCTGAATTGATTCGACAAGACTGTTTTCTAACTGTCTGATGAACGTAGTCGAAGACTGTTTTAGTCTTCATCCTGGTCTTGCTTCGGATGCTACGATTCATAGCTGTCGTAGTTTTGGTTTCGGTCTCAAGCTCGTCCTTCAGTTCAACTTAATTCCATTTCGTTGCAATAAAAACTAGATGCTCCCAAGAATAACGAGTCGGATGCTTTGAATAATCAGAATAGTTGCGGCAAGGTGGCTTTGAGGACGGCCAAAATCAATTACGCCTACGCACTCATGGAAGTTTTGAACAGTTATAATTACTGTAATCAATTGTGAACAGAGATGGTTCTAGGATCGGTAAAACGCTAAAACTCTCATTAAACTGTTGTGAATGGATGTACGGTACGGTAAAAATTATAGTATCTAGGCATTAGTCCATATGACATATCTTGGGCCTACCTAACTCAAACCAGCATCAGAAAATACTAGACACCAAACAAAATAACCTATAACTAGCATGATATGTTCAGTTTATCTTGATATAGCAAATAGTTTTCAAATTTAACGCTAGATGTACTAATTACGTTACGGTCTGCGCTGGACCTTACATCGTACGGTCTGAACTAAAACATTGATATCTTGAAAACTGCTTATCCACCCAACACAAAACTTTCTGTCCAGGCTCATGCTGGGATGGTTCCTACAATAAGTCTGCCATGACCGCTTCCTTCCCATTACTCAAAAACCTTTTTATCTCATCACCTCATTAATCATCCATCCAACGCCATTAGATCTGCGATTTCATAACAGTGCGTCGTTAAACCCAATATAAAAAAGAAACTTTCTGTACTTTTAGTTATCAGTACTGGTATATCTAAATGGATGAACTACACCAAATATTGAAACATTCTAAAAATGAGTAATTGACCTTTGACCTCATCAAGATATACTTGCTGGTTTTGGTGTTGTGTAACATGTTTCAAATGTAACTGGTCACATGTAGATCATTTCCAATGACACCTTGAGACGTCAGCTGCTGTGTGCCAGGGGAGCGGTGTGGGATTTAGTAAAGACAATAATATGCATGAAATAAGAGGAAGGGACCGGCACATGCAGCGCAGTGGTTAACGCGCTCGCTTCATGTGATCCGGGAGGCGAGGGGAATTTCGAACCCCGTTCAATCCCTGCTGCCATCTTTATAATCCTTCATAATAATATAATAATCTTTATAATAATTTATAATTTATCATCTTGCAATCCATCTTTATAGGGGTTTTTCATGGTTTCCCTCTGTAAATGCCGGGATGGTACCCACAATAAGTAAGCCATGACCGCTTCCTTCCCATTATCCAAGAACCTTCATCACATCATCTCATTAATCATCCATCCGACGCCATTAGATCTGCCCTATCATAACAGTGCGTCGTTAAACCCAATATAAAAAAGGAAGGGTGTGGGCGCCAATACGTTTTGGAATAGGGGAACTAATAACCCTAAAATTATAAATAGGAAAAATATACAGTAAACAGTTGATAGATTATTATGTAATTGTACTTGATATATAATGCAAGATTTTAAAACAGATTATCTCTCTTTGTCTCCAAAGTTACAAACTCACTTCTCTACCAATTTACAATACATCACCCAGTCGTTCACAAGTGTTTACAAAATTACTAATAATTTTTCGAAAGACACCGGTTAATATTGTGCAGGCCCACACCCTCATTGTCGCACACGTTATTTTCACTTTCAAAACCCTTGTATTCATCAAACGAACTTCTTTCACTCGCCGCGCTTTGTATTCACCGCAACCACTCCTGATCGTGTGGTTGCTAGAACTACCTCTCTTGTGACCTTCACTTCCAGCTACCCACGTCACTCGCGTTTCCTCTCTCGACGGTTGATAAAACAACTCAATCAACTGGGTGATTAGCGCCTAGCGCGGCTAAGTCAACTATCGCTAGCGGTAGAAACTGAAGTCACTGTTGGGCGTGGGTTCGAGTCCCGCATAAGGCATGGGTTTTTGTGAACGTCCTTTCACCTATCATAACTTCACAGCTTCATTATCATCCGCTCATTCGTACCCCCGAATAACAATAACCTAGCTGTTGGTGGGGTCGTTAAGCATCATTAAAAATAACTGGGTGATTGAAAAAAAAACGACTTGAAATGAATTAGACATAAAAATAGGACTAATTAAACTAAAGGGAAGAAGGATGAAATTGGACTAGGACAACTCTCACCGTGAGGGAAGTCAGACAGGTCAATCTGTGGCGGTGCCTGACCGGGGCATCAGGAGGTCAAATTTTGACGATCCCATATCTCGGAAACTAATGTTCCACGGAAAAATGTGAAGAAACACGTAATTATTCTTAGCGATGATGTCAGTAAGTGTGCCGAATTTCATCAAAATCGGAGATGGTCGCCAATAATTCATCAGTTGATTTGTTATGGAATGCTATAAGCAGGAGAACTATGGATCCTGGAACGATTGGTTTAAATATTACGCCCCCATTAAACTTGTAATATAATTTTCACGTATGTTTATTTTGAATTCTAGATGAGTTTGTTATTAATATTTGTCTCATCGATGTTGTGATTGTCGTCAGATGTCCGGTGGATCGTGCATTATGCCCCGCCTGTCTCCCGTCTCGCTCTCTTCGACCTTCGTTGGCTGTGACCTTGGATCTGGCTGTCGACGGAACACTGTCTCAGGTAAGACCTAGATCGACTTCAACACTGTGCGTGGGCAGGGCCGTTTTAGGACATCTTGCGCCCCAGGCCTGACGTCCTCCCCCCCCCTGCCCCATCATCAAGTAGGGCCTATAGTAATTGATTCAGAATAGCACAATAGCTCAGAAATATAACGAGCACTAGGTTTTCATCAAGACGCACATTTATGATTATTGGTTTGGGCTATTACCGTATCAATGAGTGTATCCAACCTAAGAAATGAGAAGGATAATTTTATAAACTTTTGACCGTTGCTAATGTGTATATTTAAATAATGATATTGAAATTTATTAAAACTTGCCGACAATAACAAGCAACCAATAAACAGTTTTCAAACAGCACTTTTATGATTTAGATGGGAGTTAGCGTCCGGAAGAAGGATTCCGAATTCTAACTGGAACTCTACCGGGTGAGTACCCTAAGTTGTTTTTCGCTTAAAATCTTTAAATTAACTCGATTGGGAACGGAGAGGGATTTGTGTTCCAATTTTATCACACTACATACATAACCAACAGAACTGAGAAATTCAAACCAAAAAATTTCAGCGCCAAAAAATTTGACCAATGTACAGGGTTAACTAAGGTACTTTGGACCTTCGAAATTAATTTCTATGATGGTGGAGCTATGATTTCAGTATTTTTTAAGAGTATAAACTTGATGGTCCCTAAACGTCGGGCAAATTTGGCTATACTCGCATCAGCCCATTCCAAAAAAAAGGGCGCTGAATTTCCCAAAATGCAATTTCCACCCACTTTTCAGATTCATAAAAAATCATCATTTTGATCGGCCAAAATTTTGTGGGAAGACAAGAGGACATTTCAGAAGAGTTATTCCCGTTAAATTTTGCTAATATTGCTAATGGAAAAGTATTAAGGATTCCCAGAATCTATAATATGGGACTCTACCATGGTGATACACTAAGTTGTTTTTTTTCGCTCTAAACTTTTTAAAATTAAACTCGTTGGGAAACGGAGACCGGATTTGTGTTCCAATTTATCACACAACACATACATAAACCAGAACTGAAAATTCAACCGAAAATTCAAGCGACAAAAAAATTGACCAAAATGTACAGGGTTAACTAAGGTACTTTTGGACCTTTCGCAAGTAATTTCTATGAACTGGTGAGAGCTATGAGGTTCTAGTATTTTTTTAAGAGTATAACTTATGGTCCCTAAACCCTCAGCAAATTTGGCTATACTGCATCAGCCATTTCCAAGAAAAAGGTGTCTGAATTCCCAAAAACTGCATTTCCAGCCACTTTTCAGAGTCATAAAAAATCATCATTTTTGATTCGGCTAAAATTTTGTAGGAAGACAAAGGACATTTCGAAGAGTTTTTCCGTTAAAATTTTTGTAATAATGCTAATGGAAAGTAATTAGAAGGATCCGAATTCTATAATATGGGACTCTACCATGGTGAGTACACTAAGTTGTTTTTTCGCTCTAAAATCTTTAAATTAAACTCGATTTAGGAACGGATGACCGGATTTGTGTTCAATTTTATCACACTACACATACATAACAACAGAACTGAGAAATTCAACCAAAAATTTCAAGCAACAAAAAATTTGACCAAATGTACAGGTATATCTTTGGACCTTTCGCATAATTTCTATGAACTGGTGAAGCTATGATGTTCTAGTATTTTTTGAAGAGTATAACTTGATGGTCCCTAGATCGTCAGCAAATTGACTATACTCGCATCAGCCATTCCAAGAAAAAGGTGTCTGATTTCCCAAAAATGCAATTTCCAGCCACATTTTCAGAGTCATAAAAAATCATCATTTTTGATTCGGCTAAATTTGTAGGAAGACAAGAGGACATTTCAGAAGAGTTATTCCGTTGAAATTTGCTAATAATGCTATGGAAAAGTAATTAGAAGGTTCCAAAATCTATAATATGGGACCTACCATGGTGAGTACACTAAGTGTTTTTGCTCTAAAATCTTTAAATTAAACTCGATTTAGGAACGGAGACCGGATTTGTGTTCCAATTTATCACACTACACATACATAACAACAGAACTGAGAATCAACCAAAAATTTCAAGCGACAAAAAATTTTGCCCCAAATGTACAGGGTTAACTAAGGTCTTTTGGAAACCTTCGCAATTAATTTCTATTTTTGAATGTGAGAGCTAGATGTTCAAAAGTATTGTTTTAAGATATACTTGATGGCCCCAAATCGTCAGCAATTTGGCTATCTCGCATAGCCATTTCCAAGAAAAGGTGTCTAAATTTTCCCCAAAACTGCAATTTCCAGCACTTTTCAGATCATAAAAACTCATTTTGATTCGCAAATTGGTGGGAAGACAAGGGACATTTCAAAAGAGTTAGTCCGTTAATTTTGCAATTGCAATGGAAAAGTATTAGTTCAAACAGCACTTTTATGATTTAGATGAGAGATTAGCGTCCGGAGCTTCACGTTTTAGGCACCTGGTTCAAATATCATTTCGGTCAGGATATTGCTTTACTCATTTTGTTCGAGGTATAGTTTAAAAATTGTATTTTTTTTCTCCCAAATTTGTAATAATGTTCATCATTTTATGTTTTACATTCAGTGAGATATAGTTTAGAAGTAATTTCATTTTTCGATTCCAAAATTTAAAAAACATGAATATAAATTATATTGGAATACACATTTCTTTTGTATATACACGTATTATTTAGTTCGTAAGGGGCTAACACCCTTAAAATTCCCCCCTCCCCCGATAGAATTTGCCACCCTAGGCCCAGGTTTTGTGGGCCTAGGCCTTGATACGGCCGTGGGTGGTAAGCCTGGGTGTAAAATGGTTCCTGTGGCTGTTGAATTTGGATTCTCATTCACAAGTACAGACAAAATATAAAATATTTGAGAAACAGAGAAAGCAGATTAGTCTACTGCTGAACTGCCATCGAGGACCCTCACCTAATAAATGTCATGCTAGTGCTTGCTAGCTCCAATAGACTAGTGCTATGATTGATTAATTCCACTACAAGAGTTACCTGTCATGGCAACGTGTGTACTCTGTGTATTTCCATTGTTGTTAGCACAAAATCCTGGCCCTGCTGATGAGGCGGGTTTCGAAATGTGATAAATTATTGCAGTCTTAAGAGACCGTGAATTTTGTTTCGTATTGTACTGTCATTGTTGGTAGCTTTACAAGTAAACATTGAGCAATCAAAGTCCCAGCCTTTTGAAGCTAGCTAGGCCTAGCACGTTATTCCAAGTGGTTCATTAGGGGAGGGTCAAGGAGACCGGGGTTCGATTCCTGTCACGGTCGATAGTCCTGACTGAGCCGGGCGGATCAGTGGCTAGCACGCCGAACCGTCACTTGGGAGACCAGGGTCTGTTTCCCGCCATGGTCGATCATCCTGACTGAGACGGGTGGATAAGTGGCCAGCACACTGAACCATCATTCAGGAGACTGGGGTTGGATTCCCGCCATAGTCGACCATCCTAACAGATGTGCATCATGGTTTCCCTGTTGTTCAGGTCAATACTGGGATGGTTCCTCAGTCTTTGACCTTCCAAAAACACTTGTACTTGTAAATGAATTTTCGTCTCATCTTGCCATCATCTCATTCATCACTCACCGACGCTAATAGATTTTAGTCATGATTACAGTGGGTCGTTGAACCCAATATAAATGATATTCACATTATTGCTGACCAGCTGTATCTATTGATGATATCTGATAAGTTTTACTGATCACTGCTACAAGCAGAATTATTCATTTTGGTTTTTCACTCAAGGATATCGCATTCTCAGTGCCATTGGAATCGAAACCTGGATTTTCTCACGTAAACTGAAAGAAGTAGCTACCATGGCAACATGTCGTGTCTATTTCCTCTTGTTGGTTCAATGATGTACTATATAATTATGATTTCTTTCTAACCAATCTAATCAACTAAATGACATCAGAAAATGGGAAGATTTTAGAAAATACAAACTTTGTTTCCTGTTGTTGCAGGTTGTCTCAGCTGTTTGCCGCACGAGGGTTCCTGCAATCCCAGCCTGCCGTACAAGACACGTCATGCAATTGCTGACTTCAGGATCATGTTGGGGCTCAGCTCGGCCATTGCAGCAATCAACGCTGTGACTTCAGCTGGCCAAGCAAGCAGTTGATCAAGACACGCCACGCAGGTCCAGGATCATGATGGAGTTCAGCTACGTTGTGACTTCAGCCAGTCAAGCAGCTGGTCAAGTCATGATTACTTTACTTCTGCATGCATCAAGTCAAGAAAATGATGTACTAACAAATATATTATGATTGTATGATTTATTGAAATAACTTTTACAAAATATGTGATAATAAATTGATGATAAGTAACAATTACATGATGTGTTCTCACTTGTGATTGACCTGTAGCAGTATACTCTCGTGCAGCCCGCAAGAGAGGGGGTGAGGGGATGTAGAGGGGGTTGGGAGAAATGACCTTGGACTTTGAACCATTGCGGCTAACGTAGCTTCCGAGAAAGCTACGCAAGTCTCTCTCGCACGTTCGAATACAAGGTCTCCACCAAACCCCCTCCAGCTAATCTTAGATCATGGTTGGATGTATGACAATGTACTCTTGTTTGCAAGACAGGCTCATGGGAGTCTATCTCACACGCAAGAATAGAAGGTCTCACCCAAGACCGATCCAGATCATCCCCTCACCCCCACGAGCCTTTTATTCACGTGCTCGGGTGTGGCATCGATTGCTTAAGCTCGAGGAGATGATTTCCTGTCGTGGAGCTTTAATCAGCTTGGTTATAGCCAACGGGCGCTGATCAAACCACTCTAGGCTGGCCTACCCGGCTCGGGGATCATTTTACAATAGGCTGAATCATACCTGGGTGCGGGCTGCACGAGGTCAGTTTACCCACATAACGGTGCACTTACGCGCTGACTCGTAGTTGCAACGGTGGTCCAAGGAGTGAGTCTTCAAGGTAAGCTGAGGCCTGCAAACAACAGAGAGCTCAAATTAATGTCAATAACTGGCTTGAAATTCGATCGATTACAAAACTTTCAGTAGATAATTCTTTAAAAAGAGCTACTTCATGTTCACACCAAATTTAAGAGAAATCAAATTTTGCAATTTGAAAAAATACCAAGTTATTATTCGCTCTAAAATCTTTAAATTAATTTCAATTTTGAAACTGAGACCGGATTTGTGTTCCAAATTGATCACACTACACATACATAACAACAGAACTGAGAAATTAGAACCAAAATTTCAAGCGACAAAAATTTTTGACCAAAATGTACAGGGTTAACTAAGGTACTTTTGGACCTTTCGCAATTAATTTCTATGAACTGGTGAGAGCTATGATGTTCTAGTATTTTTTTATGAGTATAACTTGATGGTCCCTAAATCCTCAGCAAATTTGGCTATACTCGCATCAGCCATTTCCAAGAAAAAGGTGTCTGAATTTCCCAAAAACTGCAATTTCCAGCCACTTTTCAGAGTCATAAAAAAATCATCATTTTTGATTCGGCTAAAATTTTGTAGGAAGACAAGAGGACATTTCAGAAGAGTTATTCCGTTGAAATTTTGCTAATAATGCTAATGGAAAAGTAATTAGAAGGATTCCAGAATTCTATAATATGGGACTCTACCATGGTGAGTACACTAAGTTGTTTTTCGCTCTAAAATCTTTAAATTAAACTCGATTTAGGAACGGAGACCGGATTTGTGTTCCAATTTTATCACACTACACATACATAACAACAGAACTGAGAAATTCAACCAAAAATTTCAAGCGACAAAAAAATTTGACCAAAATGTACAGGGTTAACTAAGGTACTTTTGGACCTTTCGCAATTAATTTCTATGAACTGGTGAGAGCTATGATGTTCTAGTATTTTTTTAAGAGTATAACTTGATGGTCCCTAATGGTCAGCAAATTTGGCTATTACTCGCATCAGCCATTTCCAAGAAAAGGTGTCTGAATTTCCCAAAAACTGCAATTTCCAGCCACTTTTCAGAGTCATAAAAAATCATCATTTTGATTCGGCTAAAATTTTGTAGGAAGACAAGAGGACATTTCAGAAGAGTTATTCCGTTGAAATTTTGCTAATAATGCTAATGGAAAAGTAATTAGAAGGATTCCAGAATTCTATAATATGGGACTCTACCATGGTGAGTACACTAAGTTGTTTTTCGCTCTAAAATCTTTAAATTAAACTCGATTTAGGAACGGAGACCGGATTTGTGTTCCAATTTTATCACACTACACATACATAACAACAGAACTGAGAAATTCAACCGAAAATTTCAAGCGACAAAAAAATTTGACCAAAATGTACAGGGTTAACTAAGGTACTTTTGGACCTTTCGCAATTAATTTCTATGAACTGGTGAGAGCTATGATGTTCTAGTATTTTTTTAAGAGTATAACTTGATGGTCCCTAGATCGTCAGCAAATTTGACTATTCTCGCATCAGCCATTTCCAAGAAAAAGGTGTCTGAATTTCCCAAAAACTGCAATTTCCAGCCACTTTTCAGAGTCATAAAAAATCATCATTTTTGATTCGGCTAAAATTTTGTAGGAAGACAAGAGGACATTTCAGAAGAGTTATTCCGTTGAAATTTTGCTAATAATGCTACTGGAAAAGTAATTAGAAGGATTCCAGAATTCTATAATATGGGACTCTACCATGGTGAGTACACTAAGTTGTTTTCGCTCTAAAATCTTTAAATTAAACTCGATTTAGGAACGGAGACCGGATTTGTGTTCCAATTTTATCACACTACACATACATAACAACAGAACTGAGAAATTCAACCAAAAATTTCAAGCGACAAAAAAATTTGACCAAAATGTACAGGGTTAACTAAGGTACTTTTGGACCTTTCGCAATTAATTTCTATGAACTGGTGAGAGCTATGATGTTCTAGTATTTTTTTAAGAGTATAACTTGATGGTCCCTAATCGTCAGCAAATTTGGCTATACTCGCATCAGCCATTTCCAAGAAAAAGGTGTCTGAATTTCCCAAAAACTGCAATTTCCAGCCACTTTTCAGAGTCATAAAAAATCATCATTTTTGATTCGGCTAAAATTTTGTAGGAAGACAAGAGGACATTTCAGAAGAGTTATTCCGTTGAAATTTTGCTAATAATGCTAATGGAAAAGTAATTAGAAGGATTCCAGAATTCTATAATATGGGACTCTACCATGGTGAGTACACTAAGTTGTTTTTCGCTCTAAAATCTTTAAATTAAACTCGATTTAGGAACGGAGACCGGATTTGTGTTCCAATTTTATCACACTACACATACATAACAACAGAACTGAGAAATTCAACCGAAAATTTCAAGCGACAAAAAAATTTGACCAAAATGTACAGGGTTAACTAAGGTACTTTTGGACCTTTCGCAATTAATTTCTATGAACTGGTGAGAGCTATGATGTTCTAGTATTTTTTTAAGAGTATAACTTGATGGTCCCTAAATCGTCAGCAAATTTGGCTATACTCGCATCAGCCATTTACAAGAAAAAGGTGTCTGAATTTCCCAAAAACTGCAATTTCCAGCCACTTTTCAGAGTCATAAAAAATCATCATTTTTGATTCGGCTAAAATTTTGTAGGAAGACAAGAGGACATTTCAGAAGAGTTATTCCGTTGAAATTTTGCTAATAATGCTAATGGAAAAGTAATTAGAAGGATTCCAGAATTCTATAATATGGGACTCTACCATGGTGAGTACACTAAGTTGTTTTTCGCTCTAAAATCTTTAAATTAAACTCGATTTAGGAACGGAGACCGGATTTGTGTTCCAATTTTATCACACTACACATACATAACAACAGAACTGAGAAATTCAACCAAAAATTTCAAGCGAAAAAAAAATTTGACCAAAATGTACAGGGTTAACTAAGGTACTTTTGGACCTTTCGCAATTAATTTCTATGAACTGGTGAGAGCTATGATGTTCTAGTATTTTTTTAAGAGTATAACTTGATGGTCCCTAGATCGTCAGCAAATTTGGACTATTACTCGCATCAGCCATTTCCAAGAAAAAGGTGTCTGAATTTCCCAAAAACTGCAATTTCCAGCCACTTTTCAGAGTCATAAAAAATCATCATTTTTGATTCGGCTAAAATTTTGTAGGAAGACAAGAGGACATTTCAGAAGAGTTATTCCGTTGAAATTTTGCTAATAATGCTAATGGAAAAGTAATTAGAAGGATTCCAGAATTCTATAATATGGGACTCTACCATGGTGAGTACACTAAGTTGTTTTCGCTCTAAAATCTTTAAATTAAACTCGATTTAGGAACGGAGACCGGATTTGTGTTCCAATTTTATCACACTACACATACATAACAACAGAACTGAGAAATTCAACCGAAAATTTCAAGCGACAAAAAAATTTGACCAAAATGTACAGGGTTAACTAAGGTACTTTTGGACCTTTCGCAATTAATTTCTATGAACTGGTGAGAGCTATGATGTTCTAGTATTTTTTTAAGAGTATAACTTGATGGTCCCTAATCGTCAGCAAATTTGGCTATACTCGCATCAGCCATTTCCAAGAAAAAGGTGTCTGAATTTCCCAAAAACTGCAATTTCCAGCCACTTTTCAGAGTCATAAAAAATCATCATTTTTGATTCGGCTAAAATTTTGTAGGAAGACAAGAGGACATTTCAGAAGAGTTATTCCGTTGAAATTTTGCTAATAATGCTAATGGAAAAGTAATTAGAAGGATTCCAGAATTCTATAATATGGGACTCTACCATGGTGAGTACACTAAGTTGTTTTTCGCTCTAAAATCTTTAAATTAAACTCGATTTAGGAACGGAGACCGGATTTGTGTTCCAATTTTATCACACTACACATACATAACAACAGAACTGAGAAATTCAACCGAAAATTTCAAGCGACAAAAAATTTGACCAAAATGTACAGGGTTAACTAAGGTACTTTTGGACCTTTCGCAATTAATTTCTATGAACTGGTGAGAGCTATGATGTTCTAGTATTTTTTAAGAGTATAACTTGATGGTCCCTAGATCGTCAGCAAATTTGCTATTCTCGCATCAGCCATTTCCAAGAAAAAGGTGTCTGAATTTCCCAAAAACTGCAATTTCCAGCCACTTTTCAGAGTCATAAAAAATCATCATTTTTGATTCGGCTAAAATTTTGTAGGAAGACAAGAGGACATTTCAGAAGAGTTATTCCGTTGAAATTTTGCTAATAATGCTAATGGAAAAGTAATTAGAAGGATTCCAGAATTCTATAATATGGGACTCTACCATGGTGAGTACACTAAGTTGTTTTTCGCTCTAAAATCTTTAAATTAAACTCGATTTAGGAACGGAGACCGGATTTGTGTTCCAATTTTATCACACTACACATACATAACAACAGAACTGAGAAATTCAACCGAAAATTTCAAGCGACAAAAAATTTGACCAAAATGTACAGGGTTAACTAAGGTACTTTTGGACCTTTCGCAATTAATTTCTATGAACTGGTGAGAGCTATGATGTTCTAGTATTTTTTTAAGAGTATAACTTGATGGTCTCTAAATCGTCAGCAAATTTGGACTATACTCGCATCAGCCATTTCCAAGAAAAAGGTGTCTGAATTTCCCAAAAACTGCAATTTCCAGCCACTTTTCAGAGTCATAAAAAAAAAAACATTTTTGATTCGACTAAAATTTTGTAGGAAGACAAGAGGACATTTCAGAAGAGTTATTCCGTTGAAATTTTGCTAATAATGCTAATGGAAAAGTAATTAGAAGGATTCCAGAATTCTATAATATGGGACTCTACCATGGTGAGTACACTAAGTTGTTTTCGCTCTAAAATCTTTAAATTAAACTCGATTTAGGAACGGAGACCGGATTTGTGTTCCAATTTATCACACTACACATACATAACAACAGAACTGAGAAATTCAACCGAAAATTTCAAGCGACAAAAAATTTGACCAAAATGTACAGGGTTAACTAAGGTACTTTTGGACCTTTCGCAATTAATTTCTATGAACTGGTGAGAGCTATGATGTTCTAGTATTTTTTTAAGAGTATAACTTGATGGTCCCTAAATCGTCAGCAAATTTGGCTATACTCGCATCAGCCATTTCCAAGAAAAGGTGTCTGAATTTCCCAAAAACTGCAATTTTCCAGCCACTTTTCAGAGTCATAAAAAATCATCATTTTTGATTCGGCTAAAATTTTGTAGGAAGACAAGAGGACATTTCAGAAGAGTTATTCCGTTGAAATTTTGCTAATAATGCTAATGGAAAAGTAATTAGAAGGATTCCAGAATTCTATAATATGGGACTCTACCATGGTGAGTACACTAAGTTGTTTTTCGCTCTAAAATCTTTAAATTAAACTCGATTAGGAACGGAGGACCGGATTTGTGTTCCAATTTTATCACACTACACATACATAACAACAGAACTGAGAAATTCAACCAAAATTTCAAGCGACAAAAATTTGACCAAAATGTACAGGGTTAACTAAGGTACTTTTGGACCTTTCGCAATTAATTTCTATGAACTGGTGAGAGCTATGATGTTCTAGTATTTTTTTAAGAGTATAACTTGATGGTCCCTGATCGTCAGCAAATTTGACTATACTCGCATCAGCCATTTCCAAGAAAAGGTGTCTGAATTTCCCAAAAACTGCAATTTCCAGCCACTTTTCAGAGTCATAAAAAATCATCATTTTTGATTCGGCTAAAATTTTGTAGGAAGACAAGAGGACATTTCAGAAGAGTTATTCCGTTGAAATTTTGCTAATAATGCTAATGGAAAAGTAATTAGAAGGATTCCAGAATTCTATAATATGGGACTCTACCATGGTGAGTACACTAAGTTGTTTTTCGCTCTAAAATCTTTAAATTAAACTCGATTTAGGAACGGAGACCGGATTTGTGTTCCAATTTTATCACACTACACATACATAACAACAGAACTGAGAAATTCAACCGAAAATTTCAAGCGACAAAAAAATTTGACCAAAATGTACAGGGTTAACTAAGGTACTTTTGGACCTTTCGCAATTAATTTCTATGAACTGGTGAGAGCTATGATGTTCTAGTATTTTTTTAAGAGTATAACTTGATGGTCCCTAAATCGTCAGCAAATTTGGCTATACTCGCATCAGCCATTTCCAAGAAAAAGGTGTCTGAATTTCCCAAAAACTGCAATTTCCAGCCACTTTTCAGAGTCATAAAAAATCATCATTTTTGATTCGGCTAAAATTTTGTAGGAAGACAAGAGGACATTTCAGAAGAGTTATTCCGTTGAAATTTTGCTAATAATGCTAATGGAAAAGTAATTAGAAGGATTCCAGAATTCTATAATATGGGACTCTACCATGGTGAGTACACTAAGTTGTTTTTCGCTCTAAAATCTTTAAATTAAACTCGATTTAGGAACGGAGACCGGATTTGTGTTCCAATTTTATCACACTACACATACATAACAACAGAACTGAGAAATTCAACCGAAAATTTCAAGCGACAAAAAAATTTGACCAAAATGTACAGGGTTAACTAAGGTACTTTTGGACCTTTCGCAATTAATTTCTATGAACTGGTGAGAGCTATGATGTTCTAGTATTTTTTTAAGAGTATAACTTGATGGTCCCTAAATCGTCAGCAAATTTGGCTATACTCGCATCAGCCATTTCCAAGAAAAAGGTGTCTGAATTTCCCAAAAACTGCAATTTCCAGCCACTTTTCAGAGTCATAAAAAATCATCATTTTTGATTCGGCTAAAATTTTGTAGGAAGACAAGAGGACATTTCAGAAGAGTTATTCCGTTGAAATTTTGCTAATAATGCTAATGGAAAAGTAATTAGAAGGATTCCAGAATTCTATAATATGGGACTCTACCATGGTGAGTACACTAAGTTGTTTTTCGCTCTAAAATCTTTAAATTAAACTCGATTTAGGAACGGAGACCGGATTTGTGTTCCAATTTTATCACACTACACATACATAACAACAGAACTGAGAAATTCAACCGAAAATTTCAAGCGACAAAAAAATTTGACCAAAATGTACAGGGTTAACTAAGGTACTTTTGGACCTTTCGCAATTAATTTCTATGAACTGGTGAGAGCTATGATGTTCTAGTATTTTTTTAAGAGTATAACTTGATGGTCCCTAGATCGTCAGCAAATTTGACTATACTCGCATCAGCCATTTCCAAGAAAAAGGTGTCTGAATTTCCCAAAAACTGCAATTTCCAGCCACTTTTCAGAGTCATAAAAAATCATCATTTTTGATTCGGCTAAAATTTTGTAGGAAGACAAGAGGACATTTCAGAAGAGTTATTCCGTTGAAATTTTGCTAATAATGCTAATGGAAAAGTAATTAGAAGGATTCCAGAATTCTATAATATGGGACTCTACCATGGTGAGTACACTAAGTTGTTTTTCGCTCTAAAATCTTTAAATTAAACTCGATTTAGGAACGGAGACCGGATTTGTGTTCCAATTTTATCACACTACACATACATAACAACAGAACTGAGAAATTCAACCAAAAATTTCAAGCGACAAAAAAATTTGACCAAAATGTACAGGGTTAACTAAGGTACTTTTGGACCTTTCGCAATTAATTTCTATGAACTGGTGAGAGCTATGATGTTCTAGTATTTTTTTAAGAGTATAACTTGATGGTCCCTAAATCGTCAGCAAATTTGGCTATACTCGCATCAGCCATTTCCAAGAAAAAGGTGTCTGAATTTCCCAAAAACTGCAATTTCCAGCCACTTTTCAGAGTCATAAAAAATCATCATTTTTGATTCGGCTAAAATTTTGTAGGAAGACAAGAGGACATTTCAGAAGAGTTATTCCGTTGAAATTTTGCTAATAATGCTAATGGAAAAGTAATTAGAAGGATTCCAGAATTCTATAATATGGGACTCTACCATGGTGAGTACACTAAGTTGTTTTTCGCTCTAAAATCTTTAAATTAAACTCGATTTAGGAACGGAGACCGGATTTGTGTTCCAATTTTATCACACTACACATACATAACAACAGAACTGAGAAATTCAACCGAAAATTTCAAGCGACAAAAAAATTTGACCAAAATGTACAGGGTTAACTAAGGTACTTTTGGACCTTTCGCAATTAATTTCTATGAACTGGTGAGAGCTATGATGTTCTAGTATTTTTTTAAGAGTATAACTTGATGGTCCCTAATCGTCAGCAAATTTGGCTATACTCGCATCAGCCATTTCCAAGAAAAAGGTGTCTGAATTTCCCAAAAACTGCAATTTCCAGCCACTTTTCAGAGTCATAAAAAATCATCATTTTTGATTCGGCTAAAATTTTGTAGGAAGACAAGAGGACATTTCAGAAGAGTTATTCCGTTGAAATTTTGCTAATAATGCTAATGGAAAAGTAATTAGAAGGATTCCAGAATTCTATAATATGGGACTCTACCATGGTGAGTACACTAAGTTGTTTTTCGCTCTAAAATCTTTAAATTAAACTCGATTTAGGAACGGAGACCGGATTTGTGTTCCAATTTTATCACACTACACATACATAACAACAGAACTGAGAAATTCAACCAAAAATTTCAAGCGACAAAAATTTTTGACCGAAATGTACAGGGTTAACTAAGGTACTTTTGGACCTTTCGCAATTAATTTCTATGAACTGGTGAGAGCTATGATGTTCTAGTATTTTTTTATGAGTATAACTTGATGGTCCCTAAATCGTCAGCAAATTTGGCTATACTCGCATCAGCCATTTCCAAGAAAAAGGTGTCTGAATTTCCCAAAAACTGCAATTTCCAGCCACTTTTCAGTCATAAAAAATCATCATTTTTGATTCGGCTAAAATTTTGTAGGAAGACGAGAGGACATTTCGAAAGAGTTATTCCGTTGAAATTTTGCATATAATGCTAATGGAAAAGTAATTAGAAGGATTCCAGAATTCTATATAGGACCCTACCATGGTGAGTACACTAAGTTGATTTTTGCTCTAAAATCTTCAAATTGAACTCGATTTTGAAACGGAGACTGGATTTGTGTTCGAATTTGATAACGATATGAATGAATAACAACAGAACTGAGAAATTCAACAATGAATTTCAGAGGACAAAAATTTTTGACCGAAATGTACAGGGTTAACTAAGGTACTTTTGGACCTTTCGCAATTAATTTCTATGAACTGGTGAGAGCTATGAAGTTCTTGTATTTTTTTATGAGTATAACTTGATGGTCCCTAAATCCTCAGCAAATTTGGCTATACTCGCATCAGCCATTTCCAAGAAAAAGGTGTCTGAATTACCCAAAAACTGCAATTTCCAGCCACTTTTCAGAGTCATAAAAAATCATCATTTTTGATTCGGCTAAAATTTTGTAGGAAGACGAGAGGACATTTCGAAAGAGTTATTCCGTTGAAATTTTGCTAATAATGCTAATGGAAAAGTAATTAGAAGGATTCCAGAATTCTATATAGGACCCTACCATGGTGAGTACACCAAGTTGTTATGTATGTGTAAGACCTATGATGTTCTAGTATTTTTTTGTAATTATAACTTTAGGATCTTTAAATCGTTAGAAAGTTCCGTCAGGATTGTCTTAGCGGTTGCCAAGAAAAACGTCGCTGATTCATCAAAAAACAGACATTTTCAGGCAACTTTCAGAACGGTCTTTTGGATTAACGACAGTTGTTGAGTTATGTTTACATATTCAGTAAGAAGATTCAATTCTAAAGAAGAAAATATCTTTTAGAAAATTTTTAAATCAAAATTGACGTCAGAAATCAAATTTGAAAAAAGTGAAAAAGGCCAAAAATCATGATTTTTTGATTTGTCTAAAATTTTGTAGGATGATGAAAGGGCATTCTTAAACAACAAATCCACTGACATTTCTCCAATTTCAATTTTTTTAAAGTAATTACAAGGATTTTAAATTTCTATATGGGCCCTAACATGGCAAATAATATCAAGTTATTTTGTGCTCTAAAATCTTTAAATTAAACTCAATTTGGAAACTGAAACCGGATTTATGTTCCAAATTGATCGCACAACACTTACATGATAATAGAACTGAGAAATTCAACACAAAGTTTCAGGCGACAAAAAAATATGACCAAAAAGCACAGGGCAATGAGCAATGTTCCATTGGTTATTTGGGAGTACATAAATCCATCCATGCAGGAAAATGTTCCATTGGTTATTTGGGAGCGGTGGGAAAAATGGAAACGGAGAACGATGCATCGAGATTTCACTGTAAGTCAAAATGAGCTCATTCATACTGACATCAATTTTGAGAAAATCGCATTCTGATATAAAACTTTTTCAAGGTGATGTTTCTCAAAAATACCAAGTTGATTTTTGCTTTGAAATTTTCAAATTGAACTCAATTCTAAATTGAGACCGGATAAAAAAAAAAAAAAAATCGTTCAATTAGGCCTACATTGATTCCAACATTTTTTAAATGACCAATAAGGCCTACCAAGTTGATTTTTGAAAATCTCAACTTAAAAAAAGAGACCTCTTTCAAGTTCCTATCATTTCCTTCTACCCTTCAGATATAACAACAAAAGTGGTGAATCCAACAGAGAGTTTTTTGACACATTAAGAAATCAAAGGAAGCACACTAGTTTTTGAGCTTTGAGACTTGATACAGTAGGCCTATCTATGAACTAGCTAGAGATGGGATGTTCTTGTATTTTTTATGAGTATAACTTTATGGTCTCTGAACAATCGTCACGTGTCGTCAAGATCGCCCTAGCCGTTCTAGAGTGAAACGTCGCTCAATTTCCACAAAACAGCAATTTCAAAGAGTTTTTCAAAGGATTTTCGAAATGACAACAATTGTACAATCGTGTTGATATATTCAGACAGAATTTAGTTCCAAAGAAAAAAATATTTTTTCCTATTTTTAGAATCAAAAACCAAGCCAATAATCAAATTTGAAAAATATGAAATGAAGCATGGTTCTTGATTTAGTTGAAATTTGATGCGTCAGCAAAAGGACACTTGAAATTCCACAATCAATCAAATGCTTTTTCAAGTTTTGCTTTTTAAGTCCGAGGGAGTTGATTTAGCAAAATATCAGTTTTTTGCTGAATTCATTTCAACGGCCTGAGATATCGAAATTCTGAAAACAAGGAAACACAGATATTTTCAATACTATCAAGATGTTATAAGTAATAACTATTCATCTCATATCGCATACTTGTCACGCGTATAGATTAATAAATTTTGGTTTATTTAGCCGTATACATACATACTTGTGACAATTAGGCAACATGAGACAAATAGTTATTACTTATCTGTACTGTCTTGAAGGTAATGAAAATATCTGTGTTTCCTTGTTTTCAGAATTCCGATATCTCATACCGTTCAAAAGTTATCACCAAAAAAACTGATATTCCGCTAAATCGACTCCCATGGATTCTTGAAAAATATTAAGAGGTAAGAGATGACTCTGAAGTCTGAATTCTCTGACCATCAACACCATGAGGACTGAAAAATAGCACCTTCTTCTTTCTACTCTCTTCTACTTACGTCGTTCTTGAAGATCTCTTTGTTACGTTCATCTTCTTCCCTCTTCTCACTGCGTCATCTTCTACAGCGTACTGCCATCTCGGTTGCCTTCTCTTCCTTCTTCAATGGTCCAGCTAGTAGTTATGTGTACTGGCAGAGCTTGTAGTTTTCTTTGTTACGTTCATCTTCTTCTCCCCTTCCCTTTTCTTGCTACATTCTTACAGCGTCAACTTCTACACCGTACTGCCGTCTCAGTTGCCTTCTTCTTCATGCACTGACATCGTCCCATGTTGACGGGCTTCAACAGCTGTAACAAGGAAAATACCAGATTGAAACATCAATTGACGACCACTGATTGACAGACGTCATGAATCGTGACACCCAATCAAATGGGCTATCTATTATTCAACAACACCAATCAGGGTGTCTTCAACTAGATGGCCTACTGGTAAGCCACACCTCTCACTAGAGGTCAATTATTTCATACGCAGAGGCCTACCATCAATACTAAATACCAAGCCAGCAAATATCAAAGCTAAAAATTGAAAAAACTTTGCATGAGTAAAAAATTTGTGAACATTTTACTTGTGATTTGAATTGTGTGAGCAGATAAAAAGCCTAAACCCATCAAATACTTCATTGCTTTTGCTACTCGACAACTCGAGAAGATTTTGAAATTCTAAATATGACAGATGTACAAAGGAATTTTTGGCTCTGAAGTGAACTCTATTTTCAAGCAAGACTTCATGTATGTACCAATTTTATTACTCTAGGGCCTATATAGGCCTACTATAACATAACCACAGAGCTGAGAACTCCAACAAAAAGCTTTTTGACACCTGAAAATAGGGCAAAAAGTCAAGTAGGCCCTGACCAAGATGCATTGAGGGTTGCACTAGTTTGCCGGTCTCATATGGTGTCTTAACTCGGCTCTCAATCTCGTTCTATTTCCCGAGTACTTTCCTTGGGTAAATCGATTGCTGCTCTACCTAGTGTTGTTTTGTAGAAACTTGATGTCGTACCCTCTATATACCGGATAAAATATTAGCATCAAAGATGCAGTGGAAAATAAGTGGTAATTTGAAAAAATATACAAATAAGAACGGAAAGTTTTTGAAATGTCATAATTTATTAGGCCTATTATCATAGTTATTGTTACCAGGTATTGTAGTTAATATTGTTACTGTTTTCAATTGTTTATAACAATTCATTATGAACAATTCTTATTTTAGTTGCTAAAATGCCAAAATGCTCGTACTAGGCTGAAGGTCAGATTATCGTCACCATCTCACTTTTCTTGCACGCGAGCTTTGCTGACAGCTGTTATTACCTGAGCCGATGTGATCATGGAGTTGGTTCCTTTTATCACCACTATACTGACAATCGTATATCCATAATATATTTGGTCCAAAATAGGTATGTACATATTTTCAACATCGGAGGGATAGGTTGTTAAGACACCATAAGAGACAGGCAAACCAAACAGGCTTTTGAAATAATTATGTCTCTAGAATTAAGATCAGATATTGAGACAGAGGATTCGATTCTAAGTGAGAAAATATTTTCTTGTTTCAGTCAAAACCAAAATAGAGACAGAAATCACATTTGAAAAGAGAAAATTATGATTGATTTGGCGAAAATTTCGTATCACGATAAAGGACATTTAAGAAACTGAATTTCATCAAAATTCCACCCCCCCCCCCCACATATTTTCAAAAGTAATTACAAAAGGCTTCTAACATTAGGCCTACATATATTCAACAGTATGATATCACAGACTTGAGTTCTCAATTTATTCCTCTACAAGTTGATAACCATAGTTTTAGAACTGAAAAATTCAACAAAGAAAATTTACCACTTGAAAATTTGTCAAAAAAGTAAAGTCAAGAAAACAAACTGAAAATAGGCATTCCGTATGTTTTTTAATATTATACAAAATGTATTATACGTGAATTCTGACAATGGGCACTTCCACTCACTAACATCGATAAGCTGCTGTTCTCTCTTACCCACTCACCCAAGTCAGTCAGTTCAAAACAGGGTAAGATTGCATTAGTTTTTAGACTAAAAACCACGAATGAACAATCTACGTTTGTTATGTTATGTTATGGCCCGATATATATAATTTTATAAATTCCTTTTGAAAATGTAAAGAGCAGAAACATCAGAAAAATTTTAGATTCTCTATGTCTTTATTATTAAGAGATAGAGAAATATATTCCTATTCATTATGTCCAGACACAGGAACAATTTTGTAAAAATTATTTATGTTTGATATAGTGGGGCCTATGGTATAAAGAATATACAATGAAAATGCGCCAATTTCATTTTGAGAAGGGAAGTTACGTGAGAGCCACTGAAGATTAGTAAGGAGTTCGTATATATAAATGAACGGTAAATTGACATTGATCACAGTCAGCCCTCTTTGGAGGTGAGGGCACCAACCTTGACCACTAACCCCAAGCATTTGGTACCAAGTCACACCAAATTACCAAATGAACTAACCTGTCTGTTGCTGCTGCCCTCCATATCACTCTTCTCTTCTCTCCTCTCCGGTCGCCTTCTCTTCTATCACTGCTGTCCTCCGGTCTCCTCCCTGCGTATCCCCTTCTATGTGAGTTGTTTAATCTTTCATCCAGCTGTTAAATCTGCGTCACTCAGCTGCTATCTCATGTGATTCTCCTCATCTCGTTATCAATCGCTAGACTCAACCGACACATCTGTAAGACGAACAAATAAAATATTACAAACGCACGTACCGGTATACATAAGAACAACGCTAACATTAACACATAACAGTAAAGCCAACACGCAATAAATGTTTGTCTTGTGGAAAGTTGTTGATCTATTCAGAATAGCCCAGTTGAACATGAAGCCATTGACACAAATACGAAAGCTGTCGAGCTTTTAAAGATTTCACGTTGACGTAACTGTAGGCCTAAGCTGGCAAACAATCTGTAACTTCATTTTTATATCCTCGAACGTTTGAACTAACATTATAAAGAGGATAATTTCCGAGAATATATTACGACTGCACTTCGGCTCTGCCCTAGGCCATTGAACGTGTCACTGTACGTGTCACCGAGTGTGGTTTGTAGTAGCCACTATAGACGGCACGAGTCCGTGGCGTACAATTCTACAAATTCAATGGTAAGAGGATCTGCCTATTTATTTACTCAATGGCTCTACTATTGAGTATATATACTTATACTAGGGTCTTGATATAAATCGACAGGCAGTTGAAACTAACCTTAAAAACTCGACTAGGCCTAGCTCTTCGCCAATATTCTTCACTTTCACGACCGACTGGTCTTGAACTATTATAGTTATCTTCATTTTGAAACTTCTTGGTTTTCTTGATTAGTAGTTTGAGCACATGATTCGTAATTCTCACATAAGTCTGTATTTAATACCATGCTCTATCTTTAACACATTTGTGTTACCACGAATCCACGATGTTGTTTAGTTGTTTACAATAATTCAGAAGGCGGTGATTAAATTACAGCAAATCATTTGTACCAACATGACGGTAATACATTATGGCGACTGATTTGTGATTTTGAAATGAACAAAATTAATACATAGGCTAGCTATAAAATAGATAGATTTAGAGACTATAATTTTAATTTTGACGTGACTTGGTATAATTGTCCGCATTATGTATATATGGATATATGGATATATATATATATATATATATATATATATATATATATATATATATATATATATATATAAATATATATATATATATATATAATATAATTATTATATATTATATATATAACATGCCGAAGTGTTTGAATAGTAAGGGCTTGACTTTCTCTTTTTACAAGTTTCTGTTTTCGGTGAAGACACAAATTATGTACATGAATACGGGATTTAATTGGCATAAAAAGTGTAACATTGAAAATCACTGCGGAGCAAACGGATCAAACAACTGAAATCATTTTTGAGTGTTTTTTTGTGCACAAACGTGTTTAGGTGGAATTATTATCGTGGAGTTTACGTAACACAGCGAAGTAGGAATATGATGTCTGCAAAAGCTGGAAAAGAAATAAAATAAGTCGTAATAGTAAAAGAGGGATGGTATGTAGGCTTACCGTTTTATTTTTCAAATCCAAGACTTCATCTTCGATAAAATCATTTTTTTGATAACTTTGATAAATTAATGTTAGTATATTTGAATATTTGAATAAAATGGTGTGAAGATGAAGAAAATATATAATACATATAAGAAGGACGAAGAAAGATAAAAGCCGCCCTCGTTGGCTCAGTCAGCTGAGGCACGCTTCAGACACTGAAGTCACCGTTGAGCGTGGATTGAGCGGGTGATAATGAAACGATGAAGTGATCATACGTGAAAAGACGTTGACACAAACCCATGCCTTATGCGGGACTCGAACCCAAGCTCGACCGACTTCAGTTTCTACCGCAGTATGCGATAGCTGACTGAGCCACAGGAGCGGCTAGTTATATCATACCACGGTAAAAGTTTCCAGCTTAAGTGTTCCAAATTTTCCCGCTGTTAATTGCACTGGTCTTTGTGCTCGCGTGATTATAAGTCTGATAGATTGCCTGAAGTTATCCGAACAACTGGAGTGATACCATGGACAGGCGTAGGCTGCATGGTACACCTCCAAGCTCTGAAATACAAATGTCACTTGTTTTTCATAGTCTGTCAGTGGTACCCTACCAAATTCTAAACACAACGCAATAAACTCACTTATTTTAGATGAGTCTTCCAGACATTATCTATATCTTCAAGGAAGCAATATGTTTTGGTGATCCCAAACAAAGTATTAATTACCTTGTACCTTACTGAATGGAGTATAATGTTCTTATTTAAATATTTATTTTTTATTAAATGCGAGTTCATTTAATTTTTTGATTTATTCATGTTTGTATTTATAATTGGAACAGCCATTCAGCCAAATTATCCTCCATACTATTCTCCATACTATTCCAAAGAAAATGTATTTTCTTAATCATTTTCCTGTGGGCTGTTACTGAAGAGGGGGGGGGGGGGAGTAATTGATACTTCTCAACCCCTCATATGATTGTATGTTATTTAGAAGTAAATCTTACCTGCTCATACAACTCGTCTCCGTACAGACATAGAAGGTATAGTTGTAGGAGAACACACAGCAGATAGCCTAGAACTGTGACGAACTGTAGACTGTAGACTGACATCTATTCACACAAACATTTCATATTACCAGGGTAAATACATACATTGTATTACAATTTTATGTTTATGGTATTGAGATATATTCTATTGATAGTCCTCGAAAACCGGTCAAATCGTCGAGTTGACAATTGATAAAGTATGTACCAGCATAGTTATCCTTAAATTCAATGAAAATTTGATTTTTCAAACATTTTTTTGAGATTTTCAGAGTTTCAGTAAATCTTGCATGATTTAATCAAAGTATGTTCAAAAGGCTATTCATTTATTTTGTTATTGAATTTGATACTAATGTTGAGACAAATTTGTTCGTAAATCTTTTTTTTTGTGTGTTTATTTGGAGTGCAGAAAGAACAATCCAAAAAGACAACAAACGATTTTTTCCAGTATCGGTATGCGAAATCGATAATTGAGTAGACTTAAAAGCTCTGCCACGCTCTAGTTTACTGAAAAAGTTTTCAATTTCATCAATAATTTAAAACAGACGTTCCCTTTTTATTGGTTACTCCAACGTCGATCTTTTTCCATAGGTCTACAATTACGAACAATTCAAATACAAAAATGGCAAGCTATCAACTGCCTCTCAAACAACTCTCTCTCAAAACACACTGACTCTAACTTATACTGTCTCTGGAAAAGACTGTATCTCAGAACAACTGTCTCTCAAAAAATCTGTCTTTCGTTCGAACTGAATTTCTCCGTAATTCTTCCACAGAGTGTACATAATGGGGTGGGGGTTGCCCCTACCGGCCACCTGAAAGTTATACTAATCATCTCAAAAATACAGACATTTGCGGAGTCCCGGTTTTCATTGGTATTCCTGTTTTTCTGGATTTTCGAAAAAAAAAAAAATCTTGGTACTTTTTTTTCAGAGTCATTTAACATTGCTCTTATGGAGAGACAGTTGTTCTGAAAGACAGTTTTTCTGAGAGTTAGATTTTCAAGATTTCTTCGATTTTTTTTTCCGAGTCATTTAACATTGCTCTTATGGAGAGACAGTTGTTCTGAAAGACACTTTTTGTGAGAGTCAGATTTTCAAAATATCGAAGAAATCTTGAAAATCTGACTCTCAGAAAAAGTGTCTTTCAGAACAACTGTATCTCCATAAGAGCAATGTTAAATGACTCTGAAAAAATATCGAAGAAATCTTGAAAATCTGACTCTCACAAAAAGTGTCTTTCAGAACAACTGTCTCTCCATAAGAGCAATGTTAAATGACTCGGAAAAAAAAATCGAAGAAATCTTGAAAATCTGACTCTCAGAAAAACTGTCTTTCAGAACAACTGTCTCTCCATAAGAGCAATGTTAAATGACTCTGAAAAAAAAGTACCAAGATTTTTTTTTTTCGAAAATCCAGAAAAACAGGAATACCAATGAAAACCGGGACTCCGCAAATGTCTGTATTTTTGAGATGATTAGTATAACTTTCAGGTGGCCGGTAGGGGCAACCCCCACCCCATTATGTACACTCTGTGGAAGAATTACGGAGAAATTCAGTTCGAACGAAAGACAGATTTTTTGGGAGACAGTTGTTCTGAGATACAGTTTTTTCTAGAGACAGTATAAGTTAGAGTCAGTGTGTTTTGAGAGAGAGTTGTTTGAGAGGCAGTTGATGCTATACCTACAAAAATACATGATTATGACATCCGTTTGACGTTTGAGCCACAGTAAACATCGGTAATATAAAAAAAAACGTGTACTCCTATAGTATTGAACCGAAACGGGTCGAGTGGTTAGTCGACGTTGAACCTTGAACTTAAATCATTTTGAACTTACCACTGTAGTTTGAAATCCAACTAGGCACAGATTGAATGTCACTCCAAGGAATTCTATAAATACGATCGGACTCAACAAACCGTTGAGTTCCTCGCAATGTCTGCAATAACAAAATCAAATCCGCTGTAGTAATCTAATGAGAAATCGACAAGTCGTTATCAATGAATTGACCATTTGCTGCTGAATTGACCAATTGACAAATGGCTTGACCATTTTTTCCGCATTTTCCATTAATATGCCTATTTATATCAAAAATAGCCGAAAGTGAAATATTCATAATTTGTTAATAAGTCAATAAAGTGTAGTAATCATATATCAACACTGACGGGTCTAAAAAAAATTATCGTGAAAAAAAGAGATTAATATTATATGAAATCTTTGCCAAGTATAAATATATTAATACTGGTATCGGTAAATCAATTTTTTTTTCAATTACGTGTATATGTCTCTTATATTTTTAGTATCGCAACAGTTATTATATAATTGTATGTTTTTTTTATTATTTTATCCACCTATAGTAGGCCTCTATTTTATCTTACTAATTGTTATATACTGTGTCGTACGGCAATTTTTCTTCATAAAGGCAGTCTTATTTCTTATTGATAAATATATAAAAAAAGAAATGGAAGAAAAAGAAAAATAAAAAGGTTGAAAAGCCGTACAAATTGTGCATAAGAATTTCAACTCATACTGTTATGTGATTATATAAAATTGAATATTACTTAGACCTATACACATGAAAAAAGGAGATTTAATCAAAGGTTGAATTGAACATGAGAAAATCAAAAAAGAGAAGCTACTAATGTAACCTAATCTCACCTCAATAGTGACTGATGTTGTTGAATCATTTTCACCAAAGTAGGTTGTATTGAATTGTTATCATTCCAAGATACCTCACCATCATTGTCAATATTCCCGACGCCTCTTTCATAACATATTGGGTTAATATTCCTTACCACCCCATCACTTATTTTACCTCCATTGCTAGCAGGCACAACAAATGGTGGTTCAACAATAGAGAGTGATAATAATTCCGATATATCCCTCTGTCGCTTTTTCTGGATCGACTTCCATTTGTGAGAACTTTCTCCTACCTTCGAATTCTTGCAGATGTTTCTCAAAGCTACTTGCAGTAACTCAAAATGTCCACATGTCTGTATTATCAAAGCCATGAAAAATGTATCCATGGCAGCTATTGATACAGCTTCTACTGCAGACAATATAACTTGAAGGGTGTAAGCAAGTTCATAGTTTGGTGTCAACGTTGTGTCAAATGGTAACCATGTCTTAAATGGTAATACTCTTTGATGTGCGGTATTATTAGTAGACACTGTCTTGCCAGGTGACACAGTTAGAGGTGAAAATGCCCATATTATCGACGTCCAGATGAAGAGGCTAAAATACAGTGATGTTAAAATTCTTGTCCTTCGAATCGATCTTGTCGCAATCTCCGATCTTCCTTCCTCGTTATTTCGTTGGAACCCTGCTTGGATGTAATTCACTAGTTTCAGTATTTTCTCTTTGCGGAAAAGCATAGTGGACAGTTTCGTACAGGCGGTAATATTGGTAAGTGTTACGCTTAAACTCTCAATCATTTCTGTATTGCCCCAGAAACAAATTACGTGAAGTACATTTGTCAAGAAGAATGTTATGTATACGAGGATGACCAAGCATGTGAGGCAGCGGCCAATTTCTTCATAAAAGCTGGTCAAATTCTTCGGCAACAAACCAAAAACACGCAGCAATTTGAGGTTCAAATCCAAAGACTTTTTTTTGGGGTTCAGATCGAATATTGATGTGCTATCAATGGCCATAGCTGTATTTCAATATGGAACTGTTCACTGCGGTTTAGTACAAACAATTATTGATCTTGTTATGTTCTATTTATTTGCAACTTGGGGATATAAAATACAATTTTCCGGTGGTTGCAAGGATTTGTTTAATTTTGTTGCGGCTGCTCGTTCCACTCTGTGATGGTCTTCCGATGAAGGAGTACCGCTCAATGTTCGTTTTGTACCGTGGAAGTCTTATTTTGTGTATGTGATCATTTTTCCCTATGAATGTTGACTCAAGTAAATTTGTTTCTTCTATACCCACGCTGGTTAATATTTCTGGTGTATTTTCTTCTTTGTGCTAGTGATTCCTATTTATAGTTCTTTTATCCACCACTAACAAATATCAATGTCGATATCACATTTGAAGTATCTTCTTTGTCATTTGATATGACTATTGAGTTTTTGGGTAAACTTCTTCTGGAACTGATAGTTGGACAATGAGGTAGCTAGCTACCTTTATGGATGCTTTTATAAGTCGAAGAGATATCTGTTCAATTACCGTTGAATGAGTTCATACACAGTAACTAGATAATCAAATATCGTTTATTGAATTATTCAAAAATTATTATTTTGCGTCTTAAGTATGAATCAATGTTCATCAATTATTTTTGTACTTGATGATTTATCTTCCTTTGTTACTGATTGGTTATCATCGTGATTTAATATTATAGGTTATTTCGAACAGTCGTGGGAAATAAAACATTTGGCGAAAATCCAGTTAATGATCCTAGAATTACGTTTTCTTCGTATGCTAACTGCATAACTCGGGATAAAACCGTTAAAACGTACTTTTTCAGATATTCTAGTTATAAATAATTGACACATTCTTTTATATTGGCTTTATATTGACTTTGACGACGGTCCGTGAACCTGGCCCCCCAACATTTCACACTAATTCCAAGACTTGGAATATAATTAGTGTGCCGTGACAGGATTTAGTGTGCCAAATCTCAGAATTAGTGTGCCATTAGTTTCTAAGATATGATAGAAATAGAAATGAGGGGCCAAGTTCACGCTGGCCCCCCCAACATGATTTTGTATGATTGATATGATTTTGTTCAAAGCGTTCACAAAGGTATAAATTTAAAAAATCATGTTTTGGAAAAAATGTGTATTAAATTAATTTCAGTTTGGAACACAGCCTTCTTGATTGGATAAGACAGTCTCTTCTTATATCAGACCAGAATGATCTGAATAAAGAAGGCTGTAGTTTGGAATAATCTGATACAATGTCCCTTGACAATAAATCACATGCTTAGTTTTGATCGGTTACTAGCCTATAGTAGTACACCTACTATTCCTACAAATTTGAAGCTGATCATTATACTCAATTAGCCAGTATCTACACATCTTCAAATAAAATATTTGTTTTCAAAACAATTCCAATTAGTTTATTTACATGGAAGGCAAATTAAATACAACCGTATTTTATTCATCACGAACAGAATGCTTACGTGATAGGGCTACATGGAAGGATAAATCTACAGTTTGAATCTAGTGGAAGATATTAGTTGACACATCAGGAGAAATATTCAGCAGCATATTGGGAGAGAGAGAATTGCAATTACACCGGCCCTTATACTCAATCAGAGGACCGATTGATATATTTGTACTCAATTCCAGCTTCCAGTGCGCAGTACCAAAATCATAGATATGTATAATCCAGCGGCCGACTAGCGACATTATGCTCGTCACGGCGGCCATATTGGATCTTTGCTAATAGCTTCTAAGCAAGACCTACATTTATACAAACATATATCCAATATGTCCAATATAACGTACACTTCCCGGTTTGCAAAGCGGTGTCAAATAGAGACAAATATGACACAAATATGACACACACGAGATACAAATATGACACACATACGTATAAATTTGTACGCCTTCTTAACGTTGAGTCAAGTATCTCGGTAATATAATATCTATGACCGAATGTACTAGCTCACACGATTCATGCGAGGTGAGAAAACATACATTATTTATTCGAACGTTGTCGTTTGACATCGAGAAGTATCGTTGATGAATCGAGTTTTTCATTATTGGAATATAATTGATTGGCAATCGATTATTTGTTTTAAACCACGAGATGAATAACAACAAAATATTCAATTTGATTAGCTTTATATAGCTATGTGTAGGCCTATACTCTCACGGAGATTATGTAGAACTTCGAAATTATGATTCATGTACTTAGATTTCGTGGAAATTTCAAATAATTTGAATTTTTTCCCTCATATTTCCCTCCTGGGTTCTTCAACATGACAAAATTATTTTTCTGATGAATGGATTGCGCTTCGATACTATACAGTAACGAGTCACATGACATAATAATCATATTCATGCCAAGTTTCATCTAGAAAAATTATTTTGTTTGTACTCAATCAATCGGCCCTTGTACTGTATACTTGTGACAACAATAGTTTATTTGAATACAATCAATCAAGTTTATGCGACTGATTATTATAATAATGTACCATTTGAGAATAGAGATTTATATAGAATATATTAATAATAAAATATTTTAAATATACAACAAAATACTAGGAGTATATGGAAGCATCTTAGCTAGCTATACGAAGACATATTTTTGGACGAGTATTAGGTGATGTATTCAATTCGAATCAGAACAAAGTTTAAAATAAAATGAACTTATGTGGAAGAGTATATACACTTTGATATCATAACGAATTATCTATTGTTGAAATATCTATTGAATGAACATTTGAAATGTCAGCTATTCTTATCTACATTTTCAATTAATTAATTTAATGCAATGTTCAACATAAAAACATACTTTCTTGGAATTGAACAAAGTGCACACCAGTTTATATACTATCATTGATCAGATCTTGCACTTTCAAATTATCATACTAAACTGTTTTTTTTCTAGTGTTTTCGAATTTTGCCGTTGTGACAAAAACAAATACAATTATATATTCGTACTCCAAGTCGAAACTCTAGACCTACGTACAACAAATATGGATTCCACACAATAATATCTATATATACAATCTATTTATAACAATATAATATAGATCTAGAACAGGAGATGGCATTTAAAGAATAGGAAAACTGTACACTACACAGTGGAGTAGGTTTGTGTATGTCACAAGAAACCATACTAACTTCTTTTCAGTGGCCCACTAATGCCAGATTAAAGCCATGTTTAGGGCCTATATATAATTTTGTATAACAATTTCATAATAATATAATACCTCTTATTTGGCTCATCTGGAATTTACCAGCAAACTAATTTTACTTGGCTTTAAAAAAGTAAATTATAACCTTCCCATCTATTTCATAGATTGTTTGATACAATTCAATATCCTTTTCATCACAATATTAACAAGTTCTTTGGTTTGGTGTGAACGTTGAGTGTTCTAAGACGCAAGTGCCAGGCCAAGTCGAGCAAGCACCATTTCTTTCCTCAATCGCGTCATTTCCCAATAAACGTCGTGAACTGGAACGAAATGTGGGAGATTAGGCATTTTCCATTCAATATTATACAGAGAATAACCCAGTTCTGTGTGTGTCTGTTACTAACGCCGCCCACGCTCTGTTATAACAAATGTTATAACAAATCATTGGTATAACAGAAGGTCGGTTTGACCCTGCCAGCTGTCACACAACGACATTGGCACACGCAAGTTTATAGATTATAACTATGTCTTTGTCTTTGCTTTTCGCTGAGTAGTGTGTGAATCATTTGACATGATTGGCTATTTGTTAAAGTAATACTATGTAAGTGTGCAATGTTGTTCAAGCTCATGTTTCACATGAGGGGTCCATTTAGTTATACACTAATTTTGCAAAACCATTTTCAGTTTATATGTGAGGTAATTCATACATGTACTTCGTTTTATGTGACTAAAACTCCTGTGTACTTGTTCAGAATTGTGTAAATATAAAACAAGAAAATTGATTACATGTATACAAAAAAATTGAAATATATGATGCGTGGTGATCTGTATAGTTTTTCATAAATTTTTGGAAAACTGGTGGAATTAAAAAGATGAACCCAGCAGCGAAAAATAGATTTTTGTCAAATTGATATATGAAGACACCACAGTTCTAAGCCAAGGTGGAAAACTATCAGTACACATTTCTTGTTTCAGAAATTTGAAAAATTTGAAAAAATTCTTTTCAAAAAATCCGTACACTCTCCACATAATAACGAATATTTACCTGAACTCTTCACTAGTCCTCGTTCTATGTATTTTAAGTAGTTTAGAAAGTCGCATACTGCTATTATCTGGAAAATAGAAATTATCTAGATTTAATATAATATAAATAGTAGTATTAAATTGATTACATTTCTGCATAAAAGAGGGAAATTGAGATTTGGTCCTATATTTTCACCCTTATACTTATGATTGGGAAATCATCAGAAAGAAGAGCAAATATTGCAAAATAAAGACTCACAATACAATACAATACAATACAATACAGTACGATACCTTCATGTCGAAGGTAGTGATGGATTAGACTTAACAGTTTCCAAACCCAGGTGGGTACAGCTTTCGAGTACAAGTCATACAAAATTATCTCGCATCCTTCCAACGCACACGCTGCGTTTACTTAATTCAAAAGTGTTTCGAGTGTTACGTATTCATTATAAGTATATTTACCCTATTACGGCATATTTGTGACATGGAATACCATTGTTCTTGATCTCCACACTTCATTCTGTAATGGCATTGTCTTGGCACATCCAACAGGGCACACTTTCTGCAACAATAAACCATCAACATTAATATCCTCTGTACTTGCGGTCACACAATATTATGAATAAGGTGTTCATTACATTGGAGTGAAATGCTTCAATCATTTACCTCATACACACACTATTAGTAGATATAGTACTATATAGACATTATGTTAAAACAATATTAACGAATGAAGTTATTTTTGATTTCAAAGACTATTTCGAAATCAATTTTGTTTAAATTTTCTCTTTCTTTTTTCTTCATATTCATTTTATTCGAGCTGTCCTTTGCTGTTCAATTAGCTAATTTTGAATTAATTAATAGTTTTTTTGGAAATAAAATGTAATCCATGTAGTCAAGTCATACTACATCATTTAAAATGTGTTGTTGAAAACGTAGCTTCAAATACAGACAAATTTTCTGATATTTTTAATGGCGTTGGTTAAAATGACCAATAAGTATTAAAAACAGTGTATAAAGGCATGTAAACAAACCAATGGAGAAATTATTCTATTCTAATAAAAAGTACATGTTTTCATGCAAGTATTGTCCAAACTAGCCAGTACATTATTTAAACATTATTTTGGGAATTTTTTAATTTTCAATTTTTAAACTTTCTATTCAAGAAAAGCATGGAAAACCATAATTACACAAACTATTTTACCTGGTAGTAACGAATCTACTTACTTGGGAAATATAGTTTTGGTTTTATCACTGACAGCTTCGATGAATACGTTGCCTGCCTCAACGGCATTACGCACAAGGCAGCTGAGCTCCTTGTTAGGAAAATCGAGGCACAGGTCGATTTCTTCCTTGTACACACGTGCGATGAATGGCTCTGATTTGTCAACCTTGGGATTGTCTTTCCATGCCACAAACTCTTTGTGGACTTCAGGATCTACCTGCAAAATATCACGACATAGATTTAATTAAGGGGACATGGAGATATATATATTTTTTATATGTAATGTTTCATCAATTGAATGCTGCAAGAATCAACAGATTATTCGAAATGTTTTTTATATATTGGATTTAAGGATGCACTATAATGATAGTGAAGATCTATTGGCTTCGGATGGATGATTAATGAGATGACGGGATGATGAGATGAAGGTTTCTTGGGTAATGGGAAGGATAGTAGGAAGGAAGCGATCGTGGCTTATATTGTGGGAACCATCCTAGCATTACCAAGGACTACAGAGAGAAACCACGAGAAAAAAAAAACTGTGAAGATGAATGGCGGTGGGGTTCGAACCGGGTCCTAAATCCCCTTCGTCTCTCGGATCACATGAAGCGAGCGCGTTCACCACTGTTTGCCGGTATAAACATTCTTATAGCTATTAAAAACAGATAATGGTTTACCTCACATCCATCTTTAGTTTCTAGTGCTTCAGGCTGTAAACTTCGAAGGGGCTCTTTGACAGGAGATTCAGGCGGAGAGTTTTCACGGCCGTACTTGAGATTGAAGTGAGAAGGAGAACGTCGATGTTTCCGGTTGAATAAACCCACGCCTGCAACGAGAAATAACAACATCCATTAATAATTAGATACAAGATTAAAAAGACAGATCATCGTGAATAGTTTATTAACAAAAAATTAAGTCCCTAATTGAAAATGAAAAAAAAAATCCAAGGGTATGTATATCACAATAGAAGCAAAAACTTATTTAATTAAGTGTCGGAGTTAGTAACGTGGGAGTAGCTCTAACTGGAAGAAGTGTAAAGTTGTTATCACCATGGTTACTCATTCTGTTTGTTTTCACCAACTCTCAGATAAAGGCTCACTGGACTTGGTAATACCAGGCCACAATATTGTACTAACGGATTCTTTTAGGAAGAGGTACGATTAATTCTTGGTAACCTTATTTTAACTATCACCTTTGAACACTATGAAAAAAAATAGAAAAAATATTAATATTTCTGGTGCATGATAAAAATTACTTTTATATTAAACTATTGCCTATTTTGTAATATATTTAATTTTTCAATCAAAGGGACTTTTCAAGTACGATTTAAATTTAAAATCAATCAAGTAATTGTATTATATTCAGTGGTTATTGCTGAATACTGTATGCCGTTAAAGAAATGAACAGATAATCTAATCATTCGATTTATTTTCAATATACCATTTAAATGTATACATAAAGAGTGTGTATATATAAGAGTTACATATTTAGACGTATAAACTATAGATTGTGATAAGTGGGTAACTTTTAAAGAAATATGTGCATTTGTAGTAGTCACTGAAGAACAAAAAATGCATGTTTACATAAATCTTTAACATACCGTAAGTACAGAAATATCGCTCAAATATATCAGAATCGTTACGATAAACTATAAAATTCCAAGAACAATATGGATAAAAGTAAATCGTTCCCCATAAAATATTAATCAATCAAGGTCCAATTACCTATACCGGTAACTGACGTGCAGATGCAGTATCCAAACGATTTGATATAGATTTGTCAAGTCACAACTACATTTAATTTCTAATTCTTTATTCACATCCATGCTTGCTGTGTTTCAACACGGTATTAATGGCACAAAGATTGCTGTTCAGAAACGTGCCAAGGGAACAAAAGGCAATCAATGTGACTCGCAGATATGGTAAAGGTAAAACGTAAATCATGCAATTACATTTCTCAACTGTTTGATTGAATTTGTCGCGCAGGAAAGGAATTTCAAAACCTTTTATGAAAAAGATTTTCTATTTACTTCTAGTTGATGAACTAACATCATGAGAAAGGGATAATTAGATGAGCCATAGTGAAGACCTCTATCCCACTCTAATGGAGCTTTTTGTCTGTGTTTTTTTCTTTCTGTTTGTTTGTACCCACTGCACAGGGCACAGGGATTGACTGATCGACATGAAACTTTTTATGTACGCGCAGACTTATTCAACTCTGAAGTGTGTAATTTTTGGGTTGAATCGGTTCAACCATTTTTGAGAAACATCATATCAAAATTTCGAAAAACCCATAACATTAGGCTGGGCAAGAAAATTTGAAAAATAAAATCTCTACAGAAATATTGAGATTTTCCCTGAATGTGATCACAAAAATGATTATTACGAATTTGTATACGATTCGGACTTGCTGTTCTGAAGAAACTAATTTTATAAATGTTTTTCATTCATCAAATAGATGGACATAATAGCAGAAAAAGGTTGGCGAATTCTTTAGATTCGTTAGTAAACGAATGAAGTACATTTTATATGAGTCAAGGTGTGTAGAGTTTTCAACTATCTCGCACATCTTTCAACGCATATTCTGCGTTTGCCTAGTAAAATGACATCTTGAATCCATCTTTACTACATCCAAACTACTTTCAAATTGGCGTTTACCAGTATATTTATGACAACTCAAAACATAAAAGCACATTTATATTTGAAGCATTTCTAATAAGTCTATAAGCAGTTACCTCCAATGCTCGAGTCATCCTTAGTCCTGTTCCCCCTGAGATCGATCTGTGGATGAAGATGTGGGTTGGGTGCACTGGGTGTCGAAGTCAGGACCAATGCTTTCAGAGCAGATACCTCGGCTGTCAACACATCGATCTTCATTTCACTCTCTTTGTAGGCTCGTTCGGCGGACGCTTGTTTCACGTTTGCTTCTCTGACCATATTATGTGCTTCCTGGACACACAAACCAGACAAATCTATTATTATACAAATTAGATCGTAACAATGCAAAAAATTCATATAGGGCGATGAGAAGTATTTTGGGGGCTAGGAGAGATGCTATGAAATAAATATGTAAAGCTCTATTTTGGCTGAATATAAAGCAACGTATAGTTATTAATACATTCACATTAATATTCAAAATTAGGAAAGGATTAGTTCCTAAGTATCCTTGTAATAGTAATAAAGTAAAAAATAATAGTGACATTCGTACAGTACTAGAAATAAGAATAATGTAAATATAACAAGAGTAACATTCAAGTCACAGAAAAACTCCATTTACATAAAAGGAATGAGAATTTTTAGGAGAATTCCTGAACAAATTTGCGGTGCTAGAACAATTGCAGAATTTAGAGAAGAGAGTGTACTGATATGATAAGAAATGGGCAACTCGTTCCCAGCAAACAAGAACCAAAATTAAATTACTAGGATACTCCAGAAGATTATTAAAATTATGAATATTAAATATAGATAATACGTATAATTTTGTGATGAATATATTGAGATGTGAAAAATTATAGCTTTAATTAACCCTAAATAAAGATGTATATAACTAGGCCTACTACTATAAAACAAGATCGAATAAGAGATTGGTTTGTAAAAACTGTCAATGATAATAAAAAAAGGGACAAATAATAATATGATGATATTTTTATGTACTGCACGTCTCTTTTTATGTTCTAAATAAAAATATTTGCTCACCACAAAACAGTGAGATAAAATTTTTAAAAAATCGGCGAATGAAAGCATCAATCAATGAGAATATAAATTGTAAATTCTCTTTGCTGCAGCAATAGTTTTTATGTTGAATTTAGTAGTTTATAATCAAATTAATTTGACAATCTGAAATAATCTGATGGTTCATAAGATAATAGTTTGATAGAACTGTTCAAGAGTACGTCAATTCATTGTTGAACACGATTATTTATATTAGCCTTATCTTGTCTTGTTTCAAAGGGTATCTCTAATAGTTCAGAGTTCATCAGTACTGTGTGCTATACATGACGACTATAATAACAATTATAATAAAGAATGTTGTGTATAGTGTTGAATAAATGTCAAAGTCATAAAATATCAAAGTCAAAGTCAATAATAATTGTAAAAGTCAACCGTTTAAATGGAATTCAAGTGCTTTTTTAATGACTAATAACAGTAAATTAAGAGCTCATTAATTTGTATTTAGTACCTACCCGTATTCACCAATATCTAGGCTAATAAGCTGGTATAGCTGATATGCTGAATGCAATGTAAAGATTTTCTATTTGACTCGATTAAATTCAATCACGATAATTTTCATTGTAGTTCCTCTGCCATCAACTCTTCGTTAATTGTTATCTCTATTAAAACGCCAATCGCAAGAGGACTGATTCAAATAAGTGTATATAGGGTACTTTTGACAGAGCTTTAAAATTTTAACCAACACTTGTTAAAACACATTATTCAGTTATAAGAGAGAAAATAATTTATTAATGATGACTGTTCATCTTGACAATGAATGACCATGAGGTCCAGCTTACTATAAATTTGGAATTATAATAGGCGAAAGTAAAAATGAGTTATAAAGTTAAGGTAATAAAATCAAAAACTTAAGTAGTTATAATAAAAATTGTGAGGATGAATGAGAAAAATAACTAGAATAAATTTGAAGTTGATTGATTAAAGTTGAAGTTTGAGAAGAAAGTAGCTCATAAAATGTTTTTTTCCAGAACTATTATCGTATTCGATTATATAATTATTATTGACCCATAAATCACACTTCAACAATGATAGATACAACAAAAAGCATACATGTTCAATAAAATAAGAAAATCATAAATTACCTGGAACAAACTTGCTGTTAATTCCTCTAATTCCGCTTCCACATCTTCCCTGATCCTGCTCAGTCGCGTCACCTCCTCATCTCGCAGTTTCAACTCCAGATGAGCTTTCTGCAGTTCGTCCTGAAGTCGACCGAAAGCATGCTCTTTCATCTCAGCAACAGTTCGATCCCAGGTGGCCACCGGAGACTCTGCCCTATCTCCGTTCTCCTTCAGTCTTGCCCCGTTCTCGCCACTTCTTGCAGCACCATTAGCCACCTCTCCGCTGAGCAAATCGACACTGTGCGTTGTAGACACACTTCGTACTTCATCGTCATCTCTTATTAAACGTCCACTCAACAAATAAAAACCACCATTCGTAACATCAGATCTTTTACCAGTACCATTTGTTAATATCACGTCTGGTTGTTGGGTGCCCGACGTTAGATCTTCTTTCTTGTTCAAATCGATTATTGATAGTTTGTTGTTTGAGATTCCATTACACCCATTCACTTCTTTTATGAGTGGTTCATCGAGGGTTTTAATAACATTTTTCAACTCTCTTTTACCGCATACAACACCACAATCAGATTCATCCAGGTCGAAATCTTCCTCGTCAGTGACATTATCACGGTCGTTGTTTTGACGGTCGTTGAAATGCTGCAAGCCGTTGATGTAGCCGTTCTTCCTAGGTGTGACGGCCAACGGAGGGACGGCTTGTTTAGTGGTGGTCGTTAAATAAGGAACGCCCGTCGTCGGTTGGACCTGTTGGATGGTCAGGTCCACCGCCTTCATCGTTCCGACGCTTGGAGGCGTCAGTCTGAAGCCATCGTCAACACCGTTCTGAAACAAACAAACAAACAAGTGGATGAATATCCAAGGCCGTATATATCAAGACATTTTGCGTCTCTAGGCCCGACATTTTTGAGCTCAGAAATATGACGAGCACTAGGTTTCTATTCAGAAGCACATTCATAATCATTGTGTCGGGTTATTATACTATGACCCACAATCAGAAAGATAATTTTATAAACTTTGATCGTTTCTAAATACTATATTTACATTATACTATTGAAATCTGCTCAACTATCGTTTTGGTCAGGATATTGCTTCGCTGATTTTATTCAAGGTATTGTTTCACAAATTTTGAATTCAAGTGTTGATTGATACGTCTTTCTGAAGAAAACTGTAGCAATACAGAGCATTGTTTTTCATGCTCTCTATTGCGATGCACTTCATCGTTCCATTATCACCTACTCATTCGTACCCCCGTATAAACTATCTTTTGGTGGGGTCGTTAAGTAGCATTGAAAAAGGACACATATTGTCAAATCTTTTGCTCAAGCAGATCAATTGCTCTCAATCATGATGTAATGTATATTGTTGCAATAAGTAGCGTCACCTTTTTACAATTACTATTGAAGTAATAAAGGACTGAGATGAAATGAATTTCTGAAGGCCATTTGATTAGAGATATTACTCTTCAATGATCGATATATTTTTTTATAATTATACTAGTTACATTTACAATTATTAGAGTGTAATAATATCAAGTACTAAATATTGGGCGGATTTGTTAATGAAAGAACAATAAAAAGTTCAACAGTTAATAGTTTGAGAAAAATATCCATGTAACCATGTAAACTGAAATTATGATCAACTGATAATGAAATCATTTGTATTGGGTAAGTCGATCTTGACTTACCCTTCTGTACCGTCGTTTCTAATTCAAGTTCATATGGCCTATACTGTCGAAATGAAATTAATTGCTTTTACTTTCATTGATATTATTATTTATTATATCATAGAGAAGTATATCTATATTTCTATCTTCATTTATAAATTTGCACATTTTACGTCACTCTTTATTTCTTTTCTTTCTCACACTTGGATAGTATAGTAATTGAGTTGACTTTCCACTCGCACATCTCGTTTCATTCTCTTTCTAAACAACTATCCAACCAGAAATACCTGTGAACAATAGATTGTATAGCTACATGAATTTCTATGGGTCACGCCTTCTCGAAATATCTGCAAATCACGTATGTCTGCATTCAGGCATTCTCATGTCATTGACTGACACCTTGTTATTCAATGAGCGTAACAATGGAGCCTATTATTGAGAAATGTATATTTGTTAAATTATGCTTGATTTTGCAACGAGTTGTAACTTTGACAAGCTTGTATTATCAAGATAAGCACTCATTTAAATTCTTATTATGAATTATTTTACTGATATCATCCATTTAAACTATTGAAGTTATTTCTTGGACTCGTCGTTCGAACCAATTGGTCTCATTACATCCACTTGACTCCGTTTGTATTGTGATGAAGACACCGCGACTTCCAGCGAGGTTAAAGTTCATTTAAACGTCAAATGGTTTAAATGACTTCAAACGTTTAAAGCTCCGCGTACAATTTCAAAACAATCTCATGATCTTTTTTTCATTTATATTGGGTTTAACGACGCACTGTACTGATGACTACGATCCATTGGTTCCGGTGAATATTATGAGAGACGATAGGATGAAAGGTTATTTTATTAGGTGTTTTAAGATAGAGGGAAGGAGTCGGTCGTGGCCTGTTGTTAAGAAACCATCCCAGTACTGATTTGAACGACTGAGGGAAACCACGAAAAAACCCTGGCATAGCAGGATGGTCGACCATGGCGGGAATCGAACCCTGTTCTCCTGAATGACGGTTCTGTTGGCTAGCCACTCGTTCACTCATCTCAACATCTTAGAATCATTTTGAAGAGATTGATTTTAGCGATGTTTATGTTCAATATATATTGGTTCCAACATTTCCTCGAGGTTAGACGATAAAGGAAATCGGCCCTTTCTCGCACGACGTTGTGTTCAACAGTCTAGACTATAGCAAGAGAGAATTTCAGTGGTTTGAAGAATAATTTCTCTAGCCTAGATAATAATAGCGACAGCCGACATCAAACATACGTGATTCTACATTTCCAATACACATTATCTTTATTTATGAAGAAAGACTCTGCCTTTGAATGAAAGGTTGCCATAAGACACAGAATGACAAAACATGGGATAAAAAATGTAGATAAATGTGGATAAAATTGTTTTGCAATGAAACCTACTGTTAATCGAATTATAAATGGCTTGACATAACCAAGAACAACTAATTATGATAAATAATAGCAAATAGTGAATAATAATGAACAAATACCGAGAAATAATGATATATGGGCCTGTGATAGACAAGTGGGAAACGATATTAATGTCCATATATATGATTTCCCAGAATCGAAATAGAAAATTCAGTGCTGGTAAACATATCAAATCTATAACATCTCTACAATAATATCTTGAAATTTTCATTTTATACCTCAATTTATAATACTTGATAACATGGAGATCAAGTACCTGATCAAATATCAAGTGCTTGATCTTGATACTTGATTTTTCCGAGCGACCTAACTTTGCTGATACCTAAAATTAAAACTTCATCTACGAAAAATTTAATTTTACTTTTCATTCTCTTTAAATTACGTCGTTATTAATGAATTAATTTCGAAGTAACTGCACTTTTTCCAATGAGGTATTGATTGTTTATTTCAATACAACATGCATTTGTCAGTACATATGGTTGGTATATCTCGTACTAGGTACTCACTACTCACCGTTACAGCTGTGTAAACGCCCATTAGATTAGTAATCAGCTAGCAAACCCATCGACAGTTAAACAACAATTGAGATAATATTATAATAATTAATAAAGCCGAAAACCAAGAACGAGTCGATGTCAATTAATGTATTTTAATGGTAGTCCAAAATCATCCAAAAATGAACTTGGAAGGTAAAATTCGGCATATACAGTGAAAATTCAATATTGTAATGTTCAATATGTGACTGGAACGATACGAGATTCTACCGATGCTTATCGTTTCAATTATTTATAATAAATTCACAAGTACACGACCATGATACTCGAGGTGGAGAAAACTTCAGGTCTAAAAAGAATAGTTCAAAAATAGCTGGCAGGGATCCAATAATTGTTGGGACCCACCTTTTTGATAATTTGTCAACTATTTTCGAAACGGAAAACTTCACGAGTAACATTCAACGAAAACGTAGAACGATCACACACATTCTATAATATTGACGAATTTGTAAATGCTTCTACATGTAGATTACTATCTAAAAATCAGAGGAAACAAACGAAGATCATTGATTAGATATTTTTGACGAATGTACAAAAACATATAATTTTGACACGATTGTATTTCAATTTTCTCTATTTTAAAATTATTGACCACCGGTATTTATATTTATAACATTACGTATTTAATGCTCGTACTTTTATATTCAAATGTACACATGAGTGTAATTGTGATTACAATTTATATGAAATAAAGATATATTATTATCACTATTTTAAATAATAGATCCTTGCACTTACTTATATAAAAACACAAGTTACAAGCCGGCAACGTCCCACTAACACATATTTAGTTAGGTGTCTGTTCAACACTGTTGCTAGAACGATGTTCTGTACGAGACTAAAGACCAGACGCTGTCGACGGAGAAAGTTTTACTGGGGATAGTATTCACTGATCTGACCAATTAGAGCAATGCCATGACATTGAATTCTTCTTACTACCTTCACGGCAATTCTCGCGCAAAAGAAGAGTAATAATTGGTACAACTTCAAGTGAAGGTTTCAAAGGTTCTATATAACAGTACATAACAGTACTCGATCGTATACTGTTTGCTTGAGGCGTACATTGTTTAAATTGTACTTCGTTTGTGATTCAGGTCATGAAAAGAAGAAGCATCTACAGCCACTTTGATGAATTACCACTCTATTAATTTTGAAAAAGGCTGTCACTTGTTCGTTCATGACCAGAGACGACACTAACCATACGTAATTGCTAATTACACAGGAGGTCAAACCATGTGCACGTTATTAAAGAACCCTGTATATATTCCCAACTATTGGTACTAGAAGAATGAACTGCTTTGTAGACACTAAAGTAAGTGACTGAAGAGTCCACTTAACTCGAATAATTGGACGCCATATTTTTTGGTTCGTTTGTAGATATACTCGTTAGTGGCAGGGCCATCCGATCCCAAAAGACGTAGAAACAACTCGCGTAATTAAATTATGAATAACTCAGACGGATACGTCAGTCACGTATGATCAATTCAATTTCATACTTTTGAATTTAAAAAAATCAAAGTTTATATCTGATACGATGACGATTAAGATTAGAATGATGCGGACACACGAGAAGAATGAAATGAAAAAAATCCAGAAAAAAGATTGGCTTTGAATCAGGTCATTGAAAACGATAAGAGTCGGTAGCTCAAATACACATGCTTGACGAGAGAAAAAAGAAAAATAAGAAAGAGAAGAGTATGAATGGTTTGGAGAGCAGAGTAGAGGAGAGTATGGATTATTCAGATGATCAAAAGAGTGAAGAGAGTGGGTTGGCGGGCTCGAGTTCAAAGTCGCCTGCCTGCCCTATTTTTTCTTCACTGTAGCAAGCCTTGACCCAATTGAAAAATTGGTTAAAATAAAATAAAAATAACTCTCACGATCGCAGAGGAGATGTAGTAAAAACTATGTCATTGTATAGCATGTGCATATATATGCCTATATAAATATATATACTAAACTAAATAGTGGGTTGAAATACCACAATCAGTCCTTTTTCAATAAAATGCAATAGAATGAGATGATTTGGGCACATATACAGAATGAAACGGTCACCATGACAACTGCATGCTTCCCCAGGGATGCTGTGAGCACAACGCCCCCCCCCCCCCCCCGCCACTCTGTTGGCGTCGCAAACTAATCGATACTCCTTGTCGACGTTCAACGTCGTATCACATACAGAACCATTCGACTCATCCGGGCCAAATCTCGAATACATTGGACTGCTGCGTAGAGCTTGAACCCGAAGGAAATGTCCGTTTTCTGTTAGTCTGATACCTATCGAATCCTGTATTCAATACCACACGATTGACTGGATTAGCCAGGTAGAAAAGATACTTGGTTCAATCCGTACACTTACATGCCTAAAACTGCGCCGCATGGGTTGGTGCTATATTTAGAGTATTATCTCGTGTTGGTTTGCCAAAAAACATGACATTATTTACATATGTGCGTCATCAAAAAGTGGCCTTCTGTCAGGGGAATGGTTCTTGAAAACGATTTTTCACTATCTCATTTCTATTCTAACACTTCTGACATCTAAATAATATATTTTACTATTTACTTTTCAGCACCGACAGATTGGCTTAGGCCTCGTCGATCGAAGATATCATCAATCGATCAAAGAGCAAAATCATAGCAACGTATTTAGTGCGGGCATACAAGTCATATACATATATACATATATATATATAAATATATATATATAAATATATATATATATATATATATATATATATATATATATATATATATATATATATATATATATATAAATGTGTGTAATATATACACATCCATGTGAACATAGTGGTTTGTTTCTTCTTACTTTTTGTATTTTCGTATGGGCCTACTTTCTCTTTTATTAATATTGAAAACTGAAATTATGTTAATTCTTTTGTTGGGTAATTTTCTGTCTCACGTAATCTACAAGAACTTTCAACCTTGTCTACCAAACTCATAAAAAAAAGTATTAAAATACATATTAAGCCTAAAAGATATTTTAAAAACACTATCGGAAGTAACATCTTCATAAGTCATTTGGTTCTACGTGATAATTTAGTAGCGTTTACGTGTTACTTTTCACGCTGTGTCTAGATCGTGGTTCATCTATAACCTTCGATCTATGAATTACAAGAACTGACCTCCACTCTGAAATCCATAAAGCTCTAGACCGGTATATGAAACGCTAATTTCGTCTATGCTAATATTGTAGCAAACATAGCACGCCTATTGTCTTGTTGACTATCCATCATTGGTCTCACGGCCACATACAGTTTACCCGACTCATTACATTGTGTCCCATATCGTCAAGAAACTTACTTCTTGATCACCTTCATATTTCTTGGATAACTTTTGAAAATTCAATCGATGTGAAAATTAATATATATAATATGTATAGGCATTATGTATATGTAAGTTATTGTTACATTTTTTCATTATTTAATGTTACTTAACGACCCCACCAACAGCTAGGTTATACGGGGGTACGAATGAGGGGATGATAATGAAACGAGAAGTGATGATAAGTGAAAAGACGTTTACAAAAATCCATGCCTAATGCGGGACTCGAACCCACGCCTAACGGTGACTCCAGTTTCTACCGTTAGCGATAGATGACTTAGCCACCGGGGCGGCTATGTTACATAATATATAACATAATTGTTTCGAAAAATCTTCAATCCTACCTCCTACAAATCTTCCAGTTCATCACTCTTTGATGGTTGACATCCGCTGTACAGTCTGTATTTCGGTTTAGTGACTTCGGTCGATTCGTACTATACCCTTTTTCCTCTCCTCTTCATCATTTGATAGCTAATAATACCTTTCAAATTGAAGGAATGAAATCCACCACCCTAACGCTATCGAAATACGTGTGGGAAATATTATTTAAAAAACGTACAATATCACTGACTTCATCTTTTGCATGTGACTGGAAATGTCGGAATGTTGGCAATTGTGGGCGATTACATCACTTGGTTCGGCACTGTTAGCCCCAAGGTATTTGCCTAGAGCTATTATGCTGGTCGGTGGGAAATTACTTCAGTTTTAACACGGTTGGTTCCACATTATAACTCATTAGCATAATGTTACTATATCTACTAAATACTATTATACTACAAATAGTATTGTATAGTAGGCCTACGTATTTTATAAATGGTGTTACTAACTATTTTGGAACAAATTTATTACTCGAAGATATGAACATCTTATATCGTATCGAGATTGCATGAAGTATTAAAGTCTATTGAAGTAGAGGTAATTTAAATTTATCTGAGGAATAGTAACTATCTGGTAATAACCTTTTTCCTGTCATTTAATATAAGAATGACAGTGATAGAAATTTGTTTTCAATGTTGGTATGAGTTGGTTCAGTATATATACTGATTACTGGAGCCACATTCTTCGTGACATTTTTCTACGTTTAGATGATGAATTTACAGATTTCATTTCAAATTTAACAAAATGTTACAAACAGCATGGTTCGATGGAGAGTTCAATTCCCAATTTGAAATTTTCTCTTTACGAATTTTTTATGTAGGTTCATAATTCATAATGTGTATCTTAAATATATATGTATATATAAATATAAATGTTGAGTACTGTTCGAAACTAGAACCAAACCCAAAATCAATAATGATTTTATTTTTCACCCAACGTACAGATAATGGAGTATTCCAGTTATGTAATATAGACCCATGTAATTTGAGTGTTCGATGTCGAACTCGAGATCTTTTGCGTCAGTTGAGAGCAGAACCGATAATTAGATATCATTTCATGTACCATCTTGGCGGAAACAAAATCATCCCACGTTATTTCCTTGTCACATCCACACACAAAGGAGCACATGTAGCACATGTTTTACAAGGTTAAAATAATAGGAAAACACTACTCATGACCAATAAGTAGTGTTTTAGTATAGTGATGAATAGTGGTGGATTAGAGTATAATAGAAATATATGAGATTGATAAAGTTATAAAAGAAAATTGGATTCATTTTCTTGACTTGGTCAACTGATTCGACTCCAATATTTAAAAAGATTTAGTTCATTGTTGAACTAACTCTTAAAATAATTTAAATAGTCCTACAATATTTCAAAATGAATACTCCCATTTTAAACACAAAAACAAAATACGAGCCTAATTTAGCTTTCTACATTGTAGTTCGATGAGCGATAGCTAAGACCTCCATCCTACTTTTATGGTGCTTTGTCTGCGTGTGTTTTTTTTCTCTTTGTTTGTAAGCACTGCACAGGTCGCACGGTTCGACTGATTTGACATTGAACTTTTTCTGTACACGCGGGCTTATAGAGCTATAGTTTTTGTATCAAATTGGTTGGATCATTTTTCAGAAACACCATTTCAGAGTTTCTAAAAACCCCAAAGATTAGACTGAATGGGAAAAAAATAAAAAATTAAATCTCTACACAATAATTCAAGTTTTCAATGAATGTGAACATATAATGATGTACATTATTACGGATTTGTATGCAATTCGGACAAGTATTTTGAGAAAATAATTTTTTAGCAGTAAAATGTTCTCGAGATTCACGGCTTTCTAGATTCGTTAGTAACCGAATGAAGTATATTTTATATGAGTCAAGGTGTCTATAGAGTTTTCGATTCTATTTTACATAGATAGGCCTACCTATCTCGCTCATCTCACAACGCATATTCTGCGTGTGCCTATTTTCAAAGATTCACATTGATCCAATACTTCCACTGTCCACTGATACCAAACAACACCGAATATGCTGAGGGCGTCACCCACAATCCTGATCGTGCATAACTGACTCAGGTCATTGCACGAACACCTCAATCAATTACCTGGTCTGCAACATCCCACCTGATCATATACATGGCACCTGAGAGTCAGGCTGCATTGCTTCCTTGATTACCACACACTCGAGCCGAGATTATTCGAGAGAGTCAAATTAAAATGCCTTCTTTCCATCAGGTAATGGATTAGCGATGGTTACTTTCCTTTCAAATGTTCGTGTAAATTGAAAGGAGAAAATAGAATAAAAAAATATGATAAAATGTGTAAAAAGGCTGAATAATGAAGCACTGATGATGTATACGGTGTAGATTGGGTTCGAGTCCAACAAATGGAGTTATGTGAAAATTTATCACTAATTGTATTTTATTACAACTTCAATTCATTGTATTTATTTTTCATGTACAACCTTTTTATTTTTTTATGAAGTATTGAAGTTGTATTCATCATGGTCTCTAATTTAGTCAACAATATTAGCAATGTTAGTTAGAGCCCATATTACCAATAATGAAAATGTGTTAATTAAGCTAATTAATCAATTGCAGTACAAAAATAACATTGGTAACCAAGGGTAATAACAAGCTAATCCACTAATTATCGCTTAATCAACAAACTTATTATTCGTAATACCGGCCCTTAGAGCCGGTTGTACCAAGTGATGATTAGTGAATTAGGCAAAAATTAGCAAATTATTACTTGTTATCACCCTTGGTTACCTATGTTATTTTTGTACCTTAAGTAATGATTAACTAATTAATAATTAATCATCGGTTGGTACAATCGGCTCTTAGAAAAGCAAAGTCCCGTGCACACAGATTTTACAACGAATTTACGATTTTAGGATATATCAATTATTTTAAATTTGAATTTATTGTAATTGACACAATTTGAGAAATATTTTTATTAAACCATATAGATTCCGGACTTGATGCGAATGAATAGCTCCTATACTTCTGTCGGTAGATAAATGCAAGATGAATATAATTATCATTTTGATCATGTCATCTGCATAAGTTTATTGTAGAAACGAACGAATGACCTCAAGTACAATCTGGTACAACAACGATGTACACCATACGTACTGTACATCTGATTCGGGACACTCAGTACACAGTTATACATCACAACACTGCTGATATACAGATGGAACTTGGTACATACTATTTTTTTTATTACTTTTCAAGGTCTGATTGGCAAGAACAAGTGTTGGAAGACAAATTAATATATCAAGTAATGAAAATGAAATGAGAAGTAAACAATAATAAAATATCGTTCAACATTCTTACTAACAGAATTTCTTCAGATTCAGTTTCATGTGTAATAATAAATAGTGAATATCGAAATATTCAACTATTATACTTGATAATAAATAGGCGTGTAATATAACAGTAAACACCCTTGCTCTAAGAAGAATCTTACAATTTGATAGGTGTCAAGAAACAAAAAATACTTTCTCGAAATTATATACCGTATAAGCTCAACATTTCGAACCAACCGGCGTTTTCAATATTCTATAGTTGAAGTGATTTCCCATTAATCGTTATTAAATGGTTTCTCGTTAATCCTATATTTAGTTCATCTTTTCTATATAATATAATTTATTCTGACGCCCTGTTTTTTTTTTGATAAGCCATAGCTGTGGATCTCTTGAATCGCTTATATATTTCTGAATGAATAACATTCGAATGAACGAATTTATCACCAGAAATTATAACTAATTAACCGACCATGTTATTACATTGTGCATTTCCATATTGCATAATCAATATAACTATAGCATTACTATATAACTATATGCAACATAACTAGTATCAGTATAATGAATATGTAATTACAAATATTCCCTGATAGATTGTACACGTCAATCCTCTGATGTATAATATAATCTCCATTACACATGCATTTTGCTAATGGAAAAAGGGTGGAGTTTGCTAAGCTATATCATGCAATAAAGAGCTTCTATATGTAGACCTTCATTTTATGTATATAGTCTTATTTTAGCACGCGCATATACGTATACTTGCAGTTTAATCCAAAATCTAAATTTGAATTTGAATAAAATTGACGCACATTAAACTCCTATGTTTTTATAGAATATGCACGGACTGCATGCGCAAACTTCTGGTTTTAGTGCGTTTAATATCAGTATATTTGTTTAGGATGATTTTAATGTAGCTTGATAGCCGCTCTCCGTATAGCTCAGTCAGCTAAGGCACCGCTTTAGAAACTGAATCACTGTCAAGTGTTGGTTCGAGTCCATTTATACAATCGTCCTTTCGCGTATCATCACTGCATAGTTAATTCCAAATGACCATAATCAAAATAATAATAATAAAAAATCACCATCATCGATCATCGTAGCCTGAACGATCACTTCATGTAACCACAACCATACATGAAAAAAACTTCCATCTATCTATTTGTTATCCAAATATCTATATATCTGGCTAACTTTTTTTTTTGTTATTGATGTCCCTTGTTGTCATTGTATAATGTGTATGTATTTTATTTATACAATTATTTATCATTACTTATATTACTTCATACTATCAATCGTCTCATATCGTTATACGACAATTGGGACTAATAAAACATATTTTATTCTATTCTCTATATTCTACGTCGAACTCGATTATAAATAGATATAATTTGCTCCAGAAATGAATCTCAACCGACTAGTTTCAATATTTACTCACTACATAACTTAGTTGTTGAAATTGTTTGCATTGTTCTATAAAATCCATACAAACTCACTTGAATTGATAACGAGTTGAGTGTGATGGGTACATCAGCTTGGGTGACGGTAACGAGCGACCGTGCGATCCATTTACTTTATCTAGCGGTCGGGGGTGCCGACCCACCAAACTTCTGCTCAAACTCTCTCATTCTGTTTATCAACGTTTCACTTCCCTTAGTTTTCACAATGACGATAATTCCACTTAGAATGCTTAGATTATAAATGTACATGTGGGTGGTGGACAGCATATAGCACTTTTACATTACCTAATTCCTACGTAATAATGTATCGCGTCACACTTACATCACATTTCCCGCTTAATTACCGAATATCTTCATAATACGGGACCGTTTCGAAAATAGAACAATTTCTTTGCATATAAAAGTTTTACGTAAAAAAATAAATTTATTCGCTTTCCTTGATTGCATGCGAATGAACTGTTACCCCACGAATATTGACTAATCATGCAGATGAAGTGAGGACATCACAGCTAATTAAAGGACGTCACAAGCCTGAAACTGGATTCTAGCGAATAATGACTGTATATTTATTTCCCGGATTTGAGAGAAAACTAGAAATCATCATTTCAATTTCAGAAATTTTAATTTATTTATTTGTCCTCCAGGACCCGGCTCTTTTTCTCTGTCATGAAGTAGACTTGACTCGATTCTGTTCATATTTCTATGCAGAATCGGTAATGTCTACGTCATGACTCATGGTCTCTGAAGGACAAAAAATTGATTAAAATTTCCGAAATTGAGATGATGATTCTAGTTTTATCTAAAATTGGGGAAACAAATATCGAAATTATTCATTACAATCTTGTTTCAGGGTTGAGATGTCCTTTAATTATGACTTGATCGTCGATCATTTGTTTTTTCATTAGCATTTATTGTTACGGTTCACTAATAAAAGCTATATAATACTATATGCTGCAGTGATCACGAGCTATGCGGAAACATCATGGCGTTCGTATATTAATTAAGAATAAAAAAAGGGGGTATGATCGTGACATTTGTGGACACTTGTCAATGTCACGATGGGATACCGTAGATATCGTGATGTTGAATAATCAGGGATGATCTTATCGTAGAAAGAAGGACGTTTCCATTGTTGTCTTACGTTCGTTTCATAGTACTGTTTAGGAATGGAAAAAATTATGTATTTTCATTCTACTTTTGGTGTTACACAGCGTAGATGTATACTTCTTTATGCATATCATTAAATTGGATGAGAGTAGTAATTTTGTGAAATGTTTCCGGAGGAGACCATTCGGTATTCCAATCTAATTATGTTGATTATAAACTGCAAATACGAGATGGGTATTAAATTTAAGTTTAGGACTTCCTACGTAATCTTAAACGAATGACGTATTTCCTGCTCTCAGATAAGTAAACAAATATTTATTTATTTGAATTCATTGGCTGATCACTAGTACAATGTTATGGTTTTGGAAATAATAACTATTGACAACAATCTTTTCTTACGTATTTAAATGGGTAAAATATTTCTTAAGATTCAAGATTGGGTAAAATAATTTTGATGATTTTTGAAGTTCCAAACTTGAGCTTCATCTAAAAAAAATAGCTTATTTATTACACCACAAATTTTCATCTCATACATACAAACTATTTATATCAAACTACATTTGGAAAGCAAGCCTATATCATATCATTAAATTTGCTGAAAATTATAAAAAAAGGAAAAATCTCTAATTTGGCTCGACGAATAGAAATGGATTGGTTTCAATAACGAATAACGAATACAGAAACAAGAACACGAATTCACTGGTCGAAAGTATTATCAAAGTTGATAAACTAGGACAAATGAAAGCTTTGCTTTACTATCACTTTTTCTTGTGAGCGAGTTGATTGTCTAGCCAATAGAAAAATATCCTCAGTGAAGTAGAACATTTGGATTGCTTATCAGTGTAGAACCTACTAAAGTTGGCAGCAACCGATTTATATCATATTCTCCTAGTTCTGCTCGCATGTATCATAAAAACCGAGACAAACACAAAAAAAACATACATATAAACACTGTTAAGTGTACCGTATTACACTTAATTACGTTTCACCATCTAACTTTAAAATTTTTTGGAAAAAAACTGAAGCTTCTCTTTGGCAGCCTCTATTCACCGAACCATCGGTGTATGTCACAACATGCAAACGTTGTTGTTGTTGTTATTGCTGCCCCCAACCTAACCGTAATCAACCCAATATAACCAACTTAATCGACCAAACCCATCCGAACTAACCTAACCTGAACTAGCCCCCCAAAAAATTAAACTAATACAGGCCCTACTCTAAATTAAAACCAACTCCCCCCCCCCCCCCCCACCATCTCACTAAACTCTCCGATGCCCTTGTTCACTATATTACACTCATTAGACCAACAACTGTGGCAAACCTCAAAAGATATATATATATATATATATATATATATATATATATATATATATATATATATATATATATATATATAGTTACATATGAGTAAGTACGCGTTTGTTTTAGAATCATTGTTGAGCGATAGTGGCTGCGTGACGTCACATTCAGGGAATGCACTGCACTTGGCAATTGTCATATTGGGGTTTGAGAGTATAATCGCCGGTCAACAGGGACGGATGATCACTGATGATTGAACTAAATTAGTTGTAATCATCTAGAGATGATGGTAATCATATCATTATGAGCGGGTCAAAGGGTCACGAGGTTGTTCCTCTTGCCTTGGAGAGACGACACATGTGGGGAGTGGTCGTCGTCGGCAGAAAATAGGACGGAAAATGTCATTTTCATATCAGTTGAAAATGAAAAATATTCACTTTATCAATATTATTCTGTACAATTGTTAACGCACTGAACTTTTTTCATTTATATCATGGCTTTACCGAAGCACTGTACTGATGACTACGATCTATTGGCGTCGGTGAATGATATGAGGTGACGGGATGATGAGATGAAAGGTTATTTTATTGGGTAAATTCTGGATAGGGTGAAGGAATCGATCGTGGCATCCCAGTAATAACTGAATGACAGAGGAAACCACGAAAGACCCCTGTCGGAATGGTCGCATGGCGAGAATCGAACACCGGTCTCCTGAATGGCGGTTCAGTGTGTTAGCCACTCGACAACTCGTCTCAGTCACTAAAGCGTTGAAAATGTTTACAAATTTCTTATACTCTGTTGGTGAGAATAATGTTTATTCACAGTACATTTTTGTATGAAAGATAAATTACCAATTTTGATGTCATGAACTGTCATAATAAAAGAGACAATATATAATGACCAGAAGGTCAGATAAGTCCAATTTTATAAATAAGAGACGTAGAAAATGGTGAAGAAACACGAATTTTTTGTGCTCAATCAAAAACCTCGCCGGGAATAAACTTGTTTTAATAGCCGAAGGGGGAAAATATCCGAGTTCACACGATTTTATTAGGAATGTTGCATTAGTACAAGAGGTGTTTAAAAAGTGAACATCCGCTGGTCCGTCTGATACACGCTACATCGTTGTATGAAACGGAAGAGCACATTCATGTGCAATTTAAAACTCCGGTATCGTTTTCATGTATCGCTAGTAGGTTAGGTTACGCATAATTCACGTTTTCGTTCACTTGATACTTTTCATTCGTGTTCTGCAATATCCTCTTTTATTAATTTTCATAATTATTTTTGTTTTTGTTTTACAATTTCTTATTGATTATTCTGCATAATACTTGAGACGAATAAAGAACTTGGGAGAACAAAGGAGTCGATTTAGTGAAATATCATTTTTTTTGTGTTAACTTTTGAACGGTATGAGATATCAAAATTCTAATACAGAGGAAACACAGATCTTTTCAATACCTTCAAGATGGTATAAATTACAATTATTCAACTCACGTCACATAATTGTCAAGCGCATACGGCTATAGAAACATTTTTAGCCGTATACGCTTGACAATTATGTGCCATGACTACATAGTTTATTTTTATACCATCTTGAAGATTTTTTTTTAAAGCTGTGTTTCCTCGGTATTAGAACTTTACTTTCTCATACCGTTCGAAAGTTATCACCAACAAACTGATATTTCACTAAATCAACTCTCATTTACTGGGCCGTATATATTTTATACGTATATATATATTTACGTATATTATATATTATACGTATATCACGTATTTACGTATATTATAGTATATATTTTATGTACGGTATATGTTTTTTTAATTTAATATAGCTTTAAAATATATTCTCATCTTCTGCATCTATTCTACATATACAGAGTTTCATGCTGTAATGCAGAGTTTCATCCTGGACTTTTGAAAAGTTACACAATATATAGCGCGCGCATATCTTAACAATGCAATTTATTGAAAATGTTAAGATAGTTGTCAGAAACTTGACGGAACGTTTCTGACTGGTTCTGATTTGTTGACTTGGGTTGGCAGGACGGAAAAAACGAGCTTTAGGCCTAGTATACCTATTAATATGAACAAGATTTCGCAACTTTTTAAATTAGGCCTACTTCATTTATTAGACTAAATTTAATATAAACCAAGGATTAAAAATAGATTAATATTTCAAGGCTAAGTTTACTTCCTCCTATCTTACAAAAATAACAGGTTACCTCACAGATTTAAAAAAAGCTTGGAACAAAAATGCAGATGTTAACTAGATACACCCGATCTTAGTTTCGTGTGACCTTAGCTATAATTCCCTCCCAAACGCGCCCCTTGATTAATTTCATCATTTTGGCACATGTTCTTTCTTCTCACTATAAGATCTTCACCACGATGTAGTGATACCAACAGACTACCATAATATAAGGAAGGTTTCCAAGTGAAGTATTTCCGGGATCAGAATCTGAGTCCATGGTCCCATTTGCCTGTAGGAACACTTTTATATCGAACTATATAAAACAACAATGCTATATACACGGCTCAGTAGAATTATTATGTTAGAGGTGGCATTTGTTTTTCACGAAAATTATAGATTTTGTAATTTCAACAATGTCACCGTTACTGTAGCCACTCTTATCTACAACTAGTTCACAAGGGAATCCGCTAAATCGCGACAGGCAAATGATGGATCTGATTTGTCCCCAAGAAACCACAAATAGCGTCCATGTTATTAGTATGTGAGTCTCTATATCACGTTGGTATCACTATATCTTGTCTTCATTATGAGAAAGTTATGATTACGAAGCGATTCTCACAATCCAGAGCATGTATATAAAGTGCGATATATTCCACATCCCGCTGGCAGTGCAAGTCGCTTCTCGAGAATCTTGCTCTGCATGGTACAGCAGAGATGCTGTATGTAGAGATATCTTTACATCTTGCGGGTGATTTAGGGTCGACGACTTCAAATTCACTAACCTCTTTTTCTTTATAACTTGATAATAATGTATTACGCGACTTTCTCTTTGGCATTTCCTTTCGTGTAAGTGGAGGTTATACGAGGCTAATTTCAACACCAATATGCATAAACACAATAGGGTACTATAGTGTTGAAGATGATAAGTAAAATATTACAAATATTTTTTGAAGTAAAAACAAGACTTGTTAACTTTTAATTTGACTTCTATAGAGGATTGCAATAATTGTTATTTTGTTTCGCCTAAAAAAAAATGCCGTTTCCTTTCCTTATTTGGTTTAGGGTTCGAACTATAAAACGATGGTTCTACTGTATAGGCCATATAGATAAATTCTCTTAGTTTCTATTATATGTATAGGCGACAATCAATCGGGACGATTTTAAGGGGGTGCATGCACGGTGCTTAAAAAATAGTATAATTCATCTTTACTATTTTTTTTCTATTTTCACGAACCACTGTATTCAATAAAAAGTAGATCAACTCCAAGACAGTTTTATGCACTTTACTTGATATGACATTCTATTTTTGTGAATTCAAACAATTTTAAGATAATACGTGAATGAATTTAATCACATTCTTGGTATTCATTGTTGTAATATCTTTAAAATGATTGAATTCACAAAAATAGAATGTCATATTAATTGAAGAACATAAAATTATCTTATAGTTGATTTACTTTTCATTCAATTACACTAATTCGTGAACATGGAAAAAAATAGTAAAGAAGAATTTCTCTATTTTCACAAACACCATGTCATGTACCTCTTAAATGTCGTCTAGTCATCAAGCACGGCTTGATACTATTATCAATTAAAGCAGTGTGGATAAGGATTTAAGATGATAACGAATGTAAATACTGTCAAATCAAGCTCAAAGCACTTGATCCTTTCACCCCGTTCGAGTTATCGGTAGTACTGTCACAATGGTAGTAAGTGCAGTAACAATAGCATGCGACAACGGCAATTTTTTTTGTCCGACCGGCAATCTGGAGATCCGGGTTCGACTCCCGGGGGGTCTCGCAATTTCCAAACAGTTTTTTAAAATCATACCATATAATTATAGAGTATTTCGATCCATCAACTGTTATCATTTAGCCATTCGATACGAGCTATCTCATCATTACTCTTCAATCAATCAATATACTCGGATATTAACTATCCCCATAAGCCAGAAGTTTACAAAAATAATTTTCATCTAAAAGTATAAGTATCCAATTGTCATTCTATTTGTAATTAATTTGATTTATGTTCAGTTTATGGCAACGCTTTATGCATTCCAAGCTACACCGTTGCTAAATTCCGAAGTCGCTTATATGGTTCTCGCGTACTATTCACGGTCTAACTTCAACGCAACCAGTTCGCTCTGTAGAAGATCTGTTGTTTAAAAACAACGTAGTTTACCTTGACCTTGAGGTCATCCAATAGGGCCGGTCCATACAATAAGCTACCTATGAGAAGAGTTGTATTATTGTAGTGACGTCATCTCAGTGCCTTTGTGCAACGTTCGCTTGCAATGCGGCCGAGGACATGAGCACCGTACTGCATTCTTGGTTTGATCGCCTGGCTATGTGATTATTAGATGAGCGATAGCGAAAACCTCCATCCCACTCTTATGGAGCTTTGTCTGGTTTTTTCTGTTTCTGTTTGTACTGACTACACAGGTCGCAGTTATGGACTGAGTGATCGACATAAAACTTTTTATCGTTACGCAGGCTTATCCAACTTGGAAGTGTTAAGTTTTTGGGTTAAATCGGTTGGAGCGTTTTTGAGAAGCACCATCTTAATTTTTTTAAACCCCATAAGATTCGGTTAGGCAAGAAAATTTTAAAAATAAAATCTCAAGAAAAATTCTACTGAATATGAACACAAAAATGATACACACTATTACAAATTTGTATGCATTTCGGACATGACGTTTTGGAGAAAATAACGAAATAAATGTTTTCATTCATAATAGAGAGAAATGTTGGCAGAATTATGGTGGTGAGATCTTTACGGCTTTCTAGATTCGATATTGACTGAATGAACTACATTTTATGAGTCAAGTTGTGTCGAGTTTCTGATTATACTCGATTTAGATATCTCGCTCCTCCTACAACGCACATAATATACTGCGTGTGCCTATAGTTATCAACATAGGCTACTGATTGAATAAAAGTAGGAAAACGCAAGAATTGTGTTTACAAATGATAATGTATGCCAAGTGAAATGTAAACGGTTTTGTTTAAAAATAACTTCCCGTATTTTGGCGGAAGTCGCATGTAGGTCCATGAAGTTGGTGAAGTGTCCATAAATCGATATAGTGAAGTACTTTAGTTATTTATGGTTCATATAATGTGGCGTATCATATACTTCGAAAATAATAATAATAAAAAAATATATATAAGATGTGCAAGGTATTTACATGAAATGTACTCCAAAGCCATATACACACCCTATTTAGAAACTATATTAACTAATCACTGCTTTCGTTACACTGCATTTATATATAAATATATATATATATATATATATATATATATACATATATATATTTATATTTATATATATATATATACTAAAGGTAAGTCATGTTATCAAGTTATAAGACGCATGGCTGGCTCTTGGATGGAAAATTATTGGAAGATAAAAACTTTACAACAGCAAACATCAATGTAGTAGATATAGTAGATCCTTTATACATAAGCATACACGAAAGATATGAAATCCCTGCTTTTCCGCTACATGCCACCCTAGAGAGGAAACGTGAATCTTTCGTCTATGATAAGCCCAAGTAAGAATAAGTCTACTCTTATTTGCTTGTTTTCTTATTTACTTTGTATGTTCGTTTTTTGTGTCCAAGAATATTGGGATTCAAAGGCGTGTCAACGAAAAGGTTATTTTGAGGACAAGAGATGCACTACTGAGCATAGACTGAGAGTCGGAGACTGTTGCATAAATGACATACCTTCAATATAAGAAAAATGTAAATAAATACAGGGTGGTAATTTTTGCTACGTCTAATAGATAACAAATAACGAGTTATTTTTGATGTAATTGAATTATTATTTCCAGTTCGGAAACATTCTAGGCCAGGGGTCTCCAATCTACCGCCCCGAGCACCACCACATAGTTTATTTTGATTACATTGTAAAATGTACAATGTAACTAAATCATACTGAATAATAATCAGACGTTTTTTATTTACCGACCAATTGAGAAACACAATAACTGACATACATATGAAATTGAACATTTTAACTGTAATTAATGATGAGATTCATCCTGAAAATTTATAATAAGTGACATAATTAAGTAATTCACATAATGAAATAATTAGACTTTATAATTATTAATAATGTAATTTATGTAGCTACCCACAAGATGGTGTTGTACTACTGTTAACCCTTGAGACTTTGTGGAGGAATCAGTCTGACCTTTAGACTAAAAACTTTCGAGATCCCTGTTCTAGGGTAATCGAGTTTATATTTTTCGAGTCGAGAATTTGTAGGGTTTCTTATCATAAGCTCGAACACACATGCCCGTGTACGCTATACGTATATTGTCATCGTTCTCTACCAACTATTTCCTCATTCAGCTTGTGTGTATAACCTACTGAGAGAGCTAATTATGCACAACTTTCGACACTCTGTGTTTCATGCATATACATCAATGCTAGAACATGGTAATGACTTATTTGGCACAATACTCTTAAAAGGGGGTGTATGCACGGTGCTTATAAAAATAGAGACATTCATCTTTACTATATTTTCCTATGTACACAAACCATTGTAATTGAATGAAAATTGTATCAACCCCCAAAATAGTTCTATGCTATCTAATTAGGCCTAATATGACATTCCTTTCACGTGAATTCAATCAGTTTCAAGATAATACGTCAATGTATCAAAAATGTGATGAAATTAATTGATGTGCTATCGTAAAACTGATTGGATCCACAAAAATAGAATCTCATATTAGTTGATGAGCATGAAATTATCTTGGAGTTGATATAATTTTTATTCAATTACACAGGTTCGTGAACATAGAAAAAATTAGTGAAGATGAATTTCTCTAACTCTAGTTTTATAAGCACCGTGTGCATGCTTGTGTGTATATTTATATATCTGAATAATTTTGAATTGATTAGGCCTACACGTTGCATAATTTCGAATAAACATCAATTCACCTATGTTGACACATCGGAATTTTGGTCGTGGTATAAGACATTCTTGACTGAACAAAATATTAAATAGATTTTGTCAAATGCTTGCCGTTTGTGATGGATCGACACCTCCTGCCGGTAGTGGTATAACATGCGACAGACGATCGATTGAGCCCGCTTACTCACATGACAACAATCATCTGAAGAAACTAACCTTGGGAAGTATTTCATGATTGTGTTCAATGAGGTTTAACGACGCACTGTAACGTTAGCGAAGATCTATTGGCGACAATTGGGGAATTGGTTCAATGTCTTCATAGCTGATTTTGTTTCTATTTTAAACATCATATTCGTTGTTAAAAGATGTCGCACCATTTGTAGCCTACTCAACTATATAGAGATGATTACTAAATTCTAAATAATTTAGCAGAAAAATACCAAATTGAAAATAAAAAAGAATATGGAAGTCTGTGGAAAAGTTGAATCGAAACTATTGGCTACACACTCATTCAAATGACTGCATGACTTCATGCTGTTCATATGTAAACAGCAAAGCTGGTTATGCATGATATCGGAATTATAAACAAGTAAATAACTTTCAAGCCATTGAACTTTCATTTCATTTACAGCACTACTAAAGCCGCCCCCGTGGCTCAGTCAACTATCGCCCTGCGGTAGAAACTGAAGTCAGGTCAGGCGCGGGCTCGAAACTGCATAAGGCATAGGGTTTTGTAAATGTCCTTCACATTTCATCACTTCATCGTTTCATTATCACTCGCTCATTCGTACCCCCACATAACCTGACTGTTGGTGGGGTCGATAAGCATCATTGAAATGAAAATATAAGCATAACTGAAGTAAACAAGAACAACATATTAACATCTATCCACCTCTCTTTTTCTTTCTCTCTCTGTAAAAATTATATATATTCTACTATCACTTATAACTGGTTATAAGGAATTTGGAATTTGGAATAGTATTCCGAAGTTATTATGTCGTTCTAATTAATAATAATAATCTTGCACTTTCACAGATGCAGTCGATGTACTGAATCATCGTATTACCGTGTAGGGGTCGAGTGGTATTACTCACTCTATAATGCACCGTCCATAGATCATATTACTTATGTATACTCAGTGAACAATGCATGCAATTGTAAAATGATACATCGCAGATTCATAAATATATATATATATATATATATATTACATTTATGCATGTGTATATTAATATAGGTCAATGTCATACTATTAATAATACCGATATCATTATCGTGACAAGAAAATTATAAGAATTCTGTCAAACATGTAATTTGTTGAATAATACATTTAATATCAAAGACCTTATAACTTATCTTGAGTAAACTGTAAGAAGTAAAGTGCACTTACGATTAAAATGTGTTTATTCCAAAGATGTCGATAAGGCGCGAGAATATAATGTGTCAAAGAAGCACGTGTGACGAAACAATAGATGTTTTAGGTAAACAATGAAAAGTAGACCAGCAAACGTCCGACCGCTTCACTGCCTTCTACAACAATGCGGAGAGCTGATGATCATCGCTGTGACCATTCCAGTGTTGGTTGTAACTTTGCTCACGGTGAGCGCCACTCTACTTTACTTCTCACATTGTACTGCATTTATCGACATGACTGTATAACTCAACAAAATGTAAGAGTGCTTTTTTTTAAAGGGGGGTGCATGCACGGTGCTTATAAAAATAGAGAAATTGATCTTCATCAATTTTTTCTATGTTGAAAAAAAACAGTGTATTGAATGAAGAGTTCACATCTCAAAGATAATTGTATGCTCTTTAATTAATATGAAATTCTACTTCAATGAATTCAATCAGTATTGAGATAATACCATAGATTAAGGAGGTTATAAAACTTCATTAATCTATGATAATACGTCAATGAATAGAAAGAATGTGATGAAATTCATTGACGTATTATCTAAAAAAACTGATTCCATTCACTAAAATAAAATCTCATAGCATAATAAACGTATCTTGGAGATGTGAACTGTTCATTCAATTACACTGGTTTTTGAAAATGTAAAAAAATAAATATATAAATTTCTCGATTTGTCTATAAGCACCGTGCACGCACCCCCTTAAATAAAGGATACGTGATTAAATAACTTCTTCCTTTAGGGTATGAACTCTACCGCGAGCGAGCAAGTGATGATTGAAAATCATTCGGTTATTGCAAAATCCGTTGTTGAGGAAAAAGAAATTGACATGAGTTTACAATTTGCATATCCTTCTAAAACATAACTCTTTCAGATTGTGAACCCGGGGAGAAAATGGGATTTCCGAAATAATTCTTTACAGTTTGTATTTGTAATAATTGTATTATGTATTAATTTGTGGACATGTCCATGATACATATATATATATATATATAATGATGTTGTCAATCTCAACTATTAGTATTTAAATATTTAACTATATTTAACTATATTTAACTATAATATTCAAACTATTTAAATAAGTAACAATAATAATGTAGGCCTACTATTGGCAAGAATAATCTAAATGTAAGAAATTACAGAGAACACAATGACATAAAAGTACCACAACGCAACGGCATTAGAACTTCCAGATAGTCTGAAAAGTTCTACCCTACCTTACCAGTAACGCAATTTCTTACACCAAGAGATGAGATATAGTGATCAATTGAGATCAAAAAGACAATATCGCAAAGAAAGCTCCATGGCTAAGATTCCGCATGCATCGTCAAGTTCGTCATCACTTCCTGTACGGTATTGTAAACAAGTGTCTTTGCATCTTTTCCCCACAGGAAGTCTAAGTGATTGAACAATGGAAATGGTACGATGTATTTTCCTATCAATTTGCGTAGTTTTACTGCTAGGGCATTCACGTCCTGTAAAAACAAAACATTGCAAATTATAACGTGTCATTATATACAATAGCCTTCATTAGTCTAAATTCATTCATCTATTCAATCAAAGACGTTCGTGGAAAATTGATTTATAACTATTTCGTGTCACATTAAACTTTTTGCTCTATATTCTTATTGATTATTATCACCTCAAACCACAGCCTTCTTTAATGGATGAGATAGTCGTAAGATAGTCTTTTTAATGGATAAGCTATATCAGAAAAGAATGATCTGAATAAAGAAGACTGTGCCTCAAACTAAACTTTTTTATATTAATTGTTTAACGATTTTCTTTTTTCATTACACTATGATTATAATAGTTGAATTATATTTTGAAAATATATCGAATTGAATACAATGCGCATATTTCTAATACGTACCGACAAGCTAGCCAACCAATCATTGTTTGCCGCGTGTAAAGATACGGGTACATCAATGTTAGTCAAGTTATATTCAGGAGGATTTAGCTGTCCATACGCTGCTTGGTTCCCTTTTGCACCGTGGTCAAACTGCTGAAACTTTCCTGTAAAACGTGCATTCGATTAACGTTAGGCAAACGTAGAATATGCGTTGTAAGATAGATGAGCAAGATATATATGAAGTATAATCGGAAACTCTTACAGACCGCTGAGACCAATGGTTGTAATAAAATATATGTTTCAACGCGGGCATGTGCTGTACCCTGTGTCCAGAAAACGGGAAAATTCGAATATGATTTTCAGACAATTCTGACAAATAACAATTGTTATTTGAGCCCTTCTCATGCATGAAATAACAATTCCAGACCACTGAGAGCAATGGTTGTGATTAAATATATGTTTCAACGCGGGCATGTGCTGTACCCTGTATCCAGAAAACGGGAAAATTCGAATATGATTTTCAGAAAATTCTGACAAATAACAATTGTTATTTGATCCCTTCTCATGCTTGAAATAACATTTTCAGACCGCTGAGAGCATTGGTTGTAAATAAATATATGTTTCAACGCGGGCATGTGCTGTACCCTGTGTCCAGAAAACGGGAAAATTCGAATATGATTTTCAGAAAATTCTGAAAAATAACAATCGTTATTTGATCTCTTCTCATGCATGAAATAACATTTTTAGACCGCTGAGAGCATTGGTTGTAATTGAATATATGTTTCGACGCGGGCATGTGCTGTACTCTGTGTCCAGAAAACGGGAAAATTGGAATATAATTTTCAGAAAATTCTGATAAATAACAATTGTTGATTGATCCCTTCTCATGCATGAAATAACATTTCAAGACCGCTGAGAGCAATGGTTGTAATTAAATATATGTTTCAACGCGGGCTGTCGTCCCGTTCAGAAACGGGAAATTGGAATTGATTTCAAAAATTCGATGATAACAATGTTATGATCCCTTCTCATCATGAAATGACATTTCAAGACCGTGAGAGCATGGTTGTATTAAATATATGTTTCACGCGGGCATGTGCGTACCTGTGTCCAGAGAACGGAAAATTCGAATTGATTTTCAGAAAATTCTGACAGATAACAATTGTTATTGACCCTTCTCATGCATGAAATACAATTTTAGACCGCTGAGAGCATGGTTTAATTAAATAATGTTTCAACGCGGGCATGTGCTGTACCCTGTGTCAAAACGGAAAATTCAACATGATTTCAGAAAATTCTGACAAATAACATTGTTTTGATCCTTCTCATGCTTGAAATAACATTTCAGACCGCTGAGAGCATTGGTTGTAATTAATATATGTTTCAACGCGGGCATGTGCTGTACCCTGTGTCCAGAAAACGGGAAAATTCGAATATGATTTTCAGAAAATTCTGACAAATAACAATTGTTATTTGATCCCTTCTCATGCATGAAATAACATTTCAGACCGCTGAGAGCAATGGTTGTAAATAAATATATGTTTCAACGCGGGCATGTGCTGTATACCCTGTGTCCAGAAAACGGGAAAATTCGAATATGATTTTCAGAAAATTCTGACAAATAACAATTGTTATTTGATCTCTTCTCATGCATGAAATAACATTTTCAGACCGCTGAGAGCAATGGTTGTAATTAAATATATGTTTCAACGCGGGCATGTGCTGTACCCTGTGTCCAGAAAACGGGAAAATTCGAATATGATTTTCAGAAAATTCTGACAAATAACAATTGTTATTGATCCCTTCTCATGCATGAAATACATTTCAGACCGCTGAGAGCAATGGTTGTAATTAAATATATGTTTCAACGCGGGCATGTGCTGTACCCTGTGTCCAGAAACGGGAAAATTCGAATATGATTTCAGAAAATTCTGACAAATAACAATTGTTATTTGATCCCTTCTCATGCATGAAATAACATTTTCAGACCGCTGAGAGCAATGGTTGTAATTAAATATATGTTTCAACGCGGGCATGTGCTGTACCCTGTGTCCAGAAAACGGGAAAATTCGAATATGATTTTCAGAAAATTCTGACAAATAACAATTGTTATTTGATCCTTTTCTCATGCATGAAATAACATTTTCAGACCGCTGAGAGCAATGGTTGTAATTAAATATATGTTTCAACGCGGGCATGTGCTGTACCCTGTGTCCAGAAAACGGGAAAATTCGAATATGATTTCAGAAAATTCTGACAAATAACAATTGTTATTTGATCCCTTCTCATCCATTAATAACATTTTCAGACCGCTGAGAGCAATGGTTGTAATCAAATATATGTTTCAACGCGGGCATGTGCTGTACCCTGTGTCCAGAAAACGGGAAAATTCGAATATGATTTTCAGAAAATTCTGACAAATAACAATTGTTATTTGATCCCTTCTCATGCATGAAATAACATTTTCAGACCGCTGAGAGCAATGGTTGTTTATAAATATATGTTTCAACGCGGGCATGTGCTGTACCCTGTGTCCAGAAAACGGGAAAATTCGAATATGATTTTCAGAAAATTCTGACAAATAACAATTGTTATTTGATCCCTTCTCATGCATGAAATAACATTTTCAGACCGCTGAGAGCAATGGTTGTAATTAAATATATGTTTCAACGCGGGCATGTGCTGTACCCTGTGTCCAGAAAACGGGAAAATTCGAATATGATTTTCAGAAAATTCTGACAATAACAATTGTTATTGATCCCTTCTCATGCATGAAATAACATTTCAGACCGCTGAGAGCAATGGTTGTAATTAAATATATGTTTCAACGCGGGCATGTGCTGTACCCTGTGTCCAGAAAACGGGAAAATTCGAATATGATTTTCAGAAAATTCTGACAAATAACAATTGTTATTTGATCCCTTCTCATGCATGAAATAACATTTTAAGACCGCTGAGAGCAATGGTTGTAATTAAATATATGTTTCAACGCGGGCATGTGCTGTACCCTGTGTCCAGAAAACGGGAAAATTCGAATATGATTTTCAGAAAATTCTGACAAATAACAATTGTTATTTGATCCCTTCTCATGCATGAAATAACATTCTCAGACCGCTGAGAGCAATTGGTTGTAATTGAATATATGTTTCAACGCGGGCATGTGCTGTACCCTGTGTCCAGAAAACGGGAAAATTCGAATATGATTTTCAGAAAATTCTGACAAATAACAATTGTTATTGATCCCTTCTCATGCATGAAATAACATTTCAGACCGCTGAGAGCAATGGTTGTAATTAAATATATGTTTCAACGCGGGCATGTGCTGTACCCTGTGTCCAGAAAACGGATAAATTCGAATATGATTTTCAGAAAATTCTGACAAATAACAATTGTAATTGATCCTTTCTCATGCATGAAATAACAATTTCAGACCGCTGAGAGCAATGGTTGTAAATAAATATATGTTTCAACGCGGGCATGTGCCCTACCCTGTGTCCAGAAAACGGGAAAATTCGAATATGATTTTCAGAAAATTCTGACAATAACAATTGTTATTTGATCCCTTCTCATGCATGAAATAACATTTTCAGACCGCTGAGAGCAATGGTTGTAATTAAATATATGTTTCAACGCGGGCATGTGCTGTACCCTGTGTCCAGAAAACGGGAAAATTCGAATATGATTTTCAGAAAATTCTGACAAATAACAATTGTTATTTGATCCCTTCTCATGCATGAAATAACATTTTCAGACCGCTGAGAGCAATGGTTGTAATTAATATATGTTTCAACGCGGGCATGTGCTGTACCCTGTGTCCAGAAAACGGGAAAATTCGAATATGATTTTCAGAAAATTCTGACAAATAACAATTGTTATTTGATCCCTTCTCATGCATGAAATAACATTTTCAGACCGCTGAGAGCAATGGTTGTAATTAAATATATGTTTCAACGCGGGCATGTGCTGTACCCTGTGTCCAGAAAACGGGAAAATTCGAATATGATTTCAGAAAATTCTGACAAATAACAATTGTTATTTGATCCCTTCTCATGCATGAAATAACATTTTCAGACCGCTGAGAGCAATGGTTGTAATTAAATATATATTTCAACGCGGGCATGTGCTGTACCCTGTGTCCAGAAAACGGGAAAATTCGAATATGATTTTCAGAAAATTCTGACAAATAACAATTGTTATTTGATCCCTTCTCATGCATGAAATAACATTTCAAGACCGCTGAGAGCAATGGTTGTAATTAAATATATGTTTCAACGCGGGCATGTGCTGTACCCTGTGTCCAGAAAACGGGAAAATTCGAATATGATTTTCAGAAAATTCTGACAAATAACAATTGTTATTTGATCCCTTCTCATGCATGAAATAACATTCTCAGACCGCTGAGAGCAATGGTTGTAATTAAATATATGTTTCAACGCGGGCATGTGCTGTACCCTGTGTCCAGAAAACGGGAAAATTCGAATATGATTTTCAGAAAATTCTGACAAATAACAATTGTTATTTGATCCCTTCTCATGCATGAAATAACAATTTCAGACCGCTGAGAGCAATGGTTGTAATTAAATATATGTTTCAACGCGGGCATGTGCTGTACCCTGTGTCCAGAAAACGGGAAAATTCGAATATGATTTCAGAAAATTCTGACAAATAACAATTGTTAATTGATCCCTTCTCATGCATGAAATGACAATTTCAGACCGCTGAGAGCAATGGTTGTAATTAAATATATGTTTCAACGCGGGCATGTGCTGTACCCTGTGTCCAGAAAACGGGAAAATTCGAATATGATTTTCAGAAAATTCTGACAAATAACAATTGTTATTTGATCCCTTCTCATGCATGAAATAACAATTCCAGACCGCTGAGAGCAATGGTTGTAATTAAATATATGTTTCAACGCGGGCATGTGCTGTACCCTGTGTCCAGAAAACGGGAAAATTCGAATATGATTTCAGAAAATTCTGACAAATAACAATTGTTATTGATCCCTTCTCATGCATGAAATAACATTTTCAGACCGCTGAGAGCAATGGTTGTAATTAAATATATGTTTCAACGCGGGCATGTGCTGTACCCTGTGTCCAGAAAACGGGAAAATTCGAATATGATTTTCAGAAAATTCTGACAAATAACAATTGTTATTTGATCCCTTCTCATGCATGAAATAACATTCTCAGACCGCTGAGAGCAATGGTTGTAATTAAATATATGTTTCAACGCGGGCATGTGCTGTACCCTGTGTCCAGAAAACGGGAAAATTCGAATATGATTTTCAGAAAATTCTGACAAATAACAATTGTTATTTGATCCCTTCTCATGCATGAAATAACAATTTCAGACCGCTGAGAGCAATGGTTGTAATCAAATATATGTTTCAACGCGGGCATGTGCTGTACCCTGTGTCCAGAAAACGGGAAAATTCGAATATGATTTTCAGAAAATTCTGACAAATAACAATTGTCATTTGATCCCTTCTCATGCATGAAATAACATTTCCAGACCGCTGAGAGCAATGGTTGTAATTAAATATATGTTTCAACGCGGGCATGTGCTGTACCCTGCGACAGAAAACGGGAAAATTCGAATATGATTTTCAGAGAATTCTGACAAATAACAATCGTTATTTGATCCCTTCTCATGCATGAAATAACACTTTTAGACCGCTGAGAGCATTGGTTGTAATTAAATATATGTTTCAACGCGGGCATGTGCTGTACCCTGTGTCCAGGAAACGGGAAAATTCGAATATGATTTTCAGAGAATTCTGACATATAACAATTGTTAATTGATCCCTTCTCATGCATGAAATAACAATTTCAGACCGCTGAGAGCAATGGTTGCTATTAAATATATTTTTCAACGGGGGCATGTGCGGTACCCTGTGTCCAGAAAACGGGAAAATTCGAATATGATTTTCAGAAAATTCTGACAAATAACAATTGTTATTTGATCCCTTCTCATGCATGAAATAACATTTTCAGACCGCTGAGAGCAATGGTTGTAATTAAATATATGTTTCAACGCGGGCATGTGCTGTACCCTGTGTCCAGAAAACGGGAAAATTCGAATATGATTTTCAGAAAATTCTGACAAATAACAATTGTTATTGATCCCTTCTGATGCATGAAATAACATTTACAGACCGCTGAGAGCAATGGTTGTAATTAAATATATGTTTCAACGCGGGCATGTGCTGTACCCTGTGTCCAGAAAACGGGAAAATTCGAATATGATTTTCAGAAAATTCTGACAAATAACAATTGTTATTGATCCCTTCTCATGCATGAAATAACATTTCCAGACCGCTGAGAGCAATGGTTGTAATTGAATATATGTTTCAACGCGGGCATGTGCTGTACCCTGTGTCCAGAAAACGGGAAAATTCGAATATGATTTTCAGAAAATTCTGACAAATAACAATTGTTATTTGATCCCTTCTCATGCATGAAATAACATTTTCAGACCGCTGAGAGCAATGGTTGTAATTAAATATATGTTTCAACGCGGGCATGTGCTGTACCCTGTGTCCAGAAAACGGGAAAATTCGAATATGATTTTCAGAAAATTCTGACAAATAACAATTGTTATTGATCCCTTCTCATGCATGAAATAACATTTTCAGACCGCTGAGAGCATGGTTGTAATTAAATATATGTTTCAACGCGGGCATGTGCTGTACCCTGTGTCCAGAAAACGGGAAAATTCGAATATGATTTTCAGAAAATTCTGACAAATAACAATTGTTATTTGATCCCTTCTCATGCATGAAATAACATTTCAAGACCGCTGAGAGCAATGGTTGTAATTAAATATATGTTTCAACGCGGGCATGTGCTGTACCCTGTGTCCAGAAAACGGGAAAATTCGAATATGATTTTCAGAAAATTCTGACGAATAACATTTGTTATTTGATCTCTTCTCATGCATGAAATAACATTTCCAGACCGCTGAGAGCAATGGTTGTAATTGAATATATGTTTCAACGCAGGCATGTGCTGTACCCTGTGTCCAGAAAACGGGAAAATTCGAATATGATTTTCAGAAAATTCTGACAAATAACAATTGTTATTTGATTCATTCTCATGCATGAAATGACATTTCCAGACCGCTGAGAGCAATGGTTGTAATTAAATATATGTTTCAACGCGGGCATGTGCTGTACCCTGTGTCCAGAAAACGGGAGAATTCGAATATGATTTCCAGAAAATTCTGACAAATAACAATTGTTATTTGATCCCTTCTCATGCATGAAATAACATTTTCAGACCGCTGAGAGCATTGGTTGTAATTAAATATATGTTTCAACGCGGGCATGTGCTGTACCCTGTGTCCAGAAAACGGGAAAATTCGAATATGATTTTCAGAAAATTCTGACAAATAACAATTGTTAATTGATTCCTTCTCATGCATGAAATAACAATTTCAGACCGCTGAGAGCAATGGTTGTAATTAAATATATGTTTCAACGCGGGCATGTGCTGTACCCTGTGTCCAGAAAACGGGAAAATTCGAATATGATTTTCAGAAAATTCTGACAAATAACAATTGTTATTTGATCCCTTCTCATGCATGAAATAACATTTCAGACCGCTGAGAGCAATGGTTGTAATTAAATATATGTTTCAACGCGGGCATGTGCTGTACCCTGTGTCCAGAAAACGGGAAAATTCGAATATGATTTTCAGAAAATTCTGACAAATAACAATTGTTATTTGATCCCTTCTCATGCATGAAATAACATTTTCAGACCGCTGAGAGCAATGGTTGTAATTAAATATATGTTTCAACGCGGGCATGTGCTGTACCCTGTGTCCAGAAACGGGAAAATTCGAATATGATTTTCAGAGAATTCTGACAAATAACAATTGTTATTTGATCCCTTCTCATGCATGAAATAACATTTTCAGACCGCTGAGAGCATTGGTTGTAATTAAATATATGTTTCAACGCGGGCATGTGCTGTACCCTGTGTCCAGAAAACGGGAAAATTCGAATATGATTTTCAGAAAATTCTGACAAATAACAATTGTTATTGATCCCTTCTCATGCATGAAATAACAATTTCAGACCGCTGAGAGCAATGGTTGCTATTAAATATATGTTTCAACGCGGGCATGTGCGGTACCCTGTGTCCAGAAAACGGGAAAATTCGAATATGATTTTCAGAAAATTCTGACAAATAACAATTGTTATTTGATCCCTTCTCATGCATGAAATAACATTTTCAGACCGCTGAGAGCAATGGTTGTAATTAAATATATGTTTCAACGCGGGCATGTGCTGTACCCTGTGTCCAGAAAACGGGAAAATTCGAATATGATTTTCAGAAAATTCTGACAAATAACAATTGTTATTTGATCCTTTTCTCATGCATGAAATAACATTTTCAGACCGCTGAGAGCAATGGTTGTAATTAAATATATGTTTCAACGCGGGCATGTGCTGTACCCTGTGTCCAGAAAACGGGAAAATTCGAATATGATTTTCAGAAAATTCTGACAAATAACAATTGTTATTGATCCCTTCTCATGCATGAAATAACATTTCAGACCGCTGAGAGCAATGGTTGTAATTAAATATATGTTTCAACGCGGGCATGTGCTGTACCCTGTGTCCAGAAAACGGGAAAATTCGAATATGATTTTCAGAAAATTCTGACAAATAACAATTGTTATTTGATCCCTTCTCATGCATGAAATAACATTTCCAGACCGCTGAGAGCAATGGTTGTAATTAAATATATGTTTCAACGCGGGCATGTGCTGTACCCTGTGTCCAGAAAACGGGAAAATTCGAATATGATTTTCAGAAAATTCTGACAAATAACAATTGTTATTTGATCCCTTCTCATGCATGAAATAACATTTTCAGACCGCTGAGAGCAATGGTTGTAATTAAATATATGTTTCAACGCGGGCATGTGCTGTACCCTGTGTCCAGAAAACGGGAAAATTCGAATATGATTTTCAGAAAATTCTGACAAATAACAATTGTTATTTGATCCCTTCTCATGCATGAAATAACATTTTCAGACCGCTGAGAGCAATGGTTGTAATTAAATATATGTTTCAACGCGGGCATGTGCTGTACCCTGTGTCCAGAAAACGGGAAAATTCGAATATGATTTTCAGAAAATTCTGACAAATAACAATTGTTAATTGATCCCTTCTCATGCATGAAATAACATTTCCAGACCGCTGAGAGCAATGGTTGTAATTAAATATATGTTTCAACGCGGGCATGTGCTGTACCCTGTGTCCAGAAAACGGGAAAATTCGAATATGATTTTCAGAAAATTCTGACAAATAACAATTGTTATTGATCCCTTCTAATGCATGAAATAACATTTCAGACCGCTGAGAGCAATGGTTGTAATTAAATATATGTTTCAACGCGGGCATGTGCTGTACCCTGTGTCCAGAAAACGGGAAAATTCGAATATGATTTTCAGAAAATTCTGACAAATAACAATTGTTATTTGATCCCTTCTCATGCATGAAATAACATTTTCAGACCGCTGAGAGCAATGGTTGTAATTAAATATATGTTTCAACGCGGGCATGTGCTGTACCCTGTGTCCAGAAACGGGAAAATTCGAATATGATTTTCAGAAAATTCTGACAAATAACAATTGTTAATTGATCCCTTCTCATGCATGAAATAACAATTTCAGACCGCTGAGAGCAATGGTTGTAATTAAATATATGTTTCAACGCGGGCATGTGCGGTACCCTGTGTCCAGAAAACGGGAAAATTCGAATATGATTTTCAGAAAATTCTGACAAATAACAATTGTTATTGATCCCTTCTCATGCATGAAATAACATTTCCAGACCGCTGAGAGCAATGGTTGTAATTAAATATATGTTTCAACGCGGGCATGTGCTGTACCCTGTGTCCAGAAAACGGGAAAATTCGAATATGATTTTCAGAAAATTCTGACAAATAACAATTGTTATTGATCTCTTCTCATGCATTTAATAACATTTTCAGACCGCTGAGAGCAATGGTTGTAATTAAATATATGTTTCAACGCGGGCATGTGCCGTACCCTGTGTCCAGAAAACGGGAAAATTCGAATATGATTTTCAGAAAATTCTGACGAATAACATTTGTTATTTGATCTCTTCTCATGCATGAAATAACATTTCCAGACCGCTGAGAGCAATGGTTGTAATTGAATATATGTTTCAACGCAGGCATGTGCTGTACCCTGTGTCCAGAAAACGGGAAAATTCGAATATGATTTTCAGAAAATTCTGACAAATAACAATTGTTATTTGATTCATTCTCATGCATGAAATGACATTTTCAGACCGCTGAGAGCAATGGTTGTAATTAAATATATGTTTCAACGCGGGCATGTGCTGTACCCTGTGTCCAGAAAACGGGAAAATTCGAATATGATTTTCAGAAAATTCTGACAAATAACAATTGTTATTTGATCCCTTCTCATGCATGAAATAACATTTTCAGACCGCTGAGAGCATTGGTTGTAATTAAATATATGTTTCAACGCGGGCATGTGCTGTACCCTGTGTCCAGAAAACGGGAAAATTCGAATATGATTTTCAGAAAATTCTGACAAATAACAATTGTTATTTGATCCCTTCTCATGCATGAAATAACATTCTAAGACCGCTGAGAGCAATGGTTGTAATTAAATATATGTTTCAACGCGGGCATGTGCGGTACCCTGTGTCCAGAAAACGGGAAAATTCGAATATGATTTTCAGAAAATTCTGACAGATAACAATTGTTAATTGATCCTTTCTCATGCATGAAATAACAATTTCAGACCGCTGAGAGCAATGGTTGTAATTAAATATATGTTTCAACGCGGGCATGTGCTGTACCCTGTGTCCAGAAAACGGGAAAATTCGAATATGATTTTCAGAAAATTCTGACGAATAACATTTGTTATTTGATCCCTTCTCATGCATGAAATAACATTTACAGACCGCTGAGAGCAATGGTTGTAATTGAATATATGTTTCAACGCGGGCATGTGCTGTACCCTGTTTCCAGAAAGCGGGAAAATTCGAATATGATTTCCAGAAAATTCTTACAAATAACAATAATTGTTATTTGATCCCTTCTCATGCATGAAATAACATTTTCAGACCGCTGAGAGCATTGGTTGTAATTAAATATATGTTTCAACGCGGGCATGTGCTGTACCCTGCGACAGGAAACGGGAAAATTCGAATATGATTTTCAGAGAATTCTGACAAATAACAATCGTTATTTGATCCCTTCTCATGCATGAAAAAACACTTTTAGACCGCTGAGAGCATTGGTTGTAATTAAATATATGTTTCAACGCGGGCATGTGCTGTACCCTGTGTCCAGAAAACGGGAAAATTGTAATATGATTTTCAGAAAATTCTGACAAATAACAATTGTTAATTGATCCCTTCTCATGCATGAAATAACATTTCCAGACCGCTGAGAGCAATGGTTGCTATTAAATATATTTTTCAACGCGGGCATGTGCTGTACCCTGTGTCCAGAAAACGGGAAAATTCGAATATGATTTTCAGAAAATTCTGACAAATAACAATTGTTAATTGATCCCTTCTCATGCATGAAATAACATTTCGGACTGCTGAGAGCAATGGTTGTAATTAAATATATGTTTCAACGCGGGCATGTGCGGTACCCTGTGTCCAGAAAACGGGAAAATTCGAATATGATTTTCAGAAAATTCTGACAAATAACAATTGTTATTTGATCCATTCTCATGCATGAAATAACATTTTCAGACCGCTGAGAGCAATGGTTGTAATTAAATATATGTTTCAACGCGGGCATGTGCTGTACCCTGTGTCCAGAAAACGGGAAAATTCGAATATGATTTTCAGACGATTCTGACAAAAAACAATTGTTATTTGATCCCTTCTCATGCATGAAATAACATTTTCAGACCGCTGAGAGCAATGGTTGTAATTAAATATATGTTTCAACGCGGGCATGTGCTGTACCCTGTGTCCAGAAAACGGGAAAATTCGAATATGATTTTCAGAAAATTCTGACAAATAACAATTGTAATTGATCCCTTCTCATGCATGAAATAACATTTCTAGACCGCTGAGAGCATTGGTTGTAATTAAATATATGTTTCAACGCGGGCATGTGCTGTACCCTGTGTCCAGAAAACGGGAAAATTCGAATATGATTTTCAGAAAATTCTGACAAATAACAATTGTTAATTGATCCCTTCTCATGCATGAAATAACAATTTCAGACCGCTGAGAGCAATGGTTGTAATTAAATATATGTTTCAACGCGGGCATGTGCGGTACCCTGTGTCCAGAAAACGGGAAAATTCGAATATGATTTTCAGAAAATTCTGACAGATAACAATTGTTATTGATCCCTTCTGATGCATGAAATAACATTTTCAGACCGCTGAGAGCAATGGTTGTAATTGAATATATGTTTCAACGCGGGCATGTGCTGTACCCTGTGTCCAGAAGACGGGAAAATTCGAATATGATTTTCAAAAAATTCTGACAAATAACAATTGTTAATTGATCTCTTCTTATGCACGAAATAACATTTTCAGACCGCTGAGAGCAATGGTTGTAATTAAATATATGTTTCATCGCGGGCATGTGCGGTACCCTGTGTCTAGAAAACGGGAAAATTCGAATATGATTTTCAGTAAATTCTGACAAATAACAATTGTTAATTGATCCCTTCTCATGCATGAAATAACAATTTCAGACCGCTGAGAGCAATGGTTGTAATTAAATATATGTTTCATCGCGGGCATGTGCGGTACCCTGTGTCTAGAAAACGGGAAAATTCGAATATGATTTTCAGTAAATTCTGACAAATAACAATTGTTGATTGATCCCTTCTCATGCATGAAATAACAATTTCAGACCGCTGAGAGCAATGGTTGTAATTAAATATATGTTTCATCGCGGGCATGTGCTGTACCAATTGTCTGGTGTAGGCCTACCGAAACTTGTTTTGTATTTAGTGCCTGAATTATAAGGTAGGAGTATAGCTCCAACTGGCAGTTGAAAAACGAACATGGCCACCGTTTCGAGTAAATTTAAGTAACCGGAAGTACGCGATCTGGTACACGGCTCCTCACTGAGATAGACCTCCATATATAAATCTATAGATACGTATACACATATATATATATATATATATATATATATATATATATATATATATATATATATATATATATATATATATATATATATATATATATATATATATATATATATTTATATATATATATATATATATATATATATATATATATATATATATATATATATATATATATATATATATATCCATATAGACACCATTAACCCTTTTAAAAATTTATTAGGTCCATCTATTATTACCGACATTGTATAAGTGGGAGTAAATCAGTGTAAAATGATTTTGAGATGTTATTCATACACTGAATTCGTAATTTATGAATGGGTTATTTGTCAATCATTGTCGTCAAACAGTTTGTACGAACCTGCTTTGATGCCTTGAGCAAAGTGCACCAACACCTTAGTAGCCGTACCAGCTGGCGTATGACTTAATATCACTGGCAACAGAGTCTACAGGAAATAGAAATGAATTTTAGACGCATTTTATTTTCTCCTCAATGAGTAACTCAATACAGACTTTAATTGATGTGAAAATAATATCAAAGTGAACAAATGGAATCAACTTCTGATGAACAATTATTTTTCATTATCATCTCACCCAAGTTAGATTTCAAAATTTTACAGCAGGCTAAATCACCTTTCATTTTCTTCAATATTATTTTTCATGATAAAAACTATGGAAAGATGATTATTTTTCTCGTCATTCTATCTCTGATGACCAATAACTTTTTGAAAAGATGAATAAACTCAAATATAAGCTGAGGATGAAATTCAGGTATGTTGTTACTAGGCAACCTCCAAAAGCTGATAGTTGTATAGTACGGTATCTAACGAATATTTTTTCGATAAACAAACACAATTTAACGCCCCCCCCCCCCCTTGTCCAGAGGCACCTGAAGAGCGTATACCGGAATAAAGTATACTTGGTTATGTGACATGGGCGTGTCAAACCTTACATGAACCCTCTTACCTAACCATCCAGTCATCTTAAGTACCCCCAAACCCATGTCACACAGTCGAGTATACTTTATCCCGGTATATGCTCTTCAGAGTCCCCATTTTCCAACCCTCTGCAGCCACACAGGCCCATGAATCGACGTGAACTCTGTCAGAAGAGTCGTATTACCTGATTAAACTGTTGATCGTCATAGCCACACAGGACAAATAATATATTCTCGCATATCTTCTCCTCGGTGGCCACAGCTTCACAACCATATTTTGCAAGAAATCGAAGCACTTTGTTTTGTGGTAGGAATTCATTTGCTCCCAAGAAATGAGAAACAAACTGGAAATAATAAAACAGATTAATATGTATTATTGAATCACAAGAACCTTAGCTATGAGTTTAATTTCAATGATATTTTATTACTTGTTCAATGTTGAATTTATTAATTTAACAATTGTTTTTCAATGAGAGTTTTTTCACACAGGCCTACTTGAAACTTTTTGAACATGTGCAACATGTTTGATCACAAGCACAAGTTTGATCACAAGTAAGAAATAAGACTCGGATTTAGAAGACATCGAGGCATCAGCAGAATTCTGCTTTAGACTTTGGTGTGATACCTAGAACATCTCCACTGTAACCATGCAACTTAACAGGGTGAAGAAATAAAAAAAATGTTATTCTATTTCCTAATATTTTGTATACATATTACATATAATTAATTATATATATATATATATATATATATATATATATATATATATATATATATATATATATATATATATATATATATATGTATGTATCTTTACGATAAAGACTGCCATTTACATATAGTGGCTACAGTGATTGACACAGAATGATTGATCAATGGATAGAATAAAAGGAAGAACGGTAATAGATCGAGAAAATGTAGCTCATTGTAAAGTAACAAACGAAAACCTAAAGCTATAAAGATAAAAAATAATAAATTTCTTATGAAATATAATAAGCCATGTAGTGGTGTGAATAAAAACATTATAAAAAATTATATTTGGTAAAAAGGGAAGGGAGAAGAAATAAAAATTAATCAATTAGATATTAATGATTTTTCAAAATATGTACTGAAAATATTTTACTCCAAATGTTATTTAGAATCGAATTTAAAGTGCATTGTAAACTCTCAATTACCTCGATATCATCGATCCACGGTGCGAATAACCTGATGGGACTCTTGACATGTCTTAGAAATGCAACAGGCGCTAAGCCAAACATGGCTTTAATCTTGGTGTTATATTCAGGCTTCGATGACGACAGTACGTAAAACATAGTTGTGCCCATCGAGTGGCCGATATAGAAGATATTCTCTTGACCGGTCACGTTTAATATGTGGTCGATCTCGGCGGGTAAATCATACACGCCCATTTCGTGGAAACTGGAAAGAACAAAATTAAATCTAATAAATGTTGAACAATGTGAAGCGTTGTGAGGTATATACAAGTTGTTACACTTCTCTCAAAGAGATTTAAAAAATGTTGTTTTTTTCTCAGTTTATATTTTTCCATGATCAGGAAAATTGAGGAAAATTGATTAAAAGACCACCAACATTTTCATGATTCAGCAAAAGCGTTCATGTTAGGCCTACTTAGTACAGTTTATTTTTTTCTCCTGAAAATGAGAATGTTTGTTGTGTATACCTATTATATCAAACAACTTCACTGTAAGTTATTGATGGATGTTCTTAGTTCAAGAGATCCCTCCCACTGTCCAATTATTAGAATTGAACTCAATCGAAAAAAAAATCTGTCAAAAGTATTAAATTTACTTTCATAAAAAATAATGAAATAGGCCTACAATGCATTTAAACAAATATATTATTATAGTAAAATTATATATATATATCAACTGAATTTAAAGATCAAGCGAAAAAGAGAAAACAGATAAATAATATCTATTGTACAGAGATATAAACTTTATAATTTTTTATAAAACTGTATAAATCTTCATATCCATAACCAACGTTTAACGACGGATGATTTTCTATGACTAACCTGAAGTCCCAGAATGCTGCGTCATCAACCTTTAAGGTCGTATGACTTCGTGAGTACGTATTGCCTCTCGCGTTGCCCAGCCAAACGTCATACCCGCTGTCTGACAGAATATACGCTGCAACATAATAATAATAATAATAATAATAATAATAATAATAATAATAATAATAATGTTTTTATTCTTGATTAATCATTATACGATATAAGAAGCGTCAGAGTTACAATATATATCTCTGAAAATAAAACATTCGGCATTTTGAGCATCAAGTCAAAGATAAAGAAGAGAAAAAAAACGAACATCATGAAAATACAATACTCAATCATAATGTGAGATAGACACTATTATTTAACATATATTAAACACATACATTCACAATCATTAGTAGGGGCAGAATATTTCTTCTTCAGATAATGTATGGATATTTTTGTAATAATTTGTTTTTCATTCTTATTCTCAGATCATGGTCCTTATACTGATTTATAGGCCCGACTACGGTACCATTGATCAAAAAACCATTGCCGTGCAGGGTTGACGACTGACGTCAATCCTGCCGTCAACCTTTTCGTTTAGAACATTTTCTATTTTCGATCAATGCTTGACTTGTTTAATTTAACTACAGCACCCCCCATTGTTCAGGCTACCAGCCGCCAATGTATACAAGAAAATGTGACAATTAACAATTAGGCTAATACTTTCTACCTACCAAGGGCTTTCCCTGGTCCGGTAGTGATCCAATCGGCCGAACTGGCCAGTAGTCCATGCTGTAGAAGAACTGCTGGCTTCGAACTCCGGTTGGATGGATTCTTGCTATGAGGTATCCGATGCATCGTCAACAAGTATCCGTCTTCAGTCTGCACTGTATGTGATTCGGCGGGATATCCATGTCTCCGGATTATGTTCGGCTTTATACATATATTTATACACATTTATTTTAATTAAATTGTTTTTTCTTCAGTAAATATTGACAAGTTTTAATGGGGGTAATCGAGATCGCAACAATGCATATACCCCCTGATTCAAACGTTTTCGTAATCCTTTATTACCTCTTTAAAAAAACATTCACCTCATTATCAGGTTTTGATATTATTCATCATCTATTTCGTTTAAGCACTATACCATAATCGACATTCTATATTTACTAATCAAGTAATCAAAATACCGGGTCTTGGATAGAATTTAAAAAATATATAATCATGTTGATGATCAAAGTAATTTCAAAACATGACAGACAATAGAAACCGTTTTATAAACAAATACAAACCGTACTTGAAACACAACATTGCAAGAACACAAGGATTTATCCAGTTTGATGGAATTAAGATTTAACAACAAATACCTATCGAGATGATCAAGTCAATGAAGAAAAGATTTTAATTCAAACCACCAACGAATACATATAAAGTATAGTATACTATATTTTATAAATATTCGTTGTGCCTCCTGTTTTAATTACTTTAAATTATGTTCAAGTTTTCATATGAATGTACCATATTTACCTTACGTTCTCTGACAATGTCAATACATTATTTATGAAACAACAGGCCTGCATGAATAACCATAAACTTGAGAAGTATGACTTTTTCATTGTCAACACAATACTATTACATATTACTTACCGTTGTAAGATCAACATCAGGATCATAATCCACAGAACTGCTCGGTCTTAGAGATTCTACTACATTTGTCAACAAATTGCTTGAAGCAAATGTTATTTGACATAAAGTCAACAAGACGAACTGAATCCACTTCGGCTCCATGGCGTATAATGGTTATGTGAGAGGAAGCTAGCATGTATCACTTCCTCAGTGAGCATACATGGACTGTCCAATCAACAGCTTTGTTCGTCCGTCGTACACTTTTTACGATTTGTGTCAGAATGGATAATGTACTTGCGGGGGATTGGTCAACTGTACTAAAATTCAACTGTACTAAACCCAACTGTCCTAAAAAACGACCAACTGTACTAAAAACTTACTGGACTAAAAACCGACTGACCTAAAAACCAACTGACCCAGACTTCTATTTCTTAAGCAATCTGTAGGTCTCAAAAATATACCTACAGAAACACTCCAAGTAAAACCATAAACACAGACTATGAAAATTATTTGCTATATATACAGAAGTAAAATTGAGGGGTTGGATCCTCCCCTACACAATAGTTGTTACCACCCATCAAATGTTCTATAGGCTATAGAAATGGTTGAGGTTGGGTGGGTCAATTCATCAGTCTGTCAACATGACTGTTGCATTGACTAAAGAGATATCTCTTTAGTACCGGTAGTCTATGATACTTGTTCCAAAGCCGGACTAGGACTTTGATAAGCTCCGCCCATGAAAAGTGTATTCTAGTGTAAGCTTGTGTACGTCAGAAGAACAAACCTAATGTCAGTTATCCATGAGGCAGTGACGCCGTGATGAGTCACAATCTTCAACGAGAGATAACCTCTTGCATAGTTGTATACATGTACGATGAATAATAACTAAAATATAATATTATGTATTCTGGTTAGTTGTGATGACGAACGACTTTTTTAGAATAGATCCACTTTTTTAACTACATATCCATGCAATGACAGAACACAAGAATCCATTCGACTAATACCTACAATTATGTTATTTGGGTTTAACGACGCACTGTTATGATAACTGAGATCTAATGGCGTCGGATGGTTGATTAATGAGATGATGGGTTGACGAGATGAATGTTTCTTGGGTAATGGGAAGGTTAGTGGGAAGGAAGTGGTCGTGGCCTATATTGTGGGAACCATCCCGGCATTAGCCTAGACCATAAAGAGGGAAACCACGAACCACGAACAATTTTAATGTATTGCACATTTACAATGAAGATAGTCGAAGGGTTAGATGAAAACAAACAATATTAAAATATTCAATAAAAATACTTTATTTTTCAAATTTTCCCATCCAGCCTAATCTTATGGGGTTTTTACAAACTTTGAGGTGGTATTTCTCTAAAATGATCCAACTGAATTGACCCAAAAACTACACAGTTTCTAGTTAGATAAGTCTAAGTGTGCAGAATAAGTTTCATGACGATCAATCAAATCCTGCAACCTGCGCAGTGGGTACAAACAAACAGAAAAAAAGCAAACATAGCTCCATAAGAGTGGGATGGAGGTCTTCGCTATGGCTCATCTAACTATGCCTGTGCGTTAGTAACGGGTCATCAAACTAATTATTTTGTTGTATAGAAGGACCTTCACGTCAATAGCCCATAAGTAGTCCAGATGATTGAATTTCTTGAATGGGACAAGGAATTTACCAATTGGATTACTGATTTTTCTGTATAGACGATCCACATCCTGGAAAATAAATTTAGGCAATATTATCCAGGTACGAGGAGCGTAAGAATGGAAAATGTGAAAATGTTCGTTATGAAAGATGGCAGGCGCCGTGGGTTGTTGCTATACCACCGACTTCTGAAAACTACGGTGTTTAACTTTTGAATAATTGATTTTCAAGAAGACTGAGAGGAGTTTCGCTCGTTCTTCTTAAATCTTTTTTGACCGTAAAATGTTGTTTTTTAAAAATTGGAAATCCCTACTCACCTTAAACTCGGTTAGTATCGAATCTAGGAAGCCGTGAATCTATCTCTGCAGCATATTTCTGCTACTATTTATATCTAACTTATTTTATGGATAACAAATATTTATAACATTATTTTCTTCAAAGAATGGAATGAAGGTCTTCGCTATGGCTCATCAAAATATTTTTGACCCTCTTTTGACCCGTATTAGGCTTTATTCTGAGACAACCGTGTCTTCACCTTAAACTAAATTTGGAGAGTGGACGTAGCCTAAGTACACTATTGGATATGAATTGAATGATCTATGAAATTTAATGCGTCCAGTGGGGAAAAAGATCTCCAAATTTAGTTTAAGATGCGGAATCGTGTTGATCAAGAAAGAGAGCTGTGGAGAAAGCGATGGAACAGGATTGCGTTGAATCAGGACTCTCAAGTTTAATAATGAGTTCAAGCTGGAAAAAATATATATAGAATGAGATGTTTGAGGAAAGAGATGGCTGCGGAAAGAGACGAACCAGGACAAGCACCGAAAAGCGCCATTTTGAATGAGAGCTCTGCGGAATCGAATGTGTACGGAAAGAGAAGTCTGCGGAATCGAATGTCTGAGGAAAGAGAGGTACAAAGATTCGTGTCTATGCGGAATCGAACGAAAAAAGAAAGAGACGAAACGGGATACTCCCGTGTACTTACCGTTGGATGAGACAAAAGATCATTCTCGCTGTAATGCAGAGCTACCGGACAAGTAATCTTGCTCAAGTCGTAGTTGCGAGCGAAAATCCCTCCGTAGACTTCGAAGTCCCTGCTGTTGACTTCCTGGGCGTAATGTAGAAGCTGCTTAGTCGCAGCACCAGCAGGAGTATGACCAAGGATCACCGGGATCGTGGTCTGGAAGAGAAGATACGCAATGAGATAAGCACATTTATTCCTGGTGGCGAGAATTTTTCGGCGAGTCCGATTTTAAATGGGACTAAAAGTGACCTATGGGAACGATGAGATATGTGACGTCATGACTAAGTTACCGACCCTTGCTATGACATGATAAATTAGGCAAGCATTAGGCAAGTATAAGTCGTTGTATATATATAAGCGAGATGGATTTCATTTTGTAACTGTTGTTCTTCATTATGCATTTTTCTGTGCATTTTACTGTACATAAATATATTTCTATTTGTCAATGTATTTAACCTTCTAAATTAGCAACATTACTAAATAAATATCTACCACACTGAGACGAGTGGCCGAGTGGTTAATACATTGAACCGTCATTCAGGAGACCGCGCGTTCGATTCCCACCAAGGTCGACCATCCTGACAGGCGTTTTTCGTGGTTTCCTTTTGTCGTTCAGTCAATACTGGGATAATTCCTTAACAATAGGCCACGACCGACTCCTTCCAACTATCCAAAACACCTAATAAAATAACCTTTCATCTCATCTTCCCATCATCTCATATATCATTCACCGACGTCAATAGATCGTAGTCATCAGTAAACAGTATTACGTTAAAACCCAATATAAAAGTTGAAAGTAAAATATATCTACTACTACTAAAAAACAGAAATGCCTCACTGAATTGAGTTGTTCCGAGTCGTAGCCTGCGATCAGGAAAAGCACATTCTCGCAGACGATCTGTGTAATTGCTTGATCTCTGCACAATTTCTGTCCGATGTTTGTCATCAATTCAGAGTTCGGCATAAACTCGTTGATGCCCATAAATTTGAGAGCAAACTGAAAGAAGAAAATGAAATTAGGGAATGCGGATCTAGATTTGTTTATAATTAGCAAATACAATTTAAAGGCATGTATTTTTTAATCGTGCGTCTTTATACCTTGAATGAGTGATTTACTGTTTTCGAAAAAAATGTACATGCAATGTTAAATGATAGTTGAAAGACTATAAAGGGAACCTCCTTCCGTTGCACAGGCATACAGCTAAGGCGCCACTTTAGAAACTCAAGTCACCGTTGGGCGTGGGTTTGAGTCCCGCATAAGGCATAAGGCTTTTGTAACGTCTTTTCACTTATCATCACTTCATAGTTCATAGTTTCATCATCACCTGCTCATTCGTACCCCCGTATAACCTAGCTGTGGGATCGTTGAGGAAACAATAACCATCATCAAAAAAACATTATTGTCAGAAAACTATAGAAATCATAACCCCAATTTCAGAAGTGATATTCACTTTGTTAGTCTTGCGCCGGAGACCATGAGTCATGACGTAGGCATTACCGATTCTGTATAGAAACATCAACTTAATTGAGAAATGTCCACGTCACAACTCAGAAAAAAAAACAGGTCCTGGAGGACAAATTAATAAATTATAATTTCCGATATTGAAATGATGATTTCTATTTTTCTCTACAATTACGGAAATAAATCCATAACCTAGCTGTTGGAAATAGATACCGTCATTATTCGTTAAAATCTAGTTTAAGGGTTGTGATGTCCTTTAAGGAATCATTAGAATAGGATCTATAATTGTGACGAAACTAACCGCAATCGTATCATCAGCCAAAGCCATCAACTGCAAGAGCGGATTAGATAAATGGTTCATGAAGCCAACGGGAGCCAAACTGAACATCGCCCTGATTTTGGCGTTGTATTCGGGAAGTTCTGATGCCATAACGTAGAACTGGGTCGTCCCTTGCGAGTGGCCGATGTAGAACATATTCGGCTGGCCAGTCAGTTCCAACACGTAGTCAATCTCAGCTGGCAGATCGTATAAGCCCATTTCATGCCAACTGAACTGCCAGAATCTCTCTCCCTCGGGATCGTGGACAGCATGTTTACGGGAATATGTGTTTCCACGGGAATTTCCCATCCAGACGTCGTAACCAAGGTCGGCCATTATGTACGCTAATAGAGAAAAAATCATTCAGGTACAAAAAAGAAGAGCGGGTCGGCAGCCACCGGCCGGATTCGTTCGGGAGGGTTCGGCTCCCTGAGCGACTAGTTACAAGGAATAATTCCATCAATATCCTCTGGCCAAAAGTATTTATGTAATACTTGAAAAGTAATAAAAAAAGGAGGGAGGAGTGGGTATCGAATCCCGCTCGATGGAACTCAAGGCAGCCGTCATACCGCTTGAGCCATTTAGACACTACGAAAAATGGAGTTAGGAGCACATCTGAACAATCTACTCGTCTCGGGCTCGGACCAAGGAGCCGAACCCTCCCGAATGATTCCAGCCAGTGGAAACCGAAGTGATCGGTTGTGTGACGTGGCTTCGGGTGTCCAACCCCACCTGAACATTTTACAACCATTCCATTGAAAAGTACCCCGAAGCCCATGTCACACAACCGAGTTGACTGTATTCCAGTATACGGTCTTCAGGCGCCCCATACCAAGAGCCACTATATGAGGAACCACAATATCAACACTGAGGTACACTATACGAAGGACCATTTCCGATGCACCAAAAGGCTCAGTAAGATTGAAGAAGATCTAGAAGATTGGTCAACTGTACTAAAAATCAACTGTTCTAAAAACAAACTGACCCTAATTTCTTGAGCAATTTGTACAGAAGTAAAGTTGAGGGGGTTTGATTCATCCCTCCACAAATTGTTACCACTCATTGAATGTTATATAGCCACTGTTGATGGTTGAGGTTAGGTGGGTAAGGTTTGTGTCCAATGACATTTCTGAAGGGGAGGAGTCAAACCTCCCACTTAAACTTATGTACAGATTGTTCAAGAACTGGAAGTTACGGTCAGTTGGTTTTGAGTACAGTTGGTTTTTAGTACAGTTGGTTTTCAGTACAGTTCTCCTTCAAGGCACACAACACGTGGTCCGTTTATACGATGTGAAAAGTGTTGCTTACCTAGTCCCTTTTCAGGACCCATGAGGACCCAGTCGGCCGAGCTGCATAACAGGCCGTGTTGAAGGAAGACCACAGGTTTGTTGGGAGCGGCAGGCGACTTCACGCCGTAAGGAATGCGGTGCATCTCCAGGATGTAGCCGTCGTACGTTCGTACATGATGGATCTCAGCTGGGTAGCCGTACTTCACAATCAGCTCTGGCTTTAAAATACAATCAATATAGGCTTTCAATATCTTTGTGTTATTGGCAGGGACGTCGTTAGGGGGTCCAAGGTGGGGCGCCCTATCAATCGATATTTGCGCCCCAATAATAATTTATCCTTCTTTGAAAAAATATATATTTCGACCTACAAAATATAAACACGCAATAAAATATTTTCCTGGGAGAAATCGCGAAATAACGCATTACCAGCAAAGATGATCACAAGTTATTTACGACGGAATTGAATATATCTATTGGACGATTGCTTTTACTCATTTTTTTTAATTCTGTTCTTATATCGAATGATGAAGAGATATTTGTATTTATCGTGACCTATATATTGATAATTCAGGTTCTTCTTCTTATTGATGTTTATTTTTATTTTTATAATGTGACGAATTCTGAATTATATAATAAAATATACATGTTCAGTATGACATCACTTTATATTAGATACCCTACAATATATTTGTCTATTAATATACCACTAACGATAGCAATATCACAAGTTACTGATCAGTTTGTCGAATTATAAAAGCTATTATTAGTATTATTAATTTATTTTTTATTATAATCAATATAGGCTTAGGTAATTTATTTGGTTCTGATTTGTATGATTATCGCAAGTGCTAATCTCCTATCAATTGCATGCTGTTATCGCTTTCTTATACCTCGTTTTAATAAACAGTACATGGTGTGCAATGTTTGACCTGTTTCATTTATTACAAAATAACGAATAGAGGAGAGGATAATAATAGGTTATATATTAATTTGTGATGTCTTCGAAGTGTCCAAACTGCTCTAAAGTGTCCTAAAAGTGTTCGAAGTGTCCTATACTGCTCTAAATAAAATCCTACCTAACACATTTTAATTGTTATCAAAAATATATGAAATACATTTTTATAAAATTTGAACTAGTAACAAAAATAAAACGATATTGTAATATGTATAGCGCTAGCCATTTATTCTGTAATATTTCTAAATTCAAATGCCGGTATTACCAAGGTGGGAGTAGCTCTAAGTGGCAGTTTAAAGTTATTAACAACATTCCGGAACTAGGAGCTAGAAACTAGTAGGAAACTAACTAAGTAGGAAACTTGATCCTGCTTTCACAAGCCAATAAAATATGTATATAATATATTGCTCTAATAGCCTTATAATATTGTAAGGGCCCATATTACCAATAGTAAAAATGTGTTAATTAAGCTAATTAATCAATTGCAGTACAAAAATAACATTGGTAACCAAGGGTAATAACAAGCTAATCCACTAATTATCGCTTAATCAACAAATTTATTATTCGTAATACCGGGCCTAAATAAAATTATTTCGAACTAATATACATTAAATATATTTTTACCGTTGATAATCTGGCGTCCTCGTCAATGTCATCTCTAGTACTTGGCAGGTTTTTAGCTAAGCCATTAGTGAGTAAACATGCAGCCACAAACAATGTCAGACTTATTTTCTTCATTGTATCACCATGTATTCTTCGCTGGTATGTTTAATTAAATATTCTACTATTAGTAGTGATGGTCTCAATATATAGGCTACCCGTAAAAATGCGTTGTACGCAAAAGATCTGTACTTTTGATAATCATTAATAAAAAATCAATCATATTAAGATTAAAATATTTATAATCTGGTTGTCATACCTGATTATTTGAAAAATTGACGTATTTGATTTCAACATAGGCGTATATATACAGTATAATATGATTGATAGTTATCGGTATTACTTGAAGTGTCAATAGATAACCACTTGATGATTTATTTGGATTATCTTGGATTGGTGGATAATTCTGTGTGGAATTTTCATCTCATTATCATTGAGTAGTTGACGTCAAGGCTATTGATCCATCTAACAATACTTCGGTCAAATAACCTTATTTTGAATTATATCAACTAATGCAGAAACATTCAAGTGAATTGATGTTAAACTGATGAAAATATTTCATGATATTCAAAATATATTGTCCCGATTTTTTTTCCATGTACCGGTACAATAATCAAAAACGCTCGTGGCTTACAGGAATTCCACAAAACTAATTGTAAAATTTTGAAACTTGCCAAATTCGATGTTCACACTAATAATCATGTCATCAGATAATTCGAATTTTCATAAGTTTTGATGTTCTATTGGAATGGATTTATTTAGATTCCCAAGTAATTTTGTAAACATTTCTTAACAAGTGAAACGTTAATATTAATCGAACGGCAGGAATTATGAAAATTGTAACTATCTCATGGCATGCCAATTTGAACATCAACTTCAACAAGTTTCAAGTGCTTACAATAAGTTATGTGGAATTCCCGTATGCCAACATATTAGGTATGTATATTTTCTCTAAAGACATTGAAATGTGCTCGTTTTGTGCTGAAATGTGCTGCAAAAAATTCGTTTTGTGCTGCTTCATTTTTTTGGTTATTCTGATTTCAATGTGGGGAGGGGGGGGGAGGCAAGCTAATGCCAAGTGAATGCACCCCCCCCCCCCCCACACACACACACACACATTCGAAATGGATACTTTTCATGACATTTCCGAAATGTGCTCGTTTTGAGCTGAAATGTGGTGTAGAGAAATCATTTTATGCTGCTACCATTTTCAAGTTATTCCCCATTCAGTGTGGGGGGCCAAGTTAATAGTCAGCCCCCGAAATTGGAATGTGAATTTTTTATTCATTTTTTTGAATGGCCTCGCTTTGAGTTGAAATGTGCTGTTGAAAAAAACAATTTTTACTACCGTATCGGGACGCTGAATAACGTCAGCCTTGGGGCGCTGGATTCTCAAGTCTGTTTCAATATAAAAAAATGTAATAGGATTTGCATGTGTGTAGAGGGGGGGGGGGGGTTCAGGAGAGGTTTAGGATGAGAAACACAACCACATCTTTCCAATGCTTTACATCCAATTTTTTTTAGCAAGATAGCGTAATTGATGCGTAGTAAGTAATTGCGTAATAACTATCTGATGAATAATTACGATATTTATTTCCATCATTTTATTGGAAATTAAAAATCATCACCTCAATTTCGGAAGTTATAATGAATTTTTTGTCCTTCTGAGACCATGAGTCATGACGTAGATATCACCGATTCTGCATAGAAACATGAACAGAATCGAGTAATGTCTACGTCACGAGTCAGAAAGAGGACCGAGTCCTGGAGGACAAATAAATTAATTAAAATTTCAGAAATTGAGATGAAGATTTCTAGTTTTCTCAAAAATTGGGGAAATAAATATGGTCACGATCCGTTAAAATTTAGTTTCAGGGTTGTGATGTACTTTAATATAACTAATATAAGAGTAGGCCAACTTGGCCTTTTGACAAGAACTAAAAAATTGATTTATTAGTAGAATGTTTTTGTAACAATATCATGTGATTTCAACAGTTACTGTTTTTGGGGCAAACAAGGAAAGCCTCCCACATCAAAGGAACAAAACACTGTTTTTAAAGTTCAGTTTATTTATCAATTTTCCAGAGGAATTTTGTTTGAAAGTTTTCATATTTCAATTCTAATTTGAGACAGCGAGACCCACATGATCGTCACACTCTGTCGTACAAAACTAGTTGGAATAAAATAGTTCTATCAAGCCACGTTTACATTCAAAAAAAAAGTTGAATTCGAGAGAGTTGGTCCTAGTTTCGGCAAGATTATAGGCTATGTGAGCAGTATTGAAATAATGATGTATTTTAGTTTTAGCACTAATTAACAAGGATTATCAACAAGGTACTGAAAATGTTATTTTACAAATTTTTTTAATAATTGTTATCATAATTTGTTTGAACAGCTCCCATTTGCTGACGTAGGTTGTAATTGTATTGTACTGTATTTGACAAAATCAAAAAACAGTTCAATGAATAATATTTCTCACAAACAATTTAATGAAAGACATGGGCCAGTCCGGTAAAGTTCTAGCTACGCTCTAAAAGTAAGAACTTGCTACAAAAACAAACCATACACAACTTCAGTTTTGACCTTGTGATGAAAAAAAACACTTTCAATAAAGTTCGAATGACGTTTGCTCTATCGAAATATCAAACTACATAGCATACTTTTGACGCAATTTGAATCCAGTTCGCTAAATGTTAATTTGTCATCAGTTTCATCACACGAGTACACTGATCATGTGTCTGCGTGTTTGTTCTGATGTAAACGTGGCTTACGATTGTATGGCACAAACTCTTAAAACTAGCGCGCAGCAAGTCAACAATGTATGGAAGTATCTGAAGTAAGAATATATATTAATACTGAGGATATCAAGTACACTGCCACACCTGTAGCAAAAACAAACACTGGTCCAAATACCCGCTGCTCCAACAAACACATGTCAAGTCTCCTGAAGCTCGAACGAACATTTGTCGTAACATATACAGACTCACTTTGTTCATTAAAACACTTGTTTCTGGACTAAATAAACTCAATCAAGACATATATGAATGGCGTAAAAGGGAAAGAACGAACAGCAGCTTACCGAGATGTATGAGTAGAGAAAGGCATACTCATAGTGGAGAGCCTGTTGATAGAACGCAGAGATAGGAGAAGATGAAAATAAACCATAATCTTAAGACTTTCAACAAAATACTATTAGATTTAGATTTGTGAACCTTACATTTTGTTTAAACTTTCAAAATATTTAAACTACTTTTAGTAAATTATTCTTAGTAGTAAGCCACCAGCCACCCGAAGAGTGAGACGTGGTATTATGAACACATACTTCAACACTGTATATATTTATATAATACCTATGTTCCAAAGCTGTTATCTTCAAAATAGATAGAAAAAAAAAAAAAAAAAAATTGTACAAACACGAGATTCTGACTTCAACTTATTGTTTTCAGTTCCCCACTCCCTTCCGACTCCATCACCCACCTACAGAACAAGCAGGCTTCATCATCACTACTTACTCTACTGTGACCAAGGCAACAGCCGAAACGTCTAAATCTCGTGTGTACAAATATCATCTCTGTGTTCTCTTCAACGGCTCTCCACTATGAGTAGGCCTATCTACTCATAAATCTCGGCTTTGTTTCCCTTTTACCCCATTCATATATCAAGCCTCAGGGTATTTTTCTATACACATCAATCAAGACATACATGATGACGTTGACCACAGCTACTACGATAATTGTTGTTTTACGTTGCCTGGAAGATCATTTACATCTGAACTGGCCAACAATAAAGTAAACTTGTAGCTTGTGTGACGGAAGCTGTCTACGTCACTCACGTCACCTCCTAGAGTTCATTCCGACATGCTATTGCCAGAAACACTTTCTGATTCACAGACTTCTGATCACAAACCTGACCAAGTCTGCCACGTGAATCGTCATTCAATTAATACAATGGTTTCTTCCAACACGGTGACATGTTTCGGGGTACTGAATGTTTGAAGAATATCCGACACTAATAGAGTAATAATACCATCTCACTTGTACTCTCTCTCTATCGGTCTCTCTCCCACCCTCCCTCCATCCCTCCCTCTCTCTCTTCATTTTTTTTTATAATTAGCTAACAAAGATATGTATGATTCAAGCAGTGAATTATTACTAGTTTCTTCTAACAAACAAAATTCACCATGAATACCTACTTAGAATCAGCATTGCACTTTTTAAATCATAGTTCAACTAAAAATGTATTACCCTGGTTTTAGATAACAGCTAATAATGATGTCTTTCTAAAAAGTGAGTGGATAAAGATAAAAGTCCTTGGATATAATTTATATTTGCATCAAAAAAATATGAATAAAATATATGCCCAACAATGTACAGAACTACAATTCTATAAATATTTATACTATATCATACAACACATTTATACTTGAGTTATATGTCACATTGCACAAATTTATAAACCTTACATAAAACGTCACGATATTTTCTCTTTCGTAGCAAAAGATGGAAGATGCAGCAAACGTTTGGAACAGTCAGTTCATTTTTATGATTGGAATCTTTCCTCCGTTTGTGTACTAAACTGCACCGATTACACATGATATGAATATGATGAGCAAAACGCAAAACTAAAACGCAAAACTAAAACTCAAAACTATTTACACAGCAGATTCGTTGTAAACGAGGCCCAGTTTTAGAAGATTTACACGCAATGGACGGAAACACGGAAAGTAATGTTCACTGATAGTATGCAGGCGGCCGATATAGATCAATAAAATAGCACCGCACTTGATTACAGTTATGTTAAAAGACGTGCTACGGAGTAGAATAGTGGTGTGTAAAATCAAGCAACGATTTCAAAAATGTGAAATGGCTCAAAATTATAAAACTACTGAGACTTATCAACTGAGGACAAAATTGGCATCAATTATCAAGTTAACACATGAAGAATTATTTTCATTTCATCAACACTCTACAGTAGTTGCAACTTCAAATTGGTCTATAGGTGTAAAATATTATTTTTGTCCGGATATTTCATAAAAACGGTTCATACTTATACAGTAGGCCTACTGTGTTCCGGACTTTTGGAAGCTGCAAGACTTATCAGATGTGAAGAAATAATATGATCACAGCCACCGCAGTTATGGTGTTGAAGTCAATTCAATTTGAATAGTCTATACATAATTATTTATATTTGGTTAGAAGACCAGCTCAAAGTCTTAAAAGTAACAACCACAAAGTGCTGCTTGTAGACGATCTTATTAATTAATTCATACATTAATCGGGAAACAATTATTCTATTATCATTAGCTGTATCATAGTTATATTAGCTGTTTGTTTATAAACAGCGAACACTGTTCTATGCATATCGACATTGTGTTGTTGTTGTTGCTTAACGACCCCACCAACAGCTAGGTTATACGGGTCGACATTGTGCCATCAATATCTGCTTCAATCAGTAGTATTCATCAACTGCATTGTTAGAAAGCTAAATGCAGCAATAACCACTAAGTAGCTGGTTTTCAACTTTACGATTAGCCTGATGAGGCTTCGAACAAACACCACTCTTGTCCATCTACCAAAACCTCTCACAATAATAATAGTTATTGTTTCTTGATTCAAGAAGACATTTCTGCCTTCTCTCTTTAGGAAGAGGTAATTAATACAAGGCAATCTATTTTCGAAATTGAAGAAGCCCAGTGACATTCTTAGTCAAACTACATATTGATACAATTGATGATTGTTCACCACTCGAGTGCAACATGATATTTTGTACGGTTACGCCAGTCTATCTACAAATCGTGAATGTTCTACAGCGGTTCATTTATCACGGCCAACTCACCCAAAACACGTGTCCTTGCAAAGACGCGTTGCTAGAAGAAAGCGTACGAATAATACTCAACAAACCTATTAACCGGTATTGCATATACAATCATCCAAAGACTTTTTGTTAAGACAGAGATCAGTTAAAAATGTCTCGGAAAGAATAATACTATGCCAAATAGACTAGGTTGAACTGGGTTAGCTATTCCGACAGGTGATCAAAAGATTTACCGAATACACAAAAACCAAATGAACGGCAATAGGTATATGACAGTGTGCAAGTTAGAGACTATAAATGTGCGTTCATCTTTACGGCTTCACATCAAGGCAGAACAGTAGAATAAAAACCCTTGCACCGTACTCTCGTGTCGATGTCATTTCTACTTAGGTTAAATGTTACCGTTGGCATACCTTCAGCGTCTCGTATTTACGTACAATATCACGACATTTCGAATTACTGTTCGGTACGACACTTCAAGCCACTCAGTCAAATATCGCCTATTTGGGCCCAATATTATCCCAGTTAGCAATAGCTTTCAGGTCAACCGTTTCGAAGTGCCACTTCTGAGTGATGGTTTTCGAGTCGCACTTCGTTACAAAGATGGTTTTCTTTCCGGGATCGGAGTCTAGGCAGCGAGGATTCCCTCCGTGCACCAGCTGTTGATGCTCGGGATCGTAACGCCACGCCTGGTTTCCCGCCATGCCGTGGCACGAGTACAAGCTCACCTCGGCTTTGTTACCGATCTAGGAAAAAGAGACAACGAATCAGCACCGCGTATCATACGAAGCGAACGTGTTAATCACTGCACTGCATGTGCCGGTGAAGAAGAAGAAACTATTGTAATTTGGACCGCAGTATGAGCACACTTTTGGTTTCTAGTATACGTCAAGTTACACAGCTATGAAACGGTGTTGTTCATCCACTGGTACGATAGTAATAATCCAACGATTATTGGTGATTATTGTTTGCTCAACGACCCCACCAACAGCTAGGTTATACAGGGGTACGAATGAGCAGGTGATTATGAAACTATGAAATGACGATAGGTGAAAGGACGTTTACAAAAACCCATGCCTTATGCGTGACTCTAACCCACGCCCAACGGTGACTCAAGTTTCTGAAGCTGTGCCTCAGCTGACCGAGCTACCGAGGGCAGCTATTATCCAAGGTTAATGACAAGGTTACAATACCCCGGATACGTCCCAGCAAACAGTCCGCCCATGCGGCCTGATATCCTTGTGCCAAGTCAAAGTGAACGTCTGCTCGCCCTTGTTCTTCTTCCCAGGAGTATCCTTAACGCACTCGGACATTCCGAACACCTCGTCTGTGCCCGCATTGTGAGAGTCTATGCACAGCTCTGGTGCTGCCACGCTACGAATCTGTGGGCATGAGCGCAACTAATACAGAAACTAAATTGAAAGAAAATGTTGCATTAAATGCAACATTAAATTACGCATTAAAAGAAGGGTAAATGATTTTCCAATAAAATGTTGGGTTATGAAACAATGTGTAAAAAAATCATATGCAATTCAACCAAATACATTTCAAATCAACTAGCATCCATCCAGATGAAGTTTCTTAGCCTTATTTACAACAATATTTACACTTCGATTTGTCAGTGAACTAACTAATGTAATCTAGCATCATTCAATGGAGGGCGTCATTACTTGACTGGGTTTAGTGGAACAAATAGTTCCAGTGTTTTCAGTACGCAGAATTTACTGGCGCGGGGGATTTCGGAACGCTCAGTAAATTACTCGGAGTAGATTTCGGAATACATCCAGTTCACTTGCAGTAGATTCTGGAGGTTTCGGAACACAGCCTCTGTCCCAACAAAATATTAAAATTTAAACCAATTAAAATAATATTATCAAACTGTTCGTTTGTAAGTTTGTACTTCTCCGCTGGCAAAATCTGGCGGCTCGATGAGCGGATACTTGAGAGGCAGATCGAACGCGATTTGCTTCATGAAGTAACTGAACGGCTTGCAGTTGAGCGAGTGGCGCAACTTCTTCTGTTCGGTCAGGTCACCGGGGTCAAGGCTGCGGTAGTGGGGTCGCCTCAAGTACAAGTACTCGGCATACTCGTCCATCCACACCTACAAACACGACAGACTTTACGTATCTCGAACAGTGCATTCAGTACTGACAACTGTGCAGTTGCAATCGTCTTCAAACAAATATTGTATTGCATCTCAATTCTCAACTCATATGCATTTAAAGCCATGGAAGGAGAGAAGGAGGAAGGAGAGCAGCATGTAGCGTATATATCCGTACACATCAGGTAAAAGGTTAATACCTACTCTACTATGTCTAAGGCAATAGCCGAAACGTCGAAACCTCGTGTATCTATATCACCTGTGTACTTTCAACAGTACTCCACCATAAGCAGGCCTATCTACTTATGAAACTTGGTTAGCTGCTGTTCTAGCTTTCCATTTTACCCAATTCATATAATATACAAATAGAGAGAGAGAATGTCTTTATTTGACGGCTGTCCGCAAAGCTGGATACCAAGATGGTACAGCGTGATTAAATCAATACACAGAAGTACAATGGTTATTTACAAAAGTGATAAAAAATTGATTACAGAAAAATCTTGAAATATCAGGTATTAAACTAATTTAATTATGTGTAGGCGTATATAACAGAAGTAGTGAAATTGAAATTGAAGGAATATTACAAAAATGTAGCTGGAGATTGTTATAAATGTCACGGATTCCAATGTTATGGATTAGAATTTAGAACAGGACTAACTACACAGACTGCGTGTTCAAGATACGGTACATGTATGATCAAAAAACAACGGAATAGAAAAATATTTTTATAGAAAAAAAGCACAGGCCAACATACCACGTACGGTGGTATTTATATTTCCAATCTATCGTTTTTCAAGGGAACAGGAGAAATAAACCATCTACGCAGGAAAATGAACCATCCGGGTAAGAAAATTAAAAAAAATTATAGGAGTACGGTCGGACAAAATCAATAATAGAAGCAGGAAAACAATGGATTCATGAATGATGCATACGGTAGAGGTTTCACTGTACTTAATTCTACAATTGTGTAAAATACAGTGAAACATCTATCCATCGTTTTCAAGGTACCAGGAAAGTAAAACCATCCATGCAGGAAAACGATCCGTCCAGGAGAATTTAACATGGATTATATAGAACAGAGGTGAGAAAAAATTAATGATACAACCAGGAAAACGATGGATCCGGGAACGATGCATAGAGGTTTCACTGTGATAGAACAACTCACCTCCGCTACTCGGCGGTAATTCTTTCCGACAAAGTCTCCCTTGCCCGGATTCTGGAACGGTGCGTAGCTGCGGTAAATATGGCCGACACGGGAACAAGGAGCATCAAACATCTGACCACCACATTGCCATATCTACAACACACCATGTTTGAGATAGTTACAATAATTAGTGCAGACTACAATTATCATACTACAGAGAAAGTGACAATTGGTGCCGACAAAAAGCACGTTAAATAATTATGAATTAATAATAAAGGGATAAATATTTGATAAAATAAAATAACATGGAGTAAAACTAAAATTCTTTGTATTTGTAGAAGAACTCACTGCAGTTTGAAATATTTTTTGGAAGATCTGTTTGTATCTCCAATTGTAAATCTCATCTGAAAAAATCATTTACCATCTATAAAACCAGCTATAAAAATATAACTGTGATATTTCTTTTTGTTAGGTTGGTAAGGTTAGGTTGGTGCGTTGACCTTTTTTTGTGGATATTTGTTCTCTTAAGTCCAGTAGTAAATAACTACTGTTGATTTGCCTTCTCTTTTTACACACATAAATATTTACATTGAAGAAGTACATTTACAGGCATAGGAAACCAAAGCCATTTCAGTGAATAGCACAATGGTTTTTAAAATGAGACAAAGGTGCTGCAGCCAACATTTAACAACTGTCGATAATTATTAAATCAATAGTTGAAAAATCAATAAATCAAGTAAAATTCTGCTCAGCTCTGACCTTGAAAGACAGTTCGTACTGCTCTCCCCCCCATATCTGCAGCCCTTCGTCGTAGCCGCCCAGCTCCCAGAAGAACTTGGCCGTGATTGCGAACAGTCCGCCCGCCATCACAGGACTCTTGAACGGCTCCGTCGGGTGCTTCAAGTCTTCGGGAAGAAGCGGCAGCCGCTTGTAGTAGAACTCCCAGTCGAAGGCGCCGCGCGCACCCTCGTCCTGAGCGCGGTAAGCAAACGTCTCGTACGCGATCACGTCGATGAACGGACAGACGCACGTGCGGTAGTCTTGCGCGATTGGCTCTGCACACGACAAAGATCCACACTTGATACGAGTAAGACAGATAGATGAAAAAATTACTGCTTGTAATTCTACTTAAGAGTGCATGGGAGTCGATCAAGCGTAATATCAGTTCTGTGGTTGTAATTGTGAATGGTACGAGATATCGAATATAAGGTAATATGAGAGAAACATAGATATTTATATTTTTTTCACAGTGGTACAAGTAAAAACAATTCAACTTAGGCCTATATCGCAATTGTCAAACATATACAGCTAAAAAAAATCAAGTGTAGGCCCCTATGTACAATACATGTGACAATTATGCGATAAGAGTTGAATAGTTATAGCTTCTACTGTCTTCTTGACCTCAGAATTTTAATACCTCATACCGTTCGAAAGCGATCACCACAAAACTGATATTTTGCTAAATCGATTCCTATGCACTCTTAAGCAAATGCAATATAGTTTCAATATAATTATTCATTTCCATCTTCTACTTTCAAAGTTACCTTCTTATTAGTTGAAGAGAGAGAGAGAGAGAGAGAGAGAGAGAGAGAGAGAGAGAGAGAGAGAATGATTACCAAGCAGTGGCGGCAGCCAGTTGACATTAGCTTCGGTGTGAGAGTCGAGGAACACCAGGACCTGTCCCGTTGCCACCTTCGCCCCGGCAAGTCGAGCCAAGATCAGCCCCGAGCGTTCCGGCAAGTGTATCACCTGTTGAATCAATGCCACATTACAATCACCACTCAACGAGGATGGTTGTGGTAGAATAGGGTAAGCTTTGAACCGTAAAATTACTGTATTTTTGTGTACTCGACACAAATCATACCCTAACTAACTTCAACTATCACTAAAAAACCCTAAAACCTAAGAGCCTCAAATAATAAAAAGGTGGGTTATATATACGCCATACGGTATATTTTATCATTATTTCTAGTAGCCGAATAACTTGATCTGTATACTTTTTAATTATGAAGTTCAAAGTTTGAGAACTTTCGAGTCTCATGTGACCTCGAGTTCAACTTCGACTTCAGAGAACCAAGTTCGCACAACCCTTAGCTCATCAGAACGCTATTAGGCAGATAGTAAGCTGGCACACCATCAGGCAGATTAGACCGTAGTTCTCCCAACATAAGTCTACTTGCGTAGTCTTACCTTGACTTTAGGCAAGTTTACCGCCACATAATCGTCCAGCGGTTGCTTCGTCTCGGCCTTGGAACTGAAGTCGTCGACCAGGATTATCTCGACCAACAGATGGGCGGGCGAACGGTTTATTACACTCACTGCCGTCCGAAGCAACGTGCTGAAATGCTCGTTGTGGAACGGAACTATAACGCTCACCGTAGGTAGAATGGAGAGATAGAGCTTCTTATCGCAACTGGAAGAAATTTAAACATTGGTTTAAGTCAAATAAGCGAATGTGTTTTACGGCATGTCAACATGTAGGTCATTTTACACCGATATTATTATTATTCATATACACACGGTAGTAACATTTTATTTTAGTGATAATAATGTGACTAATTAATAACTAATGTCGGAGAGAATCCATTTTAACGCATCTGATCAAGCAGACATTCAGGGTGACTGCAGGGATCCAGTGTGCCACTCAACAAAAAATAGAAAATGAATAGAAAAATAATTTATAAAAAATCCATAGAAAATGTGAAGAATTCAACAAATGAAAATATATATAAAATATATAATATAATATAATGAAAATATATATATATATATATATATATATATATATATATATATATATATATATATATATATATATATATATATATATAATATAAAAAGGGAAGGAATCTAGTTTGGCCTCAAAGTAGTAGAGCTCCAAAGACCACTCACCCCTTATGTCTAATGTCTGGCAACGAACGATTCAGTGAGATCAAGTCGCTCAGTGCAGCATTGAATCCGTTGACTTTGTATAACGCTTTCTTCTCTGCAGTATTGTCAGGCGAAAGAGCGGCCGCCACGCCATGTTCACCGATCCCTTTCCTGCTCGCTTCGTAAGCAATTTGCTTACGATCGTGCCAGTCTATTTTCACCGAATTATCAATGGCCTGCAACAGAATGAACAATACCGAAACAATGATGGTATACCTTTCTTTCTTTATTCTCTATTTTGGTCAATATTTGTGTGATACAATACAATATAATATATGATATAAAATTAACATGACATAATACAATATGATATAACACAACTATTGCACAAAGTAGGTGGCGTTCACTATTAGAAGTGGTCTTCCACCCAAACCTTCAATCAATAATAAGTTAAAAAAGTTAATATTGATAATTAATAATTAATAAAAATGATGTGCACCTAATGGTGCTTAATGACAGAGGTGGGTAAGAACATGACAAAAGGAACTTAGTTACTACGGTACGGTACTTTTGCTGATCGTAGGGTATAATTTGAGTCCCTTTGAAGGTTCTTTTTAACAAGACCGCACGTTTCAAAGTTGTTTTAACCTTCCACGTAATACTATCAATTGCTAAAAAGTTCTTTTCTTAACCGAGGAACTAGGAACATAAATTTCCTTTTACAAGCAAAGAACTGAACTTTCACCCAGTTCACTTATTTTACGTTCGTAGTCATTGATTTTAATGTTAATCAATGTCTATCTTAATCTCGTTTTAGGCTAGTTATTAATTAAAAACCAGAATAGAGTAACTTCAACTAATAGACCCACTTACATTGTCCCCCCACAACTTTTGTTGTGACTGTAATAAATTATCCTTCGGTTCAAGAGGAAGCGGACCTTCCTGTTTAGCCACCTCGGCCTGCAATTTTTCAGCTTGACGCACATAACGGAAAACAACAACAGTCGACAAGATCGTAAAGGCAGCCAGCACCAGAAACTTACACACACTTTTTATATTACGTCTCATTATAATGACCTAATTATTTTAGTGGATGTCTTCTTGAAACCGTGATGAAATTAAAATTATCCAGTCTGTACATGATAAAACTTAACCTACAACTGTCATTGTGTCATTGAGTTTCTTTTATGACAGTTGATAATTGTCTCAAACTGGCAAGCAGAGAGCTAATAATACGCATAATATTAATTACTATGATTCTTAGTACCAAGCCCGCACAGAACTCATTTACTTCGTGAGCCACATCGGCATCGTACTATACCTCTTATCAACACATAATCACAAAATAGGCTTTATTATTGACTTTATCAGCCGATGACACGCTTACAACAAAGAATATAGGTGGACACATTTTTTGGACATGACATTCCGTGCCCGGTGACCTTGGGTAAGATTTTTTTACTCTCACTGACAGCTCACAGCTGATTTCGTATCTAGTAGGCAGTGACATGGTAATAGGGCGGGGAATATAAAAATAAAATCAGGGATATAAAACGAGAATGCAATTATTATTAAATCTAGAATGCATTATATTTTGGAGTGCAATAATTAATTAGTAATTAAACTGTGAAAGTGCAGCATATGTATTTGTAAGATGAGTAATTTCTTCATATGAATTACAGCTATTGAGCTATTTATATACTATACACAGCTAGGCTACTAGCAGATACATTCTGGGGTCAGGTAGACCTACATATTGATTATTTTAATTGTTTTACAATTTACTCTCCAAAACTATCAACTGTTGAATTTCTTACTAGATTTTTTGATCTAAAAATATTACATTTTGATTTTTCTCTTCAAAACAACTGATTCAATTTAAGTAAAACTTTGAATAATGGTATCATTAGTGCGTTTAAGTAAAAATATTCCTGGTAATGTAGTGTTACAGTATTTATTACTTTGTTTATTTATTGAGTTCAAATAGCTATTCCAGTAAGTTTTTCACCATCATCATTATATAATTATATTCTAAAATATCAAATGATCGCTCACCAAACCGTTACCAGTCCGTGCTACCATACAACAATAGTGGATTATAAAACTTATCACGATAGGGGATTGTAATACTGATATAAAACTGTCACCGTCACTAATTAAATGTAAAATCATGGCAGCCGACTTGGCTCGATACAACATCTGGAACGCTAGGTGAAAAAAAAGGCCAGTCACATGGTCCAGTTGACGTCTTGCCGCGAACAATGACGTATAATTGGCGAGCGCATAAGCAGAGCATGGCCCACTGGCCTCCCGACACCTAGCGTACGGCACATTTTGGTGCAACCAGCAGCACTGTTGGTACCAGCCAAAATAGCTTCGAAACAAGACATTTCCTATTCTAGACAGTGCACACAATTTATAGAAACAGAGTTGCAAGGTTTTTCCATTACCAGTCGTAAACTTCACGGAATGTATCAGTCTGGTTTACATGACTTACTGGGATGTAAAAAGACTTGCTACCATGAATGGAGCCTAACAATGGAACGTTTTATTATTTGGTACATCTATGTTCGGGGATGCCAAGTTGTCACGAAGGTGCATCTCTTGGTGTAATATATATCATCTCTATGCTTACAGTAAAAACTCGAGAAAACGAGAGATAAATTGCAAAATAATCATTTTCCTTTCAAATATAATTTCTTTATTGTGCTTAACAAAGAAATTAATGTGCGTCACTGACTACATTTGTACAAAAACACTGATTAATAACGATACACTTGAAAACCATTTTTCAACTCCTCTGATGCACAAAGTAATGTTTATACACTCGGCTAGAACTCCTTTAATACAAGTCACAACAGTACAGTGTCGCCACTGATAACTGGTAACTTAGAGAAGAACAAAAAAACAGGTCAAAGCATATAATATATCTATTATTAAATAATTAGATAAGTAAAATTCAATCACACAAACTAGCAGTGTTAAACAATCATTTGTAAATAATTACCATGGTTATTAATATTATCAAATTGCTAAATTATTGTAGACGGAGTATGTACTCGACAGGCCTTGTACCATATGGTTACACTAACTTGTTTGGTTATTAAAAAGATGCAATGACCAACAATTCCAAATAAAATTCTAAAAAAAAATCAATTTAGAAAGATTAGACAAAACCGTTTCATAAATGCAAATAAATATATACGTAATTACAATATAACATAAAATCGACCTGAATCATTAAAAAACACGTCCTCTTCCATGTCACGCAAACACAACTCGAGCAGACGGTGGGGACATATCAGGTGTGTCTCCAATACTTGTTTGGAATGGTAGCTGTAGAGTAGCATGCCTAGCGTATGTTCAAAACACTGCGCACGGTAGTGGCGGAAACGTTGCGCCGAGCGTTTGACTTGTACTTCTCGCGAATGGCTTGCTGGAGGTGGCTGGGCGAAGCCTCGAACACGATGCTCAGCTCGCGCAGACAAGGCTTGAGGTCGACGAGGCGGTACGTAGTGAGTGTGCACAGCTCGTCAGTCCATGAGGGAGACTCGTACAGGTAGTGGCGGGCAAGGGCAACACTGGCGGCGGCTCTGATTGAGGGGAGGAAGTCAAGGAAGGGGTCGGCTTCCATCAGGGCCAGCTCACTCAGATACTGAAACACGAAGCATTCGATAACCATTTGAGGGCCAGGTTTTCTAAAACACATGTAAACTTGTAAGCAGTCAGTTCTGGTATTACATCAATAAAACTCATTCTGTACTCCTAAAAATAAGATATGATCTGTAAATGACAGGAAAATTCTGGGCAGATATCAACAAGTACAAAAAATTATAGAAATTACGTCGAAAACTCAATTATATCTAGTAATTTCCTACTTAAAAACCTAACTACCGTACTTCAAATCCCTGATCTGTTTGAAATTGTTGACAATCAACTAGTGAACAATGTACGCGCTTGCGTCTACGTACTTGATAACAACAATATTGCATTTTTAGAAGAGCGATATAAAGATCTCTATGCTACTCTTATGAAGCTGATAACGGTAGTGATAATGAGTGGCAGTCCTTGCCTGTATTGAAGGAACTATCCCGGCATTAACCTAGAGTACAGAGGAAAATCACGAAAACCCTCCATAAAGATGGGGGTGGATTGATCGAGGTTTGATGTGCCCCTCACCTCCCAGACCATACAAAGTGAACGCGTTAGCAACTGAACTCCATTTTCATAACGAAGGCCCACATAGAATCACTTCGAGTACCGGTAATGGTCAACAAAAAAACAGCAAACTGTTATGAAACATGTTAAGCTTGTCTTGCTCACCATGGCCAGATACAGAACGTTATCGCTGGCCTTGGTCGCCGTGCAGTAGTTGACGATGAAGCCAAGACTCGTGGGTACGGACATGTCGAAGCCAAGCACTTTCAAGATGAGGTGCTCCATACGCAACACCTGTCTGCGGGTGTAGGTGTCGTCAGTGATGTACACAAACTCACCGACATCCGGCGGATAAATCTCCTCATATTTACTGAAACACAAAACGAAGTGTCTCGAATTACTCTCGATTGATGATACTCAACTTGAATGTTATAATATTACCTAGCCTCTAGAAAGAAAAACGTTTAAAGCAAAGTAAATGTGCAGACTTACGCTGCAATGAACATAGCAGCTGTGCCGACTAGCTGTAGTTTGCTGCGTACGACGGACATGAGGCTGAGGAAACGGTCGATGTAAGACACAGCCAAGTAAAGCGTCTCAGTCTGTAGGTTGTACTCCTCGGCCACCTCAACTAGCCAGTCAATCAAAATGGCGCGCATCGAGTATGAGATGTCCGGTTGTTTCTTCATGTAATATGGCTTGGGGCGGTGGCGCGTCTATAACATTGGCGTATTTAGTTTTGTTGTGTTTCAAGATTCGATTCACAATACCTGAACCCTGACAAGGCCACATTCAATACTCGTACGAAAAAGTAAAAACTCACCTCAGCTTCTAGGAGGTATTTATAGATGTCATCTTTGTATTCCTCACACTCAATTAATTGTGCTAGTGTGGGTTTACGTGGTACTTCCTTCTCGGCTACAGAGATGGCGCTGAAGCTACGTATAGAAATGTCCATAGAATCTGAATCTTCATCAGATTTATTTGCAGATAAGTCTTGTAAAGGAGGCCTATGTAAACTTGTTACGGCTGAAGGCAAATTTTGAAGCCTTGACGAAACCTTGCTCCCGGCAATACTGGGTTTTGGTTTGATACCATCTTTTGAATCCTCAATGATTTGGTCTTCATGGATAAGAAAACAAGACTTGGCATTTCCTTGAGAGGGAACTTTCTGTTTGACCAGTACATTTTTATCTTGAACTTGACATAGCTTGGTTTCCTGAAACAGCACACAATGGATATTAGGAATCATTTCCTAAATTTACATGAATTGCAGACAGCTGATAATAGAAATTGCATAGGCCTAGTACTGTAACGGATTTAGCATTTATATGTTTACGAGATTTTTGCACACATGGTCCAGTGAGTAGTTCGATTTGTTCAATTTATATTGTGAATTGGTGATCTTCAACGTTTACTTGTGTGTCTAATGTAGGACTACTCTTTCTGATGTACCGTATACAAGATACGTTCTACAAAGGCTATAAGAAATGATGCATGTTCAAAAAGATTATATTTAGTATAATTATAATTTAAGCTGAATGTAAGCTGCATAGTGCAATCCTATATAGAAGAAACCAGTGTACTTCGTAAGTCGGGAAGAAAACTTTTTGGATTGCATGCTATCATTAGCATTAGGCTAAAAATTGGATTACAATTACACATGCTTACATTGCTAGAATGTTGTGTTAATGACCATTGTGGTAATTGACAAACTGTTGGTTATGTTGACTTTTGCTAGTGACCAAAGTTAAAAGGTTGATTTTAGTACTCATATGACTTGGGGTACATATAAACATACCAAAATAGAGCACTTAATGAAATCAAAATTTTGAAATGATCCCTTGATGCAATTAGCTGAGCCATGGCATTGAATTTGTAATGTTACAAATTCAATGACAGAGTACATCCACGAGTAAAAAATTGCGCCAAAATGCAAATGTAGGCCTGTGATACCCACAGCCTTCCAGATGAGGACTTTATGTCATTTAGGTAGGGCAACCGTTGGAAAAAAATGCTCTTAACTTGGATGCCTTGGTAGGTGACTTGATTGCAACCACAGTCTAGAATAGAGAGGTCTTGTATTGGGCTTTCTCGGTGCGTTGAAAGGCATTTTTTTTATTGGAAGTTTCAACACGTTACATGAAATAATGAACACATTTTCAGCCTCACGGAGCCACAAGAGTAGCTTGTCTGTAAGGCTATTATGATAGGAGAGGGGGTGGAGGTGTGGGCCCTGGGGATCTGGTAGAATGGCCAGTTACGGTACTCAGTTTTACTAATTTTGGGAAAATGATCCATATGCCTATATATGCATAAAAATTTCACACAGGTAGGGCCTAGGCATACAATAATAATTACTGATTATCGTAAGGCACTGTAAGTTAGGGCAAGCAGCAGTTTGACATATGAAACATCATGGTAGGCCCAGCTATTTGGCAAATGGCAACCAAATTAGTTACTGTACATTAACCAACTCAATGGCTAGGTTTCTTAGTAGGCCTATGAAGAACGAAGTTATGCTAAGTAATGTGTGAACGTAATGTGGTAATAAGCACTTCTATTTGCCATCAGAAAAGGTGGTGAATCAAAACCCCCAATTGTAAGTAGGCCTAGATCTATTGCTTGATAGGGACAACAGTTTGATCAGAGAACTAGGCCTACAAACTCAATGCCTTGAGACTACTAGGCCTAATAACCAAAGAGGCACATGCCTAGGCATGAAATATAATCAGCAGTCTAGAAAGTCGAAAGGGACTTTTTGAAGGTTTGATAGACTTAGGCATTGGGCCTAGGCCTACGACAAGACAGGTGGGAACCATTGAGATTGTAACACTAGGCCTAGGCCTAGGCCTACAATCTCAATGGTGGCGCTAACTCACCGGTTTCTTCTGGGTTTGCGACCGAGTTCTGGGTTGATTTTTATTTATAAGACCTAACACTGCTCGGTTTTGAAGCAGAACAGGAGCATGAGACGTCTTATTTATTCTTAACGGCCGTTTTGGCTGTTCGTTTACATTTTCCTGATCTTGATGAATGCGTAAGGAAGCCATTGCCGAACAGACGTTACAGTAAATCTGAAAATAAAGTAATATGAGACTCTGGGCAGAGTACTAACTTTACAGGCACAAAACTAGAAGTTAGGATTAAGTAACAGAGGCTAATTACTTATGGTAAATCAGCACTAACCGAGAATATGTTCTTCAAGGTTTACCGTCTCTAACGGACTCGGAGGACAGAAACAAAATGCAACGTTTTTAGGGGTAGGCCACGGCTGGCTGACAACCAAGCTGACAACGGTTTCTGACTTCAAATTGGCTTTCGATCTATCGAATGTCGCTTCGTATCGATTGTCTTGGCACTGCTTGACTTGACACGCTCTTCGGAAATAAAAAGTAAAAACCACTTCGACCACAGTTTACAAGGCAGTGTCACGATGGCTTCCACTTACAAGTATGTGTTTTCACGTTGGCCTAGCCTAGTTATTTATTGTTGCTTGTGTGTAATTTATTAATACCATTATTTTGTTTGCAGGACTATTCATCCAGTGAAATATTACAGGGATTTTTTAGTAAGTCATCCTTACCGTAGGCCTAGACTAAGCCTGACATTATTTTTAGGTTAGGTAATGAATGGTAACTCAATAATGGTAGCCCCTAGGCCATAAAGTATAGGCCTATAGGTGGTTAGGTTAGGTCTATATACTTAATGCCTAGGCCTATGCCACGGTCTAGAATAGTATAGACATATAGTTCTTGTATTGAAGCTATTTTGGCTGGTATCAACAGTGCTGCTAGTTCCACCGAAGTCCATTCTGTTCGCTAGGTGGCCAGTGTCACTGGTGGGCCAGGCTGTGCGCACGCTTCGCGGCAAGACGTCAACTGGACCATGTGACTGGCCTCCTGTCACCTAGCGTTCCACACGAATTTTGGTGGAACTAGCAGCACTGTTGGTACCAGCCTTCCGGCGCACGGAGATAGCCTGATACAATACCTAGATATTATTCTAGACTATGGCCTATGCTCTAGAGGCCTAGACCTAGGCTGTAGTATTGAATTTGTAGGCCTTCAATTTCTTCCTCTGTGCCTTAGCCTAGACCTATATCACTGTTGATTAAAATTTTTTCCATACAGGCAAATGATGTTCGACCAGATTACCGTGGCCTAGATAGGTTTCGAGCAGCCACAGTTAATATCGGTTCTATAAGCACGGCCGATGGTTCTGCTATTGTAAAGATTGGCGACACAACCATTGTTTGTGGAATAAAAGCTGTAAGTCACAGGTTGCCAATTAATTAGGATATAGCTTACTTATGTAGGTTTGTGACACTTTTTATAAAAAATTTAAACATTTCTTTTTTGAAGGAATTAGTTAAACCCAATGCCAAGGATCCAGATAAGGGTTTCCTGGTTCCCAACGTTGAGCTGCCACCTCTGTGTTCACCAAACATTCGACCAGGCCCACCAAGCGATCAGGCACAAGTTCTAAGCCAATTTGTATCTGATGTCATCACAAACTCAGCATGCATTGATCTTCGTGATCTGTGCATTCAGCCTCAATATGTAGCATGGGTCCTCTATTGCGACATTATATGCCTCAACCACGATGGAGCTGTTTCCGATGCTTGCATTATTGCCTTAATGGCAGCTTTAAGGAGTGTTCAACTACCTCGTGTTGAATACAATTCAGACAAGGAAGAAACAACAGTTGTTGAAGGGGAGAAAATATTCCTAAAAATCCATAGCCTACCAGTTGCAGTTACTTATGCTATATTTGATGAGTAAGTCATTATTTTATTATTTACTACTCTTCAACTCAAATTTCACCAGTGAAACCTCTTACAATTTTCCACCCTTACAATTTTTCAAAGGACCAGGAAAAAGAAATCAAACAATGCATCCAGGAAGATTCAACATTGGTTGTATTCAAGTAGATTGGAACAAAATGAATGATAGAAGCGGGAAAACGATGCGTTGAGGTTTCACTGTACTGCGTAGTGTAATTTATTATATATACCGATTGTATGAATCTGTTTCTCCCTTTGTCTCAGCAATATTCTACTGACTGACCCTTGTGCTGAGGAAGAGAGCTTAAGTACAGGACTTGTGACGATAGCAGTGAAAGGGGAGGAACTGTGTTTGGTTTTGAAGCCAGGAGGATCTTCTCTCTCCCAGTCTCAACTTGAAAAGTGTATTGGAATAACATCAAGAAGAGCGCAAGCAATAAATAGGCTTGTTGAATCTGCTCTCGGGCAATTTAAATGATCAAACACATGTTTTCTTTTTCAAGGTTTATAATGTAATAAATAATTGCTCAGAGTCAATAATAAACACATTTTCCTTCAACTCAGCTATAGAAATTTATCCAAACTGTAATAAATTGTATCGCAAAAGGATGACAATTCAGCCCATGCTAATATTTTACACATTCACGCAATATTTTATAAATAGTCTCGATAATATACACATACCGGTACAAGCACATTTGCAACTTATATATTATAAACAACCTATCGGTATACACCGTTTTCCTTCCTCATTACTAATTAGTATATACATGTCGTAATGTAATTAATTATATTGCTAGGCTGTTCCATCTTGTACCATAATTTATTTTGAGATGGTAAGAACCTTTCTTAGTCTTATAATTTCAAGTTTCAAAATAGTAACAACGTTCCTCAGAGTATCAAATAACGAGGTTACCTTCAATTTTTACCGACGGTACCTATTACCGGTAGGTTTCGCTAGGGGATCAGTAGAAAACACTATATATAAACAACTACGATACAATGCAGGTTACAAAATAACAAATAAAATTAAACCTACAATACGAAGGTTGAAACAACTAAGGAGAACGTTCAAGTCAAATCGTTGTTGACCTTAATCTTTACTTGACTGGCAACAGTACCCTCAACTCCCCTAGTCCATTAGGCTATATGCATCGAAGAATAAAATAAATATCTGTGGGTAATTTGTTAGAAACGCACCAATTAAAAAAATTGACCTGAAAGACCTTGACATCAGCTGTTCACAGCAACACATTCAAAAGCACAATCCTCCGGTAGAGTGATTAATACAAAAAATTGAGAAAACCAACGTTCATAAAGTTGTCAATAGATAGTGGAACAATATCAAACAAAGAGATGTCATTCTGACTAAAAGAAATTTCTTAGAATCAGATAAAGCCCAGTGATCAATAGATATTTATGGCAGACAATCGTGAAAACAAATACAGTAACTAATTCTACTGCGACTTCTATGAAGGCTATTTACTACGATAACGTGCTAAAATTGTATACACTGGGAAATGCTCGATTATTATCACTATATCACATCCTACTTTGGTAGGCAAGCATACTTTAATAACTCTGGGCCCACAAAGTTAACTGCGATGATTTTATTGTGTCCTCATTAAACACGGTGCCTGTTCCTTATGTTCTTGAAAGTCGAAATACCAGCGTTGACACGTTTTCTATTCCAACTTGAAAATTATAAAATATGACAAATAGTTTGAAATCAGAGCTAACTGGTATACATAATTAAATATTATAAGACTTGACAACATGTTCCCATTAAGTTTCCGATATACTGTGTCTACGTTGTTCTTCGGGCAGCAATGAAAGATGTGGCAGTCGAGTACTATCATTGATTAATACTGAAAATGTTCAACAGATAAATCTCAATTTCAAGTCTGTACAGTATATTTCTAAATATCACTAGTAAAAATTGAGAATAATGCAATTTCCAGAAACTTTTTCGAGTTACAGCTACAATAGTTTGAAAGGAACCATTTTCTATTGACAACTATGTGCTAACATCCCTCTCTCTAACTCACTTTGTGACGGCAATTAACAGTCAAGTCAGTCAAGTTCCATGCATCTAAGATTGATAGGTGTTAATATTACCAACCACAAGTCCACAACAAACTTGCATTCACATTGATTATTTCTCAACATCGTCCCAGTATTTCATGCAAAGAAACGGCAAATAATGGTTACGTAATATAAAAGGACTCTGTCAACTGCTGCATTTGTAAATTATTGGATTTTTAGTAATTATATTCATTATAGTGATACTCGTTAACTACCATAGTAGATCTGCATTGACATTATTACATTAAAAAATAACTACTGAAAATCCAGCTATTTAGATAATTTCACGTAAATAATAGATGCAAGATTTTAGTTACCGGTACTAGATGATTTGAGAATGCAAGGAGTGTCAAATGAATGATGGAATTAGAATATAAATATCGAAAGGCACGACCAAATGGAGAGAAGAATTGATTACCATTGCTAATAACTCAATTCACGTAATCCATCCGGTTTCGCCTTCCAACTCAAGGCAATTATTGAGCATTGACTCGAAACAATGAATGATTGTGAGAATATTTCAGACGAATACCGATTGCTTGAAACACATTAACAATACACACAAAAAGAACAAACCAGTGTCAATTCGTTTTGTATTTTTGTGCTGCACGCAATCCAAATTCTTTGTTCATCAATCAACGTATTCAACTGGTCAAGTTGGTGTAGCTGAACTTCACTTGGACGCGCACTAATTGGTACTTGGTTGGAAGCAGTCTTGTGTGGAATGGGAATGCCTGGCAACGAAGAAGAAGCGTATGGCTATTTGTTCTGATCGGCAGCATTTGATCTACGTCTATGCTTCGTAGTCATCGGCGACTGGTTCAGACATTGGAGCTGCTGCATGGCTGCCAATTGGAGCTGGAAACAAACCATCAGATTATTAAAATAAAACTATGCTATTTGCAAATGGTAGTCACTATCTTGAGGGTTTAGACCACACCGACTAGTCTAGCAAAAAAATTGAACTTCAAACCGTTTTTAGGCTGAGTGAAGTGACACTTAGAGGCACAATTTTCACCATGTTTTCTAGATAACTTGGTTGAAATTATTTGATCGACTAGTCTAGCAAACGCATTCCCGTTCCCCCAAAAAAAACAGTCCTAGCTTGAACGTGTATTGAAAAACACTCCGCTAAAATTGGGTAAATCCTAAAGGAATGCACCCCCAGCGGTATATAAACGCCATATGGACTATGTAACCAACCTGGAAGTTTCTATGATGCTTGCAGGGTCCTTAAATAGTTTTGCTTATTCACTTGAAATGTCACAAAATTGTTAAAATTCTGATCCCAAAATACACTTGGAAAAAACAACATTTAAACATACTTGTTGCTGTGGTGTGAGTGTAACAACCTGATGGGCTGGCCCGATGATGTTGCCTGGCAGCACGGTGTTCGTGTTGGCCATTCTGGACGCGGGCCTTTGGCTCAGCGTACGATTCAGAACCTGCTTGCGTTGCTCGACTGTCACGTGATTGGCCGATAAGAGGCCTCGAGGTCGCTGAAGGTGAATAGTCTGCCCGGCCACCTGGAGACACGACACATGTTTCACAACACACTCATGATGCCCAGCCAGGGTCTAGAATAGCGAGGTCTTGAATCGAATCTATTTCGGCCGATACCAACAGTGCTGCTAGTTGCATCAAAATCCGTGCGGAACGCTAGGTGAAAAGAGGCCACTGGGCATACGCACACCAAATGTACGTCATTGCTGGCGGCAAGACGGCAGCTGGCAAACGTCAACTGGATCACGTAACTGGTCTCTTTTCACCTAGCATTTCGCCGCACGGATGTAGGCCCAATATAGTTATGTTATGGAGTTATTGGAATTATTACAGTCAGTTAAGGGAAGTACATTTTATTAATGAACGGAAGAGGTTAGCGTTATTGGATAGGGGGGTGGGCTCTACTGATAAAGTTGCTAAAAAGGAAAAATACATTTGGTTGATGGTCACATACATTGCTGTAATAGTGAACGACAATATGATTACACGATTACTGTACATGTTACGAACTCCTAACTAGTGAATTGTTTATCAATAAAGACTAAAACATGAATAATAATTGGATGTTGGGTTTGTTGGCTTACCTGGGGCAGAGAGATAGCAGTGTTTGGAGGCAAGGAAGTGCGGAGATTCTGATGATTCAAGCCTTTCATTCCTGAAGCCATTAGCTGAGCTGTAATCAGATGAATTATTTATTAACAATAGTGTGAATCTTATTTACTATTCAGTGTGGCCCTATATGGATATTGTTCATAAGTTTGGTCAAACCAATTACAATTAAAAGCGTAGTAGCCTGGCTACAACATACAGTAGGTCTACTAAATCTTTTCAATGCTTTTCACGATCCCACCAACAATTTTGAAACTTTTGCTAAATGATACATACACCTACTCTGCCCACAATGCTAAATAGTTAGGCCTGCTGAACAGCAAATATGATGGCCAAGTTCTAATAGGTATCCGAAGGTTATTTCTGTTGCAATCTCACCAACCCGGCAGCAATATCTTTCAGGACAATATTACCAGATTTAGTGTAACGACTAATGAGCGGCGCTAAAAAGCATCGCTAGGTCCATCGCTACCTTTATTTAAAACACGCACTGGGCCTGGTTCTTCAATTTATTGTTACTAAGGATTTTGTAGTGCAATGCAATAAGCAATTAGTGCTATTCAACATTTTGGATCTTCTAACTATCAGGAAGTAATTTATTTCGTGTTATTACCGGTAAGCATGTAAGCCTATTATTTAAATGTAGGTCCAAAAGTATAATCAAAAGAGATACGCAATTTTGAAACAGCAGACTTAAACTTGAATACATGTATTAAACAATGTCCACAAGCAAAAGTTGAACATTTGATACACAAAACTAGAGCCTAGCCTACAGAATATTTTCCACAAAAATTGAGGGAAAAAATGGAAAATTCCAAACAAATATTGAAACATATCTAAAACAATATTCAACCAAAATTTGTAATACTATCAACTCGACTTAATTTTGAGACATATATCAACCGAATGAAAAAGTGACCAAAATGATACTTGTAATCAACTCACCGACTGGAAGAGATAGCACCGGCTGACCGGAACTAGTCGACGTTAACACAACATTTTGATTATGATTGGCTGTCACAATCGTGCCACCAGCTGTAGAAACATTCAACGAAACCGATATTGGCACAGCCAAACCGGGTATAGTCACTTGTACATTCTGCAGGCCCGGCATCGAAGTTATCGCACCTTGCAAACTCTCGATACAATTCAGTCTAATGTTCCCGCTACCGGGCGGACTGGAGAGGGGAGATACCGACACAGGGGAAGGGGGGTACTGTCCTTTGGGGGAGGGGCTGGCAACGGGATAACCCGGAGACCCCGAAGTAGCACTAGACGCTGCCAGGCGATCGAGAAGAGAGGAATTAGAATTGCCAGGGATCGGATTATCTGCCGACGGCGTCCCTGCGAGTAGCGCAGACAGCCCCGGCATTGAAAGTCCCAGGTTACTAGAAGCATCTCCCCCAGAAGAGCGTCTAGCATTGTGTCTTACGTGGTTAACCGACTGACCCACAGGTACGAAAGTAAAACCCACGTTATTGCCAGATGGTAGTGTAGCGTAAATAGCGTTTTTGTTTGATATCGTGAACTGAGATATTTGATTGGTTGACGACTGGCCCAATGAGGAAAGAGAAACACAAACATGTTGTTGATTGTTGCCAGAGGTATTGAGGAAGTCAGTGGTGCTCTTGGTCACTAGCTTTTGTTGTTGTTGTTGCTGCTGCTGGAGTTGTTGTTGTAGTTGCTGTTGTTGAAGTTGTTGTTGTTGTTGAAGTTGTTGTTGAAGTTGTTGTTGTTGAAGTTGTTGTTGTTGAAGTTGTTGGAGTTGTTGTTGAAGTTGTGGGGAAGGTTGGTTGTGATTGTTATTGTTCAGTATGCTGAGAATTGCTGAATTGCTAGAGGTTATTTGAGTAGGGGTGGCAGGCATATGATTCAGATGGGTTACATTGGTAGTCATTGGGTTATTGAGGTTGGTGGGCATTGAATTTATTCTCGTCGCCATGACGGGCATAGAATTCAGGTGGGTTGCATTGGTAGCCATGGAGCTAGGCGCGGCTGCGGCATTTGCTGCGGCTGAAATACACAAGAAACGAAGAAATAGAAATCGTACCACACTTATTGGTTGAGGGCAACATCAATGCCAACGAGTCCTTTGTTTTAATAATGCCAAAACTTGACACTGCAAAAATTATTTTCTATTCTAACTAGACCTGAAATACATGTCGAGATACATCATTCATCAAATGAATGACCAAGGTACGAGAAAAATACATTACATCAAGCTAGCTTGAAGCTAAATATTAAAACTATCGTAAAAGGTACTTGATAATACACAAATTATAATTAATGTTACCATAGGTCTGCACTTTAAAAGCACTGCAAATGGCTGATTTAATGTGTGGGTCACATATCTAGTTCTGGTGAAAGATCTAAATGTAACAACATCTGTCCCAAGCTCAAATGAATTTGATTCTATCAAAGAGCAGAATTGCTTCTTATTTCATACTCTATGGCTATAATAAGCTGCGTATCTCACCAGTGGTTTGACACTGTTGTGCCGAGATCAAGTTTTTGACAATAGCAGTTAACGTCGGATTGGATAGATGCATTGGCGACGATGCTACCGGCGTCTTCGGGCTGGACAACGTAGGCGAGACAGATGACGCCCCGTTGGTTAACGGTGTGGTGGGAGGCGGGGAAAGTAACGGTGAGGGGGAAGGCGGCTGTACGAACCGCGGTTGAGCTTTAAGCATTGCTCCAATGCAAGCCTGCAGCTGCTTAGCCTCTCGTTCTCGCATGCCCGCCGTTACGGTTACGCGGGGCGGCTGACCAGGCTGCGAATGGGTAATACGGACAGACTTGCGACCCTCTTCCGTAAAGATCTCGATGAACTGGTTGATGTAGCGGTTGGCATGTGTTCGTGTGCCAAGAGGAAACCTGTGACATGAATAATAAATACAAACATACTGCTATATTATACAATAAATTATCAGCAATTGTTACAGCAATGCTATTAGTACAAATATGAACATTCAGACTAACATTTTTAAACATTGGACCTACTGTACTTCTATTGATATAATAGACCCTTTTCATAATGAAAGATCCATCTAGCAGTGATATTTGAGAGTCCTACGCTACCAATGCTATTTACGTACGAATGCTAGTACGAATGATTTCGAATGACTGAATTATTGTGTTACAGTTAGCACTTACAACACTAATATGTTAACAATATTCTATGATATTTACATACTGTCAGGGTGAATAGAACCTCGCTATCATTACAGTGCGTTGTTAAAAACCCCAACGATAGTGCAAGTTATATAACTTAGCGTTTTGCCTTCAACCCTGTGGATAAGCAGACCGACTTTTTCAACACTACAAACTTAACCAGAATGCAAATCCAACGATCTCGGCTTCTAGAAAACGGTATAGCAGGTAGCAATGTTTGCGCATAGCAAAGTATAGCACAGCCTGTGCATTAAATTCTTGAAAGGGTTTATTGTTTAATGAAAAAAATTTAGGTTGATTTAGGCTTATGTATACGGAAACCTTAATCCAGGGTTGGGTAGGTATTATACACAAGCTATTGAACTAGTATGATACGGATGTATTATACGTACTAACATAGGCCTTGGTAGGCCTGTTTTATATACCTATGGCAAAAAAAATATATTTTTTGTGGTTCATTCTGAACAAGTACACTTCAACCTTCTTTTTGCGTGAATCCGTTCACGCAACATGATACAGTTAAGCTATTAAAACACTTGTTTTAACAAAAATGGATTACGCTTCAAAGTTAGAAGGAACCACATAGGCCTAGGCCTAGATGTTTTGTTGTTTCATGTGTCCACAATGATTTGTAGACTAGGCTATATTATTTATATTTTTTCATCACAAACCAGAATTTTCACATCTTAAGATCACTCATTCTACTCAGCAACAAAAAGTTAAACAATTCTGCCGACTAATGTAGTGTGCAAACAAACCTGCATGCAGAACCGTTGCTTTCTCCCTCCTTGTAATCCCGATCCACGTACAGCTCACCCAGGAACTGGCCATCCACAGCCCTTTGCAATATAGACACCTTGATGTGATAGCACTTCCCTTCTCCTCGGTCTGCCTCTAGTACATATTCCTCCACCAGGTGAGGCGTACAATCGCTGGTCTCTCGGGGCTTCTCGTACACCCGAGCTAAACGGGGCACCTCTAATCCGACATCCGGTATGGATATTGATGTGTTAATAGGAACCTAAAAAACAATGACACGGCTTTATACACTAGTAATCAATACTTTATAAACATATATATGTATACACGCATGTAGGGCCTATACGTAAACATAAGGCCAAAATGATTAAAAATGACGAAAAAGGCAGACATTTTCATATAATATCAAACACATCCGATGTGTGTAGCCCTGCATATGAGGGGAAGATTCTGACTTGATTTCTGATTTGATCACTTTCTGAGCAAATATAGTAGGCCTAAAAAGGAATGTAGGCCTACGCGTAGCTGACTGGAGAAATATTATTTCATCGATTTCAACATGAGACGTGTATTTCAAATTGGGCCTACATTTTCCTTTCACTCATGCAATTATGCCATTTCAACTTTAAGCCCATTGAATCACGTTCACAAGTTACTTTCTTGGTACTCGCAGATAGCGTAAGTTACTATTTCAAATTACCATGAACTCTTTCCAACTACCTACATGCAAGAACTACCTACATGTGAAATAGTGGGCCTATATATGTATAAAGATCAATAGTTACTATGAGTAGACTTTAAACATCTTATAACTACCGTAATACAGGTAAACAATACACAACAATTACTTTTAAAACTCGAGAAATATTCCAATAATGGTATTCTTTAAATATATTTCATCTCTTGAATACTTCAAACACTGCATGCACGGAATCGTATAAATCAATTTCGATTCGAATGAATGTAGAGTTTAGGATACCCATACCGACACCATACAGGTATCTATAATCTATTCTCTCAATACAAAAAGCTACAATCACAGTTTAATGCAACTACTAAATATCAAGTTATCAACAATCAAAAATTCACATTAAGAATCAATGTCTGTATTGTTAAGGTTACCTTCTTTGGCACTGGTGCTGTAGTCGCTTTGGTCTTTGATGGATGTCTTGCCAAAAAGCCGTGCAGTTTAAACTCTGGGTGCGCAGAAAATTGATCCAGCTTTCTCTTCCTATTCAACGCAACTTGTGTCATCCGTCTGGCAGTGCATCTTAACGGCTTCGTATTGAATGGCTGGCTTTGATATTGTAACCGATTATTACTTATTGCAACGGCAGGTGAAGGGTCTAAACATAATGGGCCTTGAGTCGCTAAAATTAACTGACTTTCAAGTTGCAATCGTTCATCACGATTAAAATCACTGTTCTTCGTCAGAAAGTTAACATCACTTATTAAACTCATTGTCGATGGTCGTAGTAGCACATAATTAATTGTATATCTATTCAACGTAAAACCTCGTCTATGATCGCGAACTTCCGCCACTATACAACCTGAGTAAAACAACTCGGATCGTTTCTCTTCTAACAAATCGAGCATCATGTACGGTATTTCTTCTCGGTCTAAGCACAGTAACATTTCGTCCTGGCTGTACGGATATTTTACAGTTTCTCGTTCTCCTTCTGGGACACAAATGCCCCAGGAGAAGCCCTTGTTTCCAGGATACAAGTTGAAAACAAGAGTATTTAGTCTATCTCTGACAACAAGCTTATCAATAAGATGTGAAGATATCTTTATGTTGCTGTCCGGTTGTAACGAGTCTTTTGCACACTCTTCTTCGTACAATTGTCTCAACCTATGATGGATGTTGTAGAATGTTTGACCATTTTTCTCCGACGATTGTGGATGCGCTACAGTCTGGGGACAAGTCTTGGCTATGTGCAATATGTGCTGAAACAATCAATTATATAACTTAGAGACGGTTTTACGATTTCTTAAACAAGTATTGAATCTACTAATAGTTAGGGCACGAAAATAAAATGCGCGCCCAACAGTGATGACAAGTAAATCTACTAACTATAGATTAATTCACTACGGTAACAACCAGTTCATGAAACCGAACCTTAATAGGCCTACCAAATCAATTCAGATTCAAAGTAAACTCCTGGCTACAAGTGGTGAAATAAGACTTTGATGCCAGTATGGTAAGGGCCTTGGCTCTTAATTACTTATAAGCCTATCTATGTTGCAAATTAAAATATTAATACTTGTTTAACAGCATCAAAATCTTGATGGACCCTATACAATCAGTTTCCCAATTAAGACTAAAAGGATAGTACCGTACGAAAAGAACAAACTCGAGCTTATAAATTCGTTTTTTGTGAATGGCACACACTTCAGACTTGGGTACGGTAGCCAAACAACTTGAAACATTTTCTGGATATTGGTGTCATAGCCTACCAGAATAGCTCAGTATGGTTCATTTGTGAAATTGATTGACCGCTTTTCAGTAAAATTGTTTCAGAAAATAATATTGAACGTTTGAAAATCTCCATGAGAATAGCATTGGGCGAAATTTTCAATTTTTCTATTCCAATACCAGTACATGTGTTTGTACCAAGTTAGGAACATAAGTGTGTTACTGTACATTGTTAAAAAAGGTAAAATCAAGCTTCACATTTGTTTGGGATGATCACAGGTAGGGTTGTGTAATGAAGACAATGAGTGGCTGGTTCCAAATCAAGGTGTGTTTAGCTTTTCTTGTTTATGCTGCTCATCTTACATACCGGTATTCTGTGTTTTCCTAGTTTCAAGACTTCAAGGTGGTCTTGACAGCAACAATCAATTATTATGCATAGACCCAGCTATTATCTATTAATAACAATGAACCTTTACACCAGAACTGAACTGTGTGTGACCATTCTTTTCAACCACAGAAAAAAGTACTTTGAGTTCCACCTAGGCCTACTTGTAAATAGTAAGTTGGGGTCTGGGTCTAGACCTAGGCCTAATATAAACTCAAAGATTATCACCCTTCACATATGCCTGCCTACGGTACTTTGCGCACGGTATATTGAACAATCACCAATTACAGTGATAAACTAACGTCAATTACTTGGCATCCACACTAATCTCATAGATCAGCAACACAAAATAATTTCAACTTATTTTAACGTTTACATGTTATATATAGGTTCCACCACTCAGGTTAAGTATATTAAAGGCTCTATATAAGAGAAGGCCTATGCATTAGACAATACCTACCAGCAGGGCAGGCTAAAAGTAGGTTCTAATACAAGCCTAGGCCTACTCGATAGTATGCCTATTTTTTCGAACATCACACTAGCAATCAATAGGGCTGGGTAGTTAAAACGAGTAATCATTCAAAGTAATAGGCCTAGGTCTATGTAGGCCTAGTTACTACGTGTGCCTACTTGACACAAGTAATTGACTTGTTTACTTACGTCAGCTTCCTCACATGCAGCCTCCAGGCTGAGCATCGTACACGCCTCGGATTATCAACATTCAGCTAACTACGTCGCTCAAACAGACCGGACCCTGAAAGAACCATTGCATCATCAAGTCGTAGGCCTACGTTTCTTTCAACTCAACGTTCAAACAACACACAATGAGGGCACTCCCCTTTTTACGATATAAACAAAGAATACCGAACCATAACCAATAACAAATTATTAATTAATTAATGTACATGGGTTCTTAAACACAACACACCACCCTACATGATTAACACAACTCAAAATCTGACAAGTGGGTGATACAATTTTGACATTGGACCCTTTAGGGTCATGTAAGGTTGTGGTTACTTCATCTCAATCATTCCAACCAATTAAGTAGGTCGACTAAAGGTTTAATGTGAAGTGTCTCACGTTTTTCATATGGATGTTCAAACTAATAAATGATAGATGGTGTATTAATCCAAGTATCAAGGTAAATAAGAAGGTTTACATGTCGTACCTTTGGGCTGTCTGCTGTGTACCTACAAACGGCCATCAGCTGAAATACACCAACCAGCGATTCTAACCCTATTCTTCGAACAAAAACAACATCACGTATCAACCACACAACACGGGAACGGGTAAACGATTTTTTATAAAATTGAGATATTATGAACTTAAATAAGTTCAAATTTTGAATTACACGTGAAAAATTATTGATAAATTATCAGTTTACAAACATACTGCCACCTTGGGTTTGGGTTAATACGGCAGGTCCAGTGCTGCCAGCTACAGGTAGAATAAAATACTTACATTTGAAGAGAATATTATCACAGCCATCAACAGAGGGCATTTGAAGTCACTATTGTTGAGAAGAAAATAGTGGGTTATTTAAAATGGAAAGCTAATCCACACAAGTTTTACTTGTACAGTAATTTCACTAAGCCTACTAATAAAATATTAATTTACTTATACATCTATTGGTATAGACTTGAACTAATTAATTAATTGTCTTCTTTTTTTGCATTAATAGTGATACAATTCAAAAGAGCTAGATTCTGACTGTTGACCGCTCTTATCCAGTCTACCGCCTAACGAAGTTACAGTACAATGAAAAGAGATATAATGTTATTCATACCATATCCAACATTGAAGGTAAAAACAAAATGAGCTTCTAAATCACACTATGGAAAGGTTTCAAATAAAATGAGTTTAACAATCGAGAAAGAATCAAGAATTATTTTATTTATTCATTTTATCAAATAAACTGTCAACAACACTTTATGTTTTAATTTTCTAAAATTGCACTGTTTACCACTGACAGCATACCAGCGACTTTTTCTGTTAATTCTAATTTCAATAGAAGAGCCATTGGGATTGGCCAATTCTTGGAGCCTGAGCAACAATACCAGCATTCTTCACTACCACTTTCTAATAAAATTCACTGTTTCATTTCCACTTTTGGACATTATAATTTCTATTTTGAGAGACTCATCATCAATTGTTGATTATTTTTCTTTATAATAATATAACTTAGTTCAACATTATCTATTTTTTAATCATCAACTTCAACATTTCTTTTTATTCTCGAAAATTAAATTCGTAGAATTATTTCAGTTTTCTCTGTATTATTTCCATGTTATTTTTTACTATTGTATCATTTTATTGCGGAGCACACTGGATCCCTGTGGTCACTCATAAATGCACCATGACAAGCTGCTGAATAGATGGATTCAACCCTAGACCTAATATGTAATAGAACACGACTCACGTGGCATAATTCCCGTTCATTCCAATTGGTTTATGTCACTGTGGGTGGGTACTATATTAGCTACTATATTATTGTACAACAGGAGCGAGAATCTTGTCGAATAGGTCAATCAATTGTTATAGCATTTCCTTGGAAGTATTATTTTATTATTGAATGAGTGATTTTAATTTGATCCGATTAAATTTCAAGGATAACAGAATATTAATATTTGTTTGCACATGTGACTGCGAAGTTTGAAAAAATTAGGTTTGGGTGTTTATATGAAAAAAGTATCATATATATTGAAAAAAAATGAAAATTTGTTTTGGGTGTTTTAATGGAAAAAAAGGGATCATATTGGAAAAATAAAGTTTTGCATAATGTATGTTTTCTCAACACCCCGGCCAATGTTAACACTTCCTTCAAAATCTACGCATTCCCCATTACTTCGGCACAATTTTTCATATTTCTCCCACAAAGACAACTAATTTAACTGCTTCTTGTGCTTCAGCCATTTTACCCTAGATAGACACAATAACCACTCATATACTAATCAAATTAATAGTTTTAGAGTGTAATAATAATAATTTCTGTAATTATTGGATATACATGCTGCCTGCATATACCCTCTCGTTGGTACAACTGCCTGAAATAAAATTAGCAAGTTTACGTCATATACCGGTACTAAAGTAAACTTCCTACTACGCCAATGTCAATTACATTTCACGCAATTATATCTCACAATACATATGCTGTATTTTCCTATAGAAAATGTAATAATGGAAGGAAAGGGAGAAGGTTATCTATACAATCCATATAGGCTGAAATGCCGAGTAGCACTTGGTAGTATATACCAACAAATAAAACTTGAATAAACTACATTATGTCTTTTTTTACAAATAGCTCACGGAGTACCGTAAAGATTTCCAACGTTTTTACTTCATGGGATTTGCATAATGGAGACTTCCATTTCACGTATCAAAAACAATCGGGCTTAATTTGTTTTTATATACTTGGCATACAGGTCGGACAGAGTAGGCACTTGAAACTTTTTATGGATGTTGGTGTCATACCAGAATAGGTGGTCATTATTTTTAAGCAAATAGTTTTTTTCGATTTGCAATTTTTATTTTTCAGACAAAAATCGGAATCTTGGAAAATCTTCGTGAGAATAGCATTGGGTAGATTTTGTATATTCTACTCGATTGGAATGAAATTTTCACGGAATGTTGATATTGTTAATAAATCATTAAATCAGTCGTTTTCAAGAAAATATATTATTATATTGGAAAAATGTCAAAAATTGAGTTTATAGTTTACGAAGGATAATCAGAGAACAAAGAATACCGTAAAAAGTATATCTTTGGTATATGGGATAACCAACAGGTTGCATTGAATAACAAGGTTATGAGTTGAAAGGAAGGCTTGGTAGTTTCAAAATCAAGGAGTGTACATTTCATATTGATATTGCACTCATCTTACAATATCTATGCTGCATTTTCCTAAATTTTGTCGAGACAGAATTTCATATTTAAAAAAATATCTTGCTACGTTTACGCTGTTCAAACTTCGAATTGTTTCTCATAGAAAACACATAAAAAGGGTCAAGAAAACATCGGGGTACAATTCCAAGTGAGATAAGTCTGCATGCTGTGGAGCATGCACAAAAATAACACACGCACACAGAAAGTGCCACACGCATACAGAAAGTGCCATACGCACACAGAAAGTGCCATAATTATGATTTAGTTGCATCATAATTATTGCAACTACATTGGTATAGATTTTAAATTCAACCATAGACCAAAGAAATACTATAATGTCCATGGTTTAACTACTGTGAAACCTCTTTCCATCGTTTTTCAAGGGACCTGGAAAATAAAACCATCCATGCAGGAAAATTCAACATCGATTATATAGGAGTGGGGTTAGAAAAAATGAATGATACAAGCAGGAAAACGATGGATCTGGGAACGATGCATACAGGTTTCACTGTATACGTATGTATAAATAATAACGGCATGGAGGTCTTCGCATACAAACTTCACATTAGGATAGATCTGAAATAAAGATGGATAACTTATTAGATCTTGAAGGTCGGTCATTTCGGTCACAAGATGTGTCTGGAAGCTAGTCATTATTCATTAATCATTTTTATGATTATAGATTTTGTCTTGGCCTATATAATTAAATTATAAATATTATATACATATTAATATATATATGTATATATAAATATTATCTATATCTCTATATTTCAACTTTCCAACTACTATAATCGAGAACTGAAGACTTTTTATTATGGCTATGCTTTTCGTTTTGTATTGCGCGACAATTTGAGTCACAATGAAGTCATACTGTTGACGCGCTAATAAGGTGCACATCGTGTCCAAAGACATACTACATAGGGGTAGGGGTATGGTATGTTAATGTTATAGATATATCAAAGAATAAGTATGCGGTATGAGACCGTATGACATGACGACAATGATATCTTATTTAATAATCATCATCAAAACTACGAGATAATTAGTTGGGTGCCATGCATGTTCTAGAATCCAAATTAACACCCATGATCTTTGCGAACGAAAAATTTGAAGCCAACCATTTCACTTCTTATCTACTTTTAGAACGCGCGCAATAGATGTTTATAAACCGAAATAAAAACTTAACATTTGAAAACTTTAACACAAAAACTTGAACCTAAAAATTAAACCAGGAATAGTAGTGTGTAGCCATAAATTGGCTCAAGAAGTTTACAAGTAAAAAACTGTAGGTGTGTGTTACTGAATTATATACTTTCCATAAGTTGGCTGCCCTGCTCATTCACTCCTTAAGATATCACTCAGAATGAAATTGCAACCAACTCAACATGGCAATGACTGAAAATCTCTCAACATACTTCCGATATCATGAATAATAGAGGATGTCAAGTGAAGAATCAAGAGTCAAGAAGTTATATCATCAATATAATGACCATCGTAGAATTCAGGCACACATAGGCACATCACTCTACAACCAACTTCGTCAGATTTATTTTAATTCGACTTATCTAATATTTTCTTTCTTAGTGGACCTGAATTTTAAATAATTATTATAATAAACCAGCAACTATAATTGTATCCACAAAGAAGATGGTTGTCTACCAACACATCAACCACAAATATCTCTGTTATATTGTGCTAGTTTTAGGATATTGGAATTTCCAGAACAAGGTTTACTACAAGAAACAAAGCTGCATATTTTGAATGCTTCAAAATTCTCAGAGTTGCATCGAGATTATAATCTTATTCATCATTTGACAGTTTTTTTATTTAGTAGACAACCTTCCTTTTCCTCGATACAAGTATAGCAAGTAACAAAAAAAAAAAATTGATAGCCGTTCAAAATAAAAATTGCAAACAATATCGAAAGCTTAGTCTTACACATGGTATAGGCTTGGTGGATGTCGGAATAGTAATAATTGTCGCTGGTAGTCAGTCATAAATGTCTTCAACTCTTAACATATCCTCCTTCAGCTATTCAGAATTTTAAAAGCTGCTATTGAAACTAGTGTCTATTTGTAGAATTCAAGGGAATTGTTGATCATAAACCGCCACTCCATAATGAGGGTTTTGTTGCAATTTTATACCCTCCCAAACCATTGCGCTTTGCATTTCACACTCAATCTCTCCTTGTCCCTTCTACGTTGTAATCAGTAACGCATTGTCCATGTTGTGTAAACAAGTATTTACATATAATTATTAGGACAAGTGGATTTTCAAAACTGTAAGTTGAAAAAAAAGAATCAGGGCCTACAACAAGGTCCTTGAAAACGCTGCACTACTTGCTGAATACTAGCACAAAAAAATAATGGGGAACTTCTAGGACTCCACTTAGTTTCTCTTTTAAATTATTACGTCAAGTTTAGGACTACGTATCGAGGAAGGACTGGCAATGTTTACATGGAGTTTGACTCGAAATAGTACTCAACTGAATCGTAAGCTGAAGAATTAATTGTAAGGCTTTGAGGTGATTTATAATGAATCTCTTAGTAACTAATCAAGTCCAAGTGTATCCTTGAAGCAAACTTTAAAAATGAAAATTATTCACAATAATCACACGATCTGATCTTACGAGAAAAATATCTGCATATGAAACACATCCATCAAACAAAAACCAGCAATTATTTGAAACAAATCCAATGATGTCCAAATACAAATATCTATACAAACATCAGAAGTAAAGAATAAACTATGAAAAATGGGAACAGGGAAATAAAACAACAAATCAAACAAGTAACAAATCCACAGATTTTTTGAAAAGTTTATTTATCCCTATAAGATACAAAACAAACACTGCCTCTCTATTTGAAGTTTCTAAAAATAAGACTACAGATTAACAAGTTATCCGTAGTTTTTTTGAGTTTGGTCAACTTGCGTTTGCAATCGACAGTGACTTGCCCGTTGCTGTTATGTCAACGAGCGGCACGCCCTTGAGGAGGTAAAAAACATAGGAGATTTATTTATACGAAGTGAAACGTGAATTACGACAATTCCTCTTTGAAATGTACAATTTCTCAAGTCTAATTATATTATTAATTTTAAACATTTTTTATGTAATATTTATTTTCGAGGAATGTAGATTATAGACATGAAAAACACGACAACCGCAATGATAATTCTCCTCGCATCATGTTTGTTCACCAAAAAAAGAAATTCCTCAAATGAACTGTCATCTTCGAGAGGAGGCTTATTCGTTTGAAACAAGTCTCTCCATTTACAGAGAGAACGAGTATATTGTAACTGTTCGTCGGTAGTAAAACTGTCCCATAGCACTTGTGTATGTTAAAATCCACGACTCTTTCGAAAAAAGTCGTACGACACGAAGAAATAAAAAAAATGTCAGGGGGAAGGATCTGTAGATGGAAGTTACTCCACATGAACGGTGACACTCAAACTACTTCGAAACACACAAACAAATAGGTATTTCAATTGTTATTATAAGAAAAATGAAAATGATTAAAATGAAAGTGTACTGGCTCAAGATACCAAAAAGCTTTTCTTACTATACAGTAAATACAAGATGAGTAAATAACACATTTGTAACAAAAAGGCATCAAGACCTGATATTGTACTACATACTGTATGAATGAGGTAGCCATGAACGTAATAATCAATTAAAAAGCAGATGGCTTGCCAGTTTATCCCACAATGTACGTACGCTGAGAGATTTAGTACACGCCTCGGTATTTAAGTTAGTAATAATATAATTATGTACATTGGGGGGGTATTTGTGGTAATGTCTTTGAGATACTTGTATTTGGTGAATGTATGATAAAGATGAATCGATGATTCAACCCGAGTTAGAACACACGCTATTCGTCGTCGTCTTCGTCGAGGTCTTCATCATCGTCATCTTCGTCTTCCTCACTGTCGGGTTTCTTCGCCACGGGAACCGGCATCGCTGCGGGCATGCCTGGCTTGGCTTTTTTCTTGTATGCAGTCATTTCCTGCAACATACATTGACCTACGTGACGGCATCTCGAATCACAATTGTACAGCTAGATGAAGATAGGCCACAGCCAACTAGCATGGCTGTCATCAACTTCATGATACCAGATTGCAGAGGTAACTGCAATTCATAAGCCTAAAATAACACGAAAGGGGGTAGAAGGGGGGAAGCTGAGGGCAATTCTTTGTACAAGTTGATGTTACAGTATAAATTTGTGGAGTTGTCTTCCATGTGAAGAATTGCCACTATCTTACGCCAAATTTTAAAAAGGTCAACGAGCAGATTACTACGCAATCTAGTCAAAAATCCTGCAACATATTCCGATTGGCTCAAACTGGAAGCATTTGATTGATTAAATTGTCTCTGCAAGGTTATGAATGTGAAAGATATGATGCGTAGTAATCAATGCATTTAGGACTCGACCCAAGCCCAACTTTATTATAATGTAATGCTAAAAATATTACATATTAAAATGCAATATAATATGGCCAACATGGAAGTGTTTTGATAAGCCAACAGCACAGTTTTGAATACCACGAGTGTGTGAATCGAATGACTTGGACTTACTCTGTCGTATCGAGCCTTGTCCTTCTCGGCCATAGCCTCGTACTTGCTCTTGAGCTCTGGGTCGACGTCAGACCATCTGCGGCCCAACTCCTTGGCAATGTCGCCAACTCCCCACTCGGGGTTGATGGCCTTGACCTTTCCACGCTCGTCATTACAGAACCAGAAGAAGGCCGATCTAAAACAAGCAATCATCACATTGTTCTAGCATGTTATGGAAAATACACCAAGTCTATACAAATTCAATATTTAGGAACATATGGGCTCCAGGACTCCATTGATTGATTTTTTTTTGTAAATCCTAGCTCATCTTTCACCCTAGTACGGAATTGATTAGAAAAAATACGAGAAATAATCATGAAGACAATGAGATGTAAGGATATCATGAATTTGTCGCAGCTGTAGAGATGGAAGGTTGAATTAAATCATCAAATCATACTTAAATAATACACCACAATTGCATTTAAGCTGGAGGGGAAAAGGCACTGGTTTATGCAGAAAATTGGATTCAGTGAAATTACAATATACCAAGGCTGGACAAAAGCAGTAAGGAGATATGGACTTGAAAAGAAATCTCTTTCGATAGTAATACTCAAGAGTTGGTTAGAAATTATAATAAAAATATGGAAGTTTACGCTATCAAAGGAAAATAAAGTTCAAATCTGTTATTACAAATGGTTGTAATTGGTTCGATTATTACGAGTTGCCAAAAATACAGAACTTGCATGGTAGACTCAAGCCACGTTAATTCATAATGTAGTACAAAATCAGCCTGGTTACTGTGACCAATAGTTCTATTTTTCTTTTTAGTTGGTTTTTTACTGATGGGACATATCTGACACTAATTTATGTAAATAATGTACCATTAGAGCATGCTGTACTGAAGATATAATGCATCATCAATACATACAGCTCCAACGCCTGATGGTTCATTTAGCACAGCATTTATAATAAAAGACCATGGCATTTGCCGGTTCTTCAATTGATCAATTTACTGTGCAAATTATTTTTTACATTTAGAAATGAAATACATAATTGGCGAGAGAATAGATGTTACATAACGTAAACAAAATATTCTGTTAAAACTACAAAAAATATCCAAACATCATCGGTACTGTGGCCAATTTGGCCCCATAGCACATTTGGGTCTAGTCTGGCATTTTATTAATAAATGCCAAGTATGACCTTCATTTCTCCTTCCCGCCATTTTAAAATACAACTGTAACGCCATTTCACCTAAAAAAATTGTTATTCCAAAATTATTTTCCATCCACAAGTTCATAAAATATTTCCATTTGCAATGCTAAAATAACCCAGTACCCATGTCTAGCATAACCACACAGCCTCAAGACCCTAAAATTAATCAATTTAGTTCTTACAGTGATCGCTTGGGCGCATTGGGGTCCTTGACATGTTTCCTCTTCTTGCCACGAGTCTTCTCTCCCTTGGGTGGCACATACCCTTCCATCTCGGTATCGTAACGTTTCTTGTCCTTATCGGCCATCTCATGGAACCTCTTCTTCTCCTTGTCAGACATGGTCTGTGAACACAACACGTACCGACCATTGATAAATATGAACGCAACAGCTCGACTACACAACGCTGAACTAGAAGAAACAGCAAAGTTGATCTCCAAACTGAAATAAATACCGCGAGGTAGCAGTTGTTAATAATCACATGCCCAATACCATACTAATGTCACCAGCACGAGTTGGAATTTGGTATTAGGTCAACTTTAGTAACCATAAGAATCAAATTTCCGATTAATTACAGAAATGCATCTACACAACAATAAACACTTGGCGCACCACTGGATTATTCAAATCGAATAGCCACATAAATTAATTGCCACGATGAATATTCATCATTGGTATGCCCGATGGATTCGAAAGTGGAATTCTACTTTATAATCAGCATTTACCAAATAATTTCAGAATCAATCGACAGACCACACATATTTGTTCAAAGTATCTAATTTCAGGTTAAATTGTGCCAATGGTAGGTGGTGTCAAACCAGTAACTTGGCCAGACTTTGGAGGCCTTGTAGCTAGCTAAAATAACCAAGTATGCATAACTATTCAGTCTGTATTATTGGACATGACTGAAACCGTTGATGATGATTGTTTGCTTAATGACCCCACCAACAGCTAGGTTATACGGGGGTACGAATGAGCAGGTGATAATGAAACTATAAAGTGATGATGGGTGAAAGAATGTTTACAAAAAACCCACGCCTAACGGTGACTTCAGGCACGACGGAACTGATAATGATCAACCATCGCACAAGATTCTATCAATAACCATATCCATTTCTTATTTTATTTCTTCCATTCACACAATTCTAATGTAAAACATGCCAATTATCAGTGATTCTAGAGTGCTGAAATAGTAATTAAATGAAACTATCAACAATGAATAGAAATCAGGTGGAACACTTGAGGGTTGAAGTAGCCCTAATAGCCACATGAGGTAGTTTAGGTAGAAGACCATACACAAAAGATATCTACCAAGACAGTTCACTCCTATGGCTTGAAAAGAATAAATCCCAACGCATGTCTCCATACCCCTCTGATTAGTGCCTGGGCTTGCCACTGAACAAATGGCCAAGGTGACCCGCTCAACACAAACACATTCCAGCATGCACCTAGCGATCAGCATCGGTATTACAGGTGTTGGAAGCGTGGTGATAAAAGTAGCGGGAATCGATTTTATTTCAACATTGCGCGACATGTCTCAGTAGTATATCTTTCGTATATGCTAATACTGAGCAGTGAATAAGTTGAGTTAAGGGGTCAGTTTGTATATAAAGATTGAAGATACAAAGGGAGAAACTGAACAGCAAAATGTATGTCAAAGAAAAGTACCATAATCTCTTCTGTAGACTGATACTGAACCAAAAACAATTGAAATTTTCCAAAATATAAAAAAAAAAACTCAAAATATTTCAGAAAGAGAATTACCATGGTCATTTTTTTACTTTATACATGTATGCCAGGTCCCTTGAATTATACCAGCTTGGTATGAACAATGTAAAAATAAAATACCCACTTTCTTAATGAAATAGGCCCACACTTTTAAACAATAGGCCTACTAGATAGCATAGCATTAATTAAATCTACATCCACTAGCACAAAGATTGATTGAATCAGCAATACTCTCATCTGCTGCTGCTATCCTGATCCAGGATTAGAGGGGAAATACATCACACACATTTACAGAACATGAATGCCCAACAGACTATTCCACATCTATGTTGAATCAAGTTCAATAAGTTTTGAGGAATGAAAATAAAAAAATAAAGAGGAAATTAAGTAACAAAATTTGAATGATAAGATTGCTATTTTCAGGCCCACTCCTATCTTAAATGTGTAAGTAATAAGAAATGAAAATGCAAGTAAATAAAGCCATAGGACTAGAGTTCTCTCTAATGACAAGCTGAAAGAGATGACAAGAGGAGGGTTGCTCTTAATAGGTAACTGTGGTTGAAAGCAAGGAAGTGGGATTGACCTGTCTTTAAAGAACAATCCCAGGATTCACCTAACTGATGAGAAGGAAACCACGAAAAACCTATCAGGATGGTCGACCATGGCGGGAATCGAACCCTGGTCTCCTGAATGACAGCTCAGCGTCCTAGCCTGCCAGTTCAACAATATGACAATGACATAATACAAAGATGAGATGCATTTATGAAATATTATCGATCAAGTATAAATCATAAATGGCGAATTACTTTCACGTATTTTAAAAACCTTCAATAGGAAAATATGATCCCTGGCATTATGATTTAATTGAAGATACTAGTAATCGACAAATATTGTCAACACTATAATAACACATCAAATACATCTTATCTTTAGACTACTGAATTTATGGCTGGGTTGAGTCAACAACAAAGAGCTTGGCAATTCACATAGGCCCTATATAGAAGTAAATTGAAAGAATATCTTTGTGTCAACATCAAGTAATCAAAGACTTCAAATGTAAATAGCATAACTTCCAGAACTATTTTCTTTATACAAATATTCTACAAAATCGAAAACACTCTTCGACCTACAATTTTGTATATGATACAGTAGATATCTAATAGAGGAATTGAAAATCTCAAATTTATAGCAAATAACATCGGTCTATCCGTAATTTCTGCGTTTTGTAACCATTAAATATTTTCAAGCGAAGAGCATCGAGCACTTCATTCAAGGTCAAACGTAATGCAGAGAATTGAAACAATGTAACAAAGATATGGCTACCCTGAAGCTCTGAATATCATCCAGAATTTCCATTTCTCTCCCGGAAACCAATCTACCAGGGCAATATATTACTTGAAATAATCCTCGGAAGGGGTGGCGGAGAGAAAAGGGGAGGGGGTAAAACCCAGAGCCATTTCATTTCCCTGTGTTATCGACGTGTTGTTCAAACGCAAGAGAAATTTATTTCCACCAGTTGTGACAGCAGATAGGCGAGGGGCAAGTGGAAATGAGAGGGAGAGGGTATAGTTTCCCCTGCCCTTGGAGCCGCAGTAGAGGCGCCATTGATTTTTGAAAGCCGTACCGCGTTGAGCATCGCGCGCTACTACTGAGGGGTTGACGACGAAGAGGGAGGGGGGAAGGGAGACGAGGGTGTATGGAACGAGAGGGTGAAACGGGAAATTATAGTGCAAATATGCAGATTACACCGAAAGTCTGCTGAAGACTCACTGGGAAATATTGAACAGAATGGGAACGTTCCTAGAGGGTTGGCTAAAATACAGAGGGTGATCCACAATTATGACATCTATAAAAATAAACAATAAAACTGTACATCGACCAACGCTGATAAATGGCTCGGCAACACTAAAATATACTCTTCACAAAATTTGATGCATATTGTTGGTGCAATGACCCCACCGACAGCTAGGTTATTTGGGATACGGATGAAAGAAATTATAAAGTGGTAAGTGAAATGACGTATACGAAAGCTCATGGCTTGGGCGGGACTCGAACCCACAACCAACGGTAACGTCAATTTCCAAAGCTGTACCTGACTGTGTGTTGACTGAGCTACGGAGGGCGGCTTCAGAAAATTAGTAACAAGTGTTATTGTTAGTAAAAATGATGAACATAGCACGGTTCTATATTAATTCTCTTCGGGAAATGAAGTACAGGGGCATGTTCATAGCTAGACGTTGTAAACTAATTCGGGCCTATTTTTATGATATCGTCAGTAAAGCTGATCAAGAATGTATGTTGAGAGAAACAATATTTCGTTGAAAGTTGAAGAAAATTATAACTTGATAAAAAAAAAAACGAGACTCTGGGATCACCAAAAGCAGATCCGAGAAAAAAATATTAATTTACTACAGTAAAACGAATAAAATAATTAGTTTGGAATAACAATCGTGAATATTCGGGATCACCCCAGTCGGAGGTAGTCCAACTTCGATATAATATAATAATACGTTTACGTGGCTATAATGGCAACAACGTCCTACCAGCCAAGCATAGCTGGCTCTCGAAAACCAGTTTGCCTTCGGCGCCCGATGGCAAGTCGAAGATAATAACCCGGCTAGGCAGCACGATACTTGCCTTTCTCTTATGGCCTGCTAGCTAGCCCGTGTGCATGCACAAAGACTATGGGGGCCACCTGTTCAAGAAGCAGGGGTCTACGGTTGATGAGCGGCGACTGTGAAACCGCGGTCCACACGGGTTAAGACCCACCCAGAAGAATAACCCCCCCCTCCCACCCCGCCTAATTTACCGTAACACGTGCAGGAATGCGCTGGACCAAGCTCTCTGCGAGATTGCAGACTTGATGCACATATTGTCAAAATACATCTCTCAGCCATAGGCCTAATATATACCATTGACACATGAATGATGAATCACAAACGTATTAAAGAAATGCCCCCCCCAAAGAAGTTCGACCTTGACGGAGTACTACACGATATCGCATTGAAGATGACTTTCAAAAAATCATTGCCAGTATAGATTAAATCCGGAACTTTAAGAGTTTGAATGACATAGCCATAACGCAACCTATTAACTGAATGGAGTGTGTAATGTTAGTTTCATCTTCAGGAAGCCGCTTCAGTCACCAACAGAACAAATTAACATTGACACAAGTGATACAGCGTTCGAGAAAAGGCCTAAAAAACAGCATGCACATATATTGCAATGGAGATCGTCGGCTAGACTGATCGTACTTCCGACCCCTCGTTGACAACTGTCAACGCAGCATGTCCCCGAGCACGACGGCGTTCACGCTGAAAGAACAAGCTAAAAGAAAGCATTTTCTCTCTTACCTTCCACCTCTCGGCGCATTTCTTCGAGAATTCAGCGAATACGACGCTCTCATCGGGGTGTTTCTTCTTGTGTTCTTCGCGGCAGGTTTGCACGAAGAACGCGTAGGCGGTCATACGACCTCTCGGCTTAGCGTCAGCTTTAGCGCGCGGCATTCTCCTGTTCGTATGTTGTTGGTGGTGCTATATTGAGAAAAACACACAAGCACGGGACACTATCAGAAACACACATCACTTCTATCAAACAACATATTTTTTACTACCCTCTTTCTTTCTCGCTCGTTCTCGCGACGAAACTAAATCAGAAAGACGTCACACATTCATGGATATGCGCGGGAAATCACTTAGCACCTCGTCGTTTTCAATCACCTTCACTGCGCTCATGGTTACCTATAAATACCTCGCGAGAAATGGAAAATGAACAATAAACAGAACACTCATCCGTGATACACGTGATGTTCATGGCGTTTTCCGTTTAAAATAGCTGTCCATAATAATATAAAATAAACGTGTTAGATGTCTAGCTTGGTTGGAATATAACGATTGCGATGAAGATGAAAACTAGAAATACGAGATAAGCATAAGGTAGTAATAAATAGAAACGCCACCTCATGATTATGTTGAAATCTTTTTGAAAAAGCTTTGATTAATGAACGAACAAAATAAATAAAGGATCGACTTCAAAGTGGAATGCCGCCGGTGATGTCTTGATCGTGTCATAGGAGGCGGTCGCACACATTCCCAGCCGGCACCTGCTCCATCCAGCTCTCTCCGCCGAATTATGATTATTCACACAATTCTACACGTGGTGGAGTGGAGTCGTCGCCGCTGCCGATCAATAAAACCTCCTCTTCATATTACACTAATACACTCTTTCTCTACACGGCGGGCGCCATCTTAAAAACACGTACCGCTATTGGAGGTGTGGGTTGAGCATTCTGCATAGGATTGCCGGGGTACCACCACTGTGCGGTCGCAGCAGGATCGCCGCCTAGCATCCCGCCCGCTCCTGTATTCACCATGTTGTTGTAGTCATAGCCCCGCATGCATGATCCCACGGGTGAGGAGGAAGACACTGACGATGACGTCATCGTAGTAGCAGGATTCTGGAAGCTACTCGCCATCTTATAAGAGAAGAGCTGTTGTTGTTGATTTGTCGGCGATCTTGAAGCATCTTGGTGTTGTTGTTGAGGTTGTTGCTGATGCTGTTGCGCGATTTGTTGCTGTTGATGGTGTTGATTTAACAAGTGTTGATGATGTGTCTGTAACGTTTGTTGGTAATCCGGCGAAGTAATCGCACCTGGCCACCATACGGCGTCTTCGCGTGTCCCCCAAGCACCGCGATGGTGCTCCGACATTGCTTACTAACACTACTTTACGAAGAGCTTGGGTGATGCTATGTTGCTTCCTTGCAACGCGGGGCCAAGCAGTGAGGAGACGAGGGGGGGTTTAGGGAGGGGTGGGGGGCAAGTTCGTGTGGGGGTCCAAAACCAGCGAGGTTGCCGCGTCGTCGTACGAGGCGAGCTGTTCACAAAGGAAAGGCAAACCGGACTGATGGCGAAGGGAAATAGGGGACGGGTGAAGGGAAGAAGGGGCAGGGGGGGGGGGAGAAGGGAGGGCAACGCGGTTAAAACTTCGAGGTCAGGCGAGCGGGACTATTCGAGTTCGACCCGAATGTAGAAAATTACCAGAAACAATTTGACATAAGGAATATTATTCACAACTGAGTAACTTGCTATGGATATTGTTTCATTACATACATAATACAAATAGATGTTTTATTAATATAATATACATAGGCCTACAGAGTTACTATACGCTGAAAATCATTTTTATATTCTTAAATTACAGCGAAAGTACTAAATGAGTAACAAGACAGGTGTTGCACAAACAGGATACAAAAAAAACGATCAAGTTTAAAACGAATTAAAAGTAGACAGCTTCTTAAATTAAACTTTTCACAACAAACAAACCACAAAGAAACAAAGTTCAAGTCTTCTCGACTAACTTTATAATTAGTTTCAATAAACAGACTATAAAACTTCACAAATCCAGCCGCAGGCATTCCAATGAAAATGTCCAATTTGAATCGTGAGCGGCTTTTTTCCCCGTTTGGCAACAGTGCAGCAAGCGACGCTAGAGAGGCGCGCGCTCGCAACACAGCGACATAAACCTGAACCACAATTCCTCGCCCTTTTCCCCTCGCACGTGATTATCGAACCGTGACGTTGAGAGCTGGGTTATGGTACGGTCAATAAGACAGCATTCCCAGGGCTGGGTACCGGACCGTGCCGAGCTCAGCCAAACCAAGTCGTCAGCTTGCTTGCCTATGAAGGCTACCAAAGGGTACACAAGAGGGGGGGGGGGGGGGGGGGGCAATAAAACCACGAAGGGTGGTGGTACATTCAGCCATCCCGCTGCTGCTTTTGAAAATACGCACGTAAGCCGGTCCCGTTGCATTTTAATTATTGTCGGTGCCCTATCATCGTAAAACTAGATAAATATTGGTAGCAAAATGAGTAAAATCTTGGCCAAAAAATTACATACAAGTATTTTAGTACCGGTATCCTAAATCCCTTTTCAACCAAAATCTTTTTCCTATTAGATAGTTAGCTATAATACGCACATATTTTGTGGCGCGGTCCCAGCCTATTACCGACTTTAAACCAGTAGGCCTATTAGAAACAAATCGTCATGTAATATATTTTCGTAAAAAAATACATTAGATGGGCTAATTGACAGCATATGCTTGTAGCATCAGTGACCTAGGAGTACGTCGTCCAAAAACAGCCGGCAAATAATTCTTGCGCGGGAACTACGAGTTCAATTTACTGATGGACATATCTGACTCTAATTTATGTGAAGAATGTACCATTAGAGCATACTGTACTGAAGATATAATGCATCATCAATACATAATATGGCTCCAACGTCTGATGGTTCATTTAGCACAGCATTTATAATAAAAGACCATGGCATTTGCCGGTTCTTCAATTGATCAATTTACTGTGCGAATTATTTTTTACATTTGAAAATTAAATACACAATTCTCGAGAGAATAGATGTTACATGTTACAACGTACACAAAATATTCTGTCAAAACTACAAAAAATATTCAAACAGCCTGGTTACTGTGGCCAATAGTTATATTTTTTTTTAGTTAGTTTTTTACTGATGGGACATATCTGACACTAATTTATGTAAATAATGTACCATTAGAGCATGCTGTACTGAAAATATAATGCATTATCAATACATGTACAGCTCCAACGCCTGATGGTTCATTTAGCACAGCATTTATAATAAAAGACCATGGCATTTGCCGGTTCTTCAATTGATCAATTTACTGTGTGAATTATTTTTTACATTTAGAAATTAAATACATAATTGGCGAGAGAATAGATGTTGCATAACGTAAACAAAATATTCTGTCAAAACTACAAAAAATATCCAAACATCATCGGTACTGTGGCCAATTTGGCCCCATAGCACATTTGGGTCTAGTCTGGCATTTTATTAATAAATGCCAAGTATGACCTTCATTTCTCCTTCCCGCCATTTTAAAATACAACTGTAACGCCATTTCATCTAAAAAATCGTTATTCCAAAATTACTTTCCATCCACAAGTTCATAAAATATTTCCATTCGCAATGCTAAAATAACCCAGTACCCATGTCTAGCATAGCCCATAAGAATTGTACAGGCGATATGGAAGCCATACGGAAAACGTAATTACGTGAAATAAAGAACAAAGACGTAATAAATCGAAACATTATGACTAAAAGTACCATTCATTTAACTCACCTGAAGTAATCGGGAGATGTCATAAACTAATTATTAATATTCACTGAGAAATTTGAATAAGTCAAAAATCCCTATGCTATTACCACTATCCCATGTATAAGGCCCATAGGTTAGCATGTAGCCATACCCCAGCCCTGGTTAAATGGAGTCCATATACACGGCCTTGGTTGGCCATTGGAACAAAAGGGAAATCGTTCAATCTGCTTAAATACTATAAATACATAATAAATAACTTACCTGAAATAGCCAGTATTTTTTATTATTTTTAATCTTAATTATGAGGGGCGCCAACTTGCGCTCCGTTGAGTAATGACAGCGAGATAAATGAAATATCAGGAAATTTAGCTTTCCAATGCTAAGCTTATGGCAGCCATTTCGTTGACGGCTTGTATACGGCGAATAGAACGCAGCAATTTTCGATAATTTAGTTCATACTTTTAGAAACAATGCTAAGCCGTAACAGTTACACAATTAACACATAATAAATTAAGCTTTTGATAATATATTTGGCTACTTCTGACAATATCGGGGAGAAGAAATATAAAAATATTCTTACCTCAAATAAACTTCAACGTCCAAGGGATCCAGATACGGAATAGAACGAGCGACCCCACGCCACTTATGCCGTATACATGGAAATAGATGGGGAAATTGTAGCGCTTACCATTGGTCGATTTCGAATCGCCAACGAATCAGACAGCGCCTACTGCAGGGACAGATGTGCAACGAGACCTCCAATAGGCTATCGAGTATATCACTGCGCGCGGACTTTTTTCTTACTATTTGAAATAAGCAGCTGATATTTATAGAACGTATACATGCAGAGTAAAAATACGATTTAAATAATTTTGCACTTATTAATGAAAATGTAATTTTATAAAACAACGAACATTGTTGAATTTTCATATTTCTATTGCACAAATTATTGTAAGTTGATGAAAATAAAGTTGTTTTGATTCCTTTCATGTTCTAGGAGGGGACAGTTTGAACAACGACCAATCAGGGCGCGAGTTGATGACTTGAGAAGGAGAGATTAGACAAGCAGCCGACAGGCCAGGCCAGCCATGACAACAAAACTTTCTCGCCATCGTATGAAGACTGGAAATACGTTCTCGAATACGTTCTCGTGAAATAAATTGTTTGAATGCGTACACTCAGTTATAACACTGATTCACCAGTTACACGGTCGACGGAAAATCAACTTGTTGGAACGTTTCGTTTCCTTATGGTGAGGTTATGAAAGAAGCTGTTGCATAGGCCAAACATTGTGCATCAGCTGTGACAGCTTTACACTTTTAATTAGCCTAGGCGTAGGCCTAGGCCTACTAAAATAAACGGGAAAAGGCTTTAGGCCTATGCTATTTCTCAGGCTGACTGGGTTTGGCATTTATAAATGAACGGGTTTAGTACAGGAGAAGAGGACTCGCGGGGGCCCACGGACCAAATATGTTGCCTCGTTGACGAGGGGGAAAAATGTCATCGATCAGCTGGCAATGCATCATACAGCAATCGAATTCAGAAAACAGTAAAAATGAGACGGTTAAAGCTGCACATTTACCATGAATCAAGACATATCTACATTTGTGACTACCATAAAGGAGTTATTCAGTCTGTAAGAAAGAAACGTCGTAGGAAAGACTCTGAAGACGATTCTAATGAAACGGACACCGATGTGCCGGAGGTGGATCTCTTTCAGTTGCAAGTAAACACATTACGGAGGTACAAGAGGCACTATAAAGTTCCAACACGGCCAGGAATCAACAAGGCTCAGCTAGCCGATGTAAGTTTTGACAGTCATATAATATGCATCACTAATCATTTAGGGCTACAATATGTTTGATATCCATAGACCTACATGAGAGAGCTTGGGTGATATGAGTGTAGGCTATTCTATTGATGTAATTTAAATACTAAGGATAGTCTTATAATGTAAGTGATACACATATTATCAACATATTGAGGATAGCAGGTTTCTTGGTCAAGTTGGGTTAGAGGACTGAGTTGGATCAGTTCAAGATGATTCATGCTTACATGGTGGTTTCACTCGGCTGTCAATTCTGTTCTTTTTCATGAGTAAGCTACTGTCTTTGAACTAACCAATCACTGCTCCGCCTTGTGTACAATTTGTAACTGCGTCATGCCTTCTATATAGACCTACCTCAAATATAGGTACTGTACCGGTACTGCATCTAAGATGCGGTGGAAATTAACAAATGCTCTAGGCTTATATAAGGAGATTTTTAATATTACAATTGAATAATAGTAAATAATGAATACTTGGTTATTTGTTTGGGACATGCAAACTTCTCACACAATTTCGATTACATCAATCATCTGGATTTAAGTTACCAGTACTTGTAGGCCTAATGTAATATAACTTGCGTTATTATGAATCACTTCATAAACTAATAATGCTTAATTTACCTCTCTATATCTCTATTTTGCTATGGAGACTGTTGCAAACATCCAAGAAAACATGAAAGTAATTTTGTAATTTTTTCTCCAATCCTTGGAAACACTCAACTTTTGGAATTCAGTGCAGTGGGGAGAGAGGAACTACTGATTTCATACTAGGTACTTCATGCTATATTGTGAACTTCTGACCATTTGTTAAATTTGGAAATATATGTCTGGATGATATTGTAAATGAAAGTGAAATTTAAATCTACTATTGTGATCTTTTGCTCTTGGCATGGGCCTAGTTTTTCTTGTTTCTTCATTTGTTTTTTCCTTTTTATTTTGTCTTCTTTTTTAAATTTGGATTTCCAGTAAAACTGGTAGCAGGCTTACATATTTCAGTAACCTTGACCATTGAGTTTGTAGACAAACTCAATGCCTTGACCATCTTTTATCATTTCCAGAATCTTATGAAACATTTCAAGACTATTCCTGTTGTCGAGAAAGAGGCGTGTACTTTCTTCATCTACATGGTCAAGTCAAACAGTAACAAACTGGATCAGAAGAATGGACTTAATGCAGAAGCAACCTAGCCAACACCTCACAATGTTCAGTCTTACTTTTTTCATTCAATAGATTTTAATAATTTAAAAGTGGAAAAGCCAATGCTACACAATGAAGCCTCAATCTATCTATCGTTGAAATATTGCATCCGGATATATTTAAATAAATTATCATGATGGAAAATGAGATTTTGTTGCTATTGAATAATTAACTTACTTCCTGTTGACGAGCATTAGTTATGAAATAAATTTATAAATGTCATGTGATGGAACTAACAGTACAGGAAAGATAGATTGAGGTTCCAGTGTGCATACAATGCCATTGTTTTATAGAAGTTTATTATTATACAAGTGTTCACGTATGTAGCTCTCTTAAATTTATTTTATCCTGGCGTATTTCATGGTATTTGTAGTAGGAATATTGTATGGACTAAACAGAGGTACCGGTACCGTACCACTTTATTTTGTGGTTGTGATGAAATGAAAACTGATTGCAGTTCCAGTATATTGTGTGAGTTGAACTTGCCAGATTTAATAGATATAGACATAATTTTAATTAAAATAATTGAAATATACATTGAACTATGTATGATTTGTTTTTAAAAAAAGTCGACAACTTCAACCTACATTTTTACCTTCCTATGGGATTTCATTATCCTAAGAATTGAGTTGACGTCAACTGATAGAAACGTTGCATTTCATGAATTTATTTCAAAAGTAAATGTATTTAAATTGCAATGACTATGACGGAAAGATGGCCATGGTTTTAATTTTTATAACATGTACAAAAAATATAAATACGAATGTGGTAGTTTTTGATAATGCCAAACTTTTAACAATTTTATCACTTTTTACTTATTTATACAAAAAAAATTGTCGCTGCCAAGTTGGCTGTACGGCTGTAATTGTGAAGTTGGCATCTAAGACTGAGGTGGATGATTCTACAAAATAATGTGAGTGTAAAAGACAGTTGTAAAGGTTGGCTTTTCCCTTTGTCATTTGTAGATGTCCTAGTATATTTTGATTTAAATTGCCTAAATTACGTGACAAACAGTCAATGTATGTATTATACCATAATAAACTTCATGTAAAGTCTTACAATGTGCTTTTTTATTCAAATATATATTTTATTAGTTTATTAAGAAATCAAACAATAATGTTTACTGTATATATCAACATGATGCTAAGTGTCTGTGACAAACAATGTTGACTTTTCCTTCAATAACAAAAGAAAAGTTCTTCCAATTAATGCCAAAACAAATTGTATACATGCAGTATAGGTGGCTTCATTGTTTACTGTAAGCCTACCCAATTACAGACAGGGTTGGGTGAAACTGCAGTACAATCCAGATCAATTCAGATCTCCCTAGTTATCCTTATGAAGTAAACATATATGAGTACAAACTAGAAATACATGATGGACATTTAATAACACATCCATAGTACTGGATACCTAGATGGCATAGTAATCATTCATTATTAAAAACATGTTACAATTATATTACTAGAACTATTTCTGGCTGATCAGTGGAAGCGAAGCGGCGGAGTAAACATTGAGACGTCTACCCAACCAAAAAAAGCAAAATTATGTCTCGATTTCTATCTGTAAGGTTATATTCATTTCAATATTCTCTGGGAGACGATATTTAGTTCTATACAGTCATGGAGCACTGTTTACATTCAAACTCGTCCGTGCATCAATTCAATCCTATACATCATCTCTTCCCGAGCCACATCTTATACATTTATTGTGTCGTGCGCATGTTCTGTTCCACCTCGTACGATAGTTGCAGAAACGATTGAGACGTGTCTCCAAGCACACTGAACTTGATATTGCATGTGTTTTTGAAGTTCTCTTGCTTCTGCTGTGAGAGGCAGCAGGCTTCCTTTTATTACGTTATACCGTGGATGAAAGATGGGCCCTAATAACCTCTCTGCCCACTGAATATATTTATGAATTATTATCTTAGTTACTGCATTATTCTGGAATGTGTATTGGTTAATTTATCTACATTTCAAGAACGTTTGTCATGTTTTGCTTGAAGTTGACAAATGAAAGATGTGAAGTAAGAAATTGTCTCATTACTTGAGTCGAAATTTACATGCACTCTACATTTACATTACTCTTTGACTTTCCAAACTGCACAAGCCCACAGTCAAACTCTACATTTTTAAGCATGTCTAATATCATAGTGTCTTACAATTATTTCCAAATACCCTACTCCATTCTTTACTTGACACCATCAAAATTCTATAAAACACATGGAAACAAATTCTCTGCAGGGCCAAATTTTTCTATAAATGCCCTTCATTTTGTATGTGTCCCCTATCATATTACCACGCTTCGCCACTATGCCATAAAGTTCTTAACATGTTCCTAAAATAAAAAGACAAGTTCACAAAATAAAACAATTATGTAGGCCCAGTACTTTACACATTGTTCGGATGTGTTTACATGTTTTCTATCGGACCATACAAGTATTAATAAGTAAATATACATAGGGCCTAGGCCTACTTTCAAAGCTTGGACCTACTAAGAAACAAACAAAATTATAGATAATCTGCAAGATGTTGAACCCAACCTTTTCTAACTAACCAACTTGAATGTAATTCATTTTTCTTCACCATAATAGCGATTGTTTGTGACTAAAAGTGTAAACATTTTCCATTTAATAAAGTACATTTGATAAAATTAATTTGTCTGTAAAATTTACTCACCAACCTAATAATGTTTCAATGTGTAACATTCTGTCCCTTTCTCCTTACCTTCTCTTTCTTCAACATGGGTTTCTCTCTCTTTTCAACTTTCTTCTTCTTCAAGTTCATCTCATCAGCGCGGAGAGTTACTGTAGTTTCTTCTTCACTGTCGCCACTCAATTCTGGAAATCCAAAGGAAACGAAGATGTTTGAAACTACTTATGAGTGTATAAGCTAATTATTAAAGCTAATTATTGGTCATAAGCTGAAGGCACACAGTCTCCGTAGTCACGTAGGCTATTAATTATATGATCATGAAAGATGGGAAAAAGAAAAACCAAGTATCCAAGTGAATTACGCTTGCTTACGGTAAAAACAATGTAATGGAGCATTTGACCTACCAATAGCTTGCTCTTCCTTCTCTTTCCGTTTATCCTCTATCTTGACCTCTGTAGCTGGAGTGCCGAAATCTTCGTCTTCATCTTCTTCCGACGAGCTCAGAACTGTGATTTCATCAATGCCGTCAGACGGACCAATAAGTTCAGCAGTACCGTTGCCTACACTTGTCACTTCCTCCTAAGAAACATTGCAAGTGAGTTTTTAACCATAATAACATACAAAAATATGACGTGTAATATTCTGGTGAATTGAATCAGTTTCAAGATGATACGTGAATGAATTTAGTCACATTCTTGGCATTATCTTGAAACTGATTGAATTCACAAAAATAGAACGTCAGATTAATTAAAATTTAAAAAGCATAAATTTATGTTCGACTTCATATAGGCCTACTTTTCATTCAAATACACTGGTCTGGTTCATTAACATAGAAAAAAGTAGTAAATATGAATTTCTCTAGCATCGTGCATGCACTACCTTAATGGTTTGCTTTGTACAGTAGGCCTAAACACCAGATTTGAAACAAGGAAGAAAAGAAAATCAATCGTTTCACCTCTTCTTTGGCCACTTCCATCGGTGTGACCCTTGGTTTACTAGCAAGATGTTTAGCTGCTTTTCTTAGTCCCATGCTGCTCAGCGATATGCTCAGCTCGGCCTGGTGTTGCGCAAACACGCTCGCCTGGCTGACGCACTTGACGAAACCCACCGCTCTCTCTTTCTCGCGCGATTGCGAGTCAATGGCCAAAGCCTCCTTTATCTGTGTCACGACAGCGGCAGCACGTGCAGCAGCCTTACTGGCACAGCGGAGCACTACATCGGTACTTAGGAGCGAAAAGCCACCTAGATGCAAGGCACACAACTCTCTGTAGGAGTTGATACCGTAGACTACTTGGGCTTCGGAGACTCGTTCCTCCGTGTACGTAGGATCAGCAACAAAGTTTTTGCCTGAAACAACAATGACTGTAATTACTGTTATGGAATATATATATATATTAGCAATGCCTGACAGTATCTAGGCCGGGTACGACACGTATCCATAAAATGGGTAGGCCTGATGTAAAAATACAAGTTTTTGGTTTATGCCTCTTGTGACAAATCACAAATAAAATGAGTTTGCAATATAGGGCCTCAAGTAGAATGTTAGCAAACGTACATTGGCTACGTTTATAATGTACTTTAGTTGAACATTATTTCATGTTGTGTGTTAAACATCAAAGAAAAAAATAAGCAATCCTTTCAAACCAAACTTGCCATAGGCGTATTTGGTAAGAAACTATCAATTACAATATTTGTCTCGACCTGTTTAATTTTGATTTCAAAGAAGCGCAGTGGATCCTTTTTGGTTTCTTTTTCGGAGGACAACACTAAAAAAAATGCAAAGTGAAAACCTTCTCAACATGACATATTCAATATAAGAGAGCATATGGGTGGGTTCTACTGTAATACCAACCACGCATTGGGAGAGACTTCTGAAGTAGAGTAGGCCTATATTACTTACCACCGTTGAATAAAGCGTAGGTGAGGCAGATCGGATAATGGTACATAGTAAGTGGAATCGGATCACGCTCAGAAGCGTCGTGTATAATCATTTGTTCGCCGGTGGTCGTAACGTCAGGGCGGCGGAAGTGTGCCAAAGCGGCGAGAGCTGCTATTGATGCGGCGTCGATAAGACTACCTTCGTGGTTCAATATGTTCACGTCAATACGCAATGCCCACACCTGATGAAATATAGACATAAATTTATTATTTTAGCATTGTTTATGTCTGTTGTTGAATAAATAACCACACATGGTGAAAAATCAGAACATCTTTCAAACTAGTTGCCGACCACGTTTGATGAGCAAACTGAAGAGCCATTTTACCGAAGGCCTACTCTTGAAGAACGAAAATGATTTTTCCATGTTTTTCATTTGCGATCCAAGGGTCAAACAAAAGCACAAAGTTGGTTGAAATTTGGAATAAGGTACATACATGTCATCATCTTACTAGATACCGGTACTGTATAGTTTTGAGGCGCAATCGGTTGAACCACGTTTGAAAAAAATATTTCGACATTCTTTAAACCCTCGTAACTATGACGTAGAAATAAAACTTTGGGGAAAAAAAATGTCTCCAAATAAATTCACATCAAAACGGAATTTGAACATAACAATGATACAGTACACATTTTCCCTAAATTTTATGTATTTTGAATCAGGTGTTTTGAAGAACATGATTATAATGTAATTAGTTTAGATCAATTAAAGAGCTATTGGGAAGATCAAAAGGTAAAACCAATTAGATCGTAAAACGACTGAAGAAATAAGCAACAAATAAATGAAGGAAAGGCTGCTACCGTACTGTATACAAGTTTCAAAATCAAGGTGTGTGCACAGTTTTCCATTACATTTCCTTCAATAGGAATAGGCCTACATTGCTTATCTTACAATACATATGCTGCAATTTCCTATTTAAAAAAACATATAATTTACTCATATCCTGAAGAGAGTAATGGATGCTAAGATGACAATAATATCTCAATACGTATTGATTCAATATTCCAGATCAAAGACCTAGGCCCTAACCTTCTCTTCCGACGCAATACACAGTGATTCGAGATCAACGCAGTGCGAGTCTTTAATACACTTCTCCAAAAGACGATTAACTTGAATTGCCAGTTCGGTCGGGCGGCCCACTTCGAAGTGGGCGGCGCCCATTGGAGTGAAATCAACATTGACATAAAGGATGCCTTCGTTAGGCCTCGTTGCTGTTGGCTGCTGCACATCACAAGTCACCTGCGCAAGCACCCTGTGGACCAGAGATCAATTACACACTACTTCAAGGAATGTTTCACTGCCCATCATCTAGGCAGTGCTGTTTTGTAGTGCTAAACCACCATATTACCAGATTGAAAACAGGGCCATAGTGGATGAAAAGTTTTCAGGAGCCAATTAAAAATAAGGACCATGAAAGAAAAAGTAAAATAGCAACATTTAAAAAAAAATTGCAATGCTTAGCAACGTAGACTAGCGTTTTGAAATGAAATACATCAGACATGATCTGTGAATTAGTCTAGTACGCCTATCTATTAATGTAGATTATGTAAGATTGCAATTGCTGAAATTGAATAGATTGGGGCCCCAACATTTCTTGAACATGTATCTGCACGGTGAATAAATAAATATTGCCGTTCAACAGTGCGTCAATGGCGCGGTGATATAGTGCCATCCGCATGGTAGTAATTGTAAATAGGCGTAATTCAAAATAAAATAAAAATAATCAAAACAAACACATTTAAAGAATATATGTTTGTGATGGACGATATGAGAGATGGATGACAGATGATGATACACTGTACGAGAAGCTAGTAATATGAGAACACGTGACGGTGATAGCTGAAGAATACCTACTTTGTAGCTCCCAACGTGACTTGGCAAGATCCGTAATCGGTTCCGTAGTAGATTTGCAGATTTCTACACTCGTCAAGCTCCCGCCCATCTAGGCGCTATGACAAAACAAACATTAATGTTGTATGTTGGTAAATATGTGCTGCAAGTAATACATGTACCGGTACCCAAAGAGAACAATAAATTAATATTGACTATTGAAATATAAATAGACCATTACATGTCATATTTTTATATGTACCGGTCTATATATACGTGCATATAAAACCATCTTGTAATAATTAAATTTCAAAGGATTGTCTGCGGAGCATTTTTCTCCTTTCATGGCTGGCTGAATTGCCAGTTAATTCTTCCAGTAGCCTTATTCTATAACTTCTGTCTGTTACTTGACTAGTCGAAACTGTTTCGATATCGCTTTGATTCCGTTTCAAACAAATTTCTTTGAAATCGGTATTCCATAGCACCGATGGAAACAGGCATTCATCAGAAATCACAGGAGTTGGAAAAAGTGTGATGTATCGCTTATTTTCAGGTGAAACACATGCAACCACTGAGCCACCGCAGCTTTTCTTATGACTTTACTCACACAGACTTACACACGCACACAAGTGCAATTGTATTCTGTGGGCCGTGACCCTAGTTCGTACAAGTTGAAAATAATACAGACATACAAGTCAAACGTCAAAAAATAACATCACCTGAAAGTATTCGTCTATTATCTTGGAAAACACATTAGAGCTACTAAGATGGCAAGTGAATTGTTTTTATTCTACTATCAGGAATATCTTCTCACTTTCCAACCATTTAAACACTCAACACTTGCGATTACATATTTCATGTAATCATAATTATAACCTCATTAATATCCCATTGCTGGCGCACAAATCCCGCAGTATCCGTTTCGAACATGGTCGAAACGGGAAAATAAGAGCTATGAAATGTCAATAGATCGAAACAGTCCCGTTTCCAGTCGAAATGCATTCGACCGCTCGAAAAAGTTGTTACAGAATAGGGGTCCAGTCCTTTGAAATATTTGTTCCATATGAGCATTGAGTACCAATTCTTCCCCAACCACCCCCTTTCCCAAACCATTGACTTTCCCAAACCATTCCCAAACTAACATGCTTGTTCAACATTTTTGAGGAATACAGTTTCATAATATTAAAGAGAAAGTTTTATTTTCAAGTTAGTAAGTTAGGTTAATGTTTTCATAATTATTTTATCATGCCTGCATTCATCATCAAATAATTAGGGAAGCAAGTTAGGTCCTTGAAGAAATTCGTATATTAATTCCTCCAATGTTAGGTCGAATGGTAAAAAATATCGTGTTTGACAAAATAACTAAAGCTTGCCTTACCATTCTGTTTGAAATCGTCTGTAAGACAAAAGTCTTTTCACAGGTGGTTAGAATTACTTCTTTCATGATAGCTTTGTTGATTACAATTCAACTCAGTAATAGACCTAGTTCAACCCAAGATATCAGTGGTCCTACGCCACCAACTCAATGACCAAAGATATATTTTGTTAGGTTAGGTTAATCTGTAGTTTCCACATGTGAATTCGACATTCACCCAAAACTCCACTTTCGTCGTTAGCCAATGAGAATGTACTACTATTTTTCATCAACAGTTGCGCAGTGTTGCCAAGGCAGCTGTTCGTAGGCAGCTGAAAAAGATGTCTGCTATGGCACTGCAACTAAGCTCTCAAATAGCAAGTAAGTAGAGTAATTCTTTATTCTTTATGGAATTGTTACTTAAATACTTGTAATAATCATATTCATTTAATTTAGAACAACAAGCTGCTCCAGCAGTTAGCCTAGCGTGCCTACATTCGCCATACAGTACTGATATTAAGACCATCAAGAATCCTAGCCTAGCTGCTCTCAAAAGGGGAACTGGGGGCAGGTCCAGCTTCAATGGAGTAGTAGCAACTGTATTCGGAGCTACTGGTTTTCTTGGACGATATGTTTGCAACCGTCTTGGAAAAATCGGTAGCCAAGTCATCATTCCATACCGTGGTGACACCTACAATGTACTCCGGCTTCGTCTTGTCGGTGATCTAGGACAAGTTCTGTTCCAGCCTTATGATCTACGAGATGAAGAATCTATCGCCAAAGCCGTCAAGTACTCTAACGTAGTAATCAACTTGGTTGGCCGTGATTGGGAAACTAAGAACTTCAAGTATGAAGATGTACATGTCATTGGAGCCAGAGCTATTGCACGTGCATGCAAGGAGGCCGGAGTCGACAAGTTGATTCACGTGTCTGCCTTGAATGCGTCAGAAAATCCAACTCCACTCATTTTACCAAAAGGTTCCAAGTTCTTAGCGAGCAAGTATCGAGGTGAACAAGCCGTACTGGAAGAATTCCCGGATGCTATTATCTTTCGGCCATCCGTAGTCTACGGCCAGGAGGATAGGTTTCTGCGATACTATTCCCACATCTGGCGGCATCAGATGCGACTATTGCCAATGTGGAAGAAAGGAGAAGCCACCCAGAAACAGCCTGTATTTGTTTCTGATGTGGCTGCCGGCATTGTTCAAGCAATCAGAGATCCAGATTCGAAGGGAAAAATCTATCAAGCTGTGGGGTATGTCATTATTGAGTATTTATATATGTATGCAGATCTTCGTACTGTTGACCGTGGTACCTGCAGTGGGTTATACAAATCACAATCGCTATACGTACAGCAGACTATTCCAAGCACACCCCTGTGAATTACATATAGATATAATCGGCACATACAGCTCTGTTTCGTGAAACCTTGAATTGACGTAGAAATATACATAATCATTTCTATCTTTAATATGGCTCACCCAAATTACCGTATCATGTGAAACTTTGGATTTATATGGATAATTCATGTACTTACAATAAATACCATAAAAATTTAAATTTCTTCGGAGAAATATTCTCCATATTTTTCCTCCTGGGTTATTCTTATGGAGATTATCAAAATTTAGAAATTGTTTTTGTCTCGAATAGTTGAACCAATCGAGCCTCGAAGCCATAAAGTAGGCCTATCGAGTTCGATGATGATGTATTTGATACCAAGTTTCATCAAAAAAATTATCTTGTTTGACTTGTGAGTGCAAAAACATGTTTGTTTTTCTCGAGTAGGCCTACAGTAAAATTGAGGCTTCGCTTTACTAGTCCAATAACTTTCGAGTACATTCTATAAAATATCTTCCTCATTGTTTTCCTAGTGTTTTATTAATGATTATCCAAGTCAAATTGCATGGCTCATTATTAAAGAAAACGCAGCATATACGTTGTAAGATGAGCGATATACGGTATATGAAATGTGATTGAAAGCTGTAAACACACCTTGATTTTGAAACTATCAAGTCACTGCCTTCCTGTTTCATCTGTTGATCATTTTACAGTCTAATTCATTTTCCTATTGATCCTCCTAATAGCTTCAATTCATATGAAAAATTTCTTTTCAATTTCTCTCTGTAATGGCTAATTCGATTTATATCCAACTTCGAAATAATGTGTATCATTCGTGTGGCCGAGTTCGGTAAAAATTTCAAATATTTTTTCTGAATTTTCCTTACTGGTTTATTCTCATGGGGATTTTCAAAATCATTCTACTCCAAAGTAGTTCAACCGATTGCACCTCAGTGGGTATATCAAGTACGGTAAGGTAATGACGTGTTTGGTTTTATAAATATAGTCGTCGAGTCTTTGCTTACATTCATCCAAAACTTGAAAAATATCCAGATTACAAAGATTCACTTGGAAGTAAACTATAATATAACATATTGCATTATTGAAACAATTTTTACTTTCATTTTTATTTCTGTATATGTAGGCGTACTCATTTGTTGCATGTAACTGTTATTTTATCTCTTGACTTTCCTGCCAACAGTCTATAGAAACTTGTGTGTTTCAGTCCTAAACGCTACCAACTGTCAGAGCTAGTCGACTGGTTCCACCGTGTGATGCGCAAGAATGCCAAGTGGGGCTACATGCGATACGACATGAAATACGACCCGACCTTTGCACTTAGGGTGTCGCTTACCGAGATGTTATCTCCTTCCTGGCCAATCGGCTACTTGCACTGGGAGGGATTAGAGAAGGTAAACAGATGAATTTGTCTTGTTTTGAGCTTTTACGAATTATCGATAGTCTTATGCGTTCAAAAATTATATCTCCTTCAATGAGTGCATGAGTGATGATGGTGAAACATATGTTGAATAATAAAAAGATTTCAAGGCCTGGCAAAAGTACACGCTTGATTATTTTCTTGGCTATTGGTAGATAATCATAATAAGATAGATGATCATAATAAGAAAGTTGAACCAAAGTTTCTGAAAAAACTAGATTTTTTTTGTATCCCAAGTCAAATGTTCAATATTTTATGATCATGTACCATGTAAGTGACATTTCATTGTATCTGTTGTTGCACATACTTGATACTATTCAATCACTATCAGTACGTCAAACTAAATGTTTATTTCTTGAATCTCCCTCAGGAGCATGCTACTGATGTTATTGTTCCGGGAGTCCCAACCCTCGAAGATCTGGGCATCAACTTAACCGCGATGGAAGACCAGGTCCCGTGGGAGTTGAAACCTTTCCGAGCGGGAGCGTACTACGATGAGGAGCTGGGAGAGTTCGAGAAGCCAGCACCTCCTCGTCAGGCTCTTTGCTAACTCAAGTACCTCTTTGAATCCCAACTAAGCTCTTTGCAGGAGGTGAAATGATGTAATACCAACAACTGTTACATGATTATTAGAGATATTATATTGCACATTTATAATGATCAATATACATAATATTGTTGTACAGTAATGGAAATTTGTATTTAATTAATAATAATTATTTGTAGAATGTTAAAAATTATGAAAATTAAAATGTGTAAAAAGAAGCACATGTTACGAGTTGTTATTCGACGCCAGAGGCCTACAAAGGTTGTCGAGACTAGTAATGGAGTTTGGCATGAAATAAAACAACAGATTAAGATTCACGGTAACAATAAAACAAATGGCATATAGAAGCGGAAATACAAACGTGTATAGTTCGCTCAATCGTTTGACAACTGGGCTATCCTGTGATCGTCCTTGCATACCTGTGGCCACATAAACCGAGTGATTGCGCCACATTTGAATAAAATCGAAATGTTAAGCAATGACCCACTTCAACACATGTTTTTTAAATTGAAACTGATGATGTATATGTACAAAAATACCACTTTATATGACCATGAGCATGACTACCTTGACGCAAAATGCCTTACTCTGGATATGACACTATTATCAGGAATTCCTGTAATCCTATTCCTATCACAACCATTTATTCTTTCTGGAATATACTCATCGACTCATCGTACTCCACAGAGCCTTTTAATCCGGTTCCAAGCTATAATCAAATCACCCAACAAAAGAAAACGGAGCACAGGTGGCAGCTGAATGTCACAAAGGTTCCTTGTAATTACCAAAATAAATGAAAATGGAATAGTTGACAGTAACATGATTGTAACAATTTCTTGGGGGATAATCTGTAAGCATGGTATTTCTACAGTTGGTATTATTGTCCACCTTTGGCTTCAACCGTATGGTCACGGATAAACAATGATACAATGGGCCGAGTGGGGCAGCAACGCACAACTACGGATGAAGAGAACAATGATGGTTATACAATTTGGTTAGTCAACGATAAAACTCTTTTTCTCCGTGACACACAATACCTTAAACCTACCAAACAGAACAACTTCAAATCTTACAATCAATATGAGAATATGCAATACTGCTAAGTAGGACTTGATTTAAAGAATATATTTTTGTGATGGATGATGATTATGAGAGGTGAATGATAGATGATGATTATACAGAGTAAGAGAAGCAAGTGATACAAGAAATAATGAGGTGGGTACAGGCTGGCGAAAAAACATAAAGACTAAAGAGAGTACAAAATAACACAAAATGGACATGTGTTGAAGTGGGTCATTGTTGATCATTTTGATTTTTGACTGTGTTATTTTGCTTGGTAAGTTTGAAGATTATTTTGTTCTCTTAATCAATGAATGTGAGTCGACTTAAGACAGGTAAACGATCATTATACAAAGAACACAAAACACAAACGTGGGCGACACTGATATGATAAATGAGAGATACACATCTCTCCTTACAACAATTGATTTGATAGCTAAGCTACCAGCAATACCAACCTCGTGGGAATAATACACCGAACATAAGTGCTATTAGTCAGGAGAGCCAACCGTGCATCATAAAGAAAGATCAATTCTCACGTGCATTTTTTGATAGATGAGCAAGCGGTGAAAAGCCACATGTCCTTAGCGCATCAAACTATTGAAACTGTTCACCTCTTAACTGGCAGTAATTATACTGTACTTGGCTTAGATGCTACATAATATCAACTCACTCTGAACAAAGATGTATTTCAAATACTCCACTCTTAATGGTAGCTGTCTGAAAACATTTGTCAAAATAATTGGCAGCTTATTTCTCTTGGTATTGCTCTGTGGGTAGCCTCGACTGCATGGTTATTTTCTAACAAAAATGATTCCTGTTTTTGACATTATATGGAACAATAATACAAAGTGTGTGTTTATTATAATAATAATAAATAATTTGTTTGTTCCAATATTTTATAGGTATGGGACTTATGTCTATCCATACTGTACTCTCTAGCAGGACTTGGATTTTTAAGCGATTAATGCTCAACACTTTAATAATTCAAAATGTATGAATTGGATAAAAGGAAAAGAAACAACAGAAGCTTACCGAGGTTCATAAGTAGATAGGCCTCTCCCTTTTACCTCGGGCTATTTTCCTATACACACCCATAATTCAAAATGGGTATTTTTGGTTGCTTTGAATCTTGAATTAAAGAGGGTCTAATGTAGGCCTACTTATAGTCGCTCCTCAATATTCAAAATGTACAATATTGCAACTTGAGATTATAATCAAATGAATTGGGTAAAAGGGAAAGAGAGAACAGCAGCTTACTGAGGTTCACAAGTATTGTGGAGAGTCATTGACCAGAGATGAAGATTTTCACACGAGATTTTATTTTGACGTTTCTGCTATTGCCTTGGTCACAGTAGAGTCTACTCTACTGTCTGACCTACTCTACTGTGACCAAGGCAAGAGCCGAAACGTCAAAAATAAAATCTCGTGTGTAAAAAATCTTCATCTCTGTGTTTTATCAACTGCTCTCCACCATAAGTAGGCCAGGCCATACTTGTGAACCTCGGTAAGCTGCTATACTCACTTTCCCTTTAACCCAATTCATATATTAAGCTTCAGGCTATTTTCCTATACACACTTAGATTATAATCACACATTGGAAATCATTTTTGTTGAAAACTTTGACGCTTTTCCGTGTTGTCTAGCAATTAATCATCAAGATTGTATTAAGTAAATTGCTATGCTAAGGTTGGCCCTCCCAACAATCACCAGTACTTGATTTAGTCCGCTCGATTATGATTGGGCGGTTGGTCGAGCAGCTGTAAGATGTGATCAACCGGTTCTGGGCGGCCATCTTCTCCGATCCTGCACGGCTGTACGATGCCGTCTCGTGCCAGTCGGTCCATCATGTTTACCAACTTCATAGCTTCATATTCCTTCTGTTCATCAGTCATGGAGGCCACGGGATCTACAACAAATCGTCGCTTGAAACTAATCCTAACATGTGTGACATCATCGCCATCATTCCATATCACACTACGTACGGTTACTTGTTTTTTTACTCTATTTGTTTATTGTTTAATATCACTTGAATAACTGTTGAATTTAAGAAATATAGATATGCAGATATGCCTACTATAATATAAATTAGGGTTTACATAGGGTAGCTCTATGGCTGAATCAAGTTAATCAATCATTTATGTATATAAATATATATATATACAACAATATATGCGAATAATTGTTTATTTCAATATTCTAATTCTCAATATTTTCACTATTTCAATTCTGTAAGTACATTTTTTAATGTACCATACCACGTTGATGAGAATTTTTTATGTACAACCTTTGAAAATGTACTATAGTACATGTACCTTGGACATCACTATGCAACAAACAGAGAACTCACTTAAGACTAAGACTTGATCTTAACCCAACTTGATCTCTTAACCCAACTGCCGTATCTTTAATTTCAAATTTATAAATATAAAGGAGATAAAATTTATATTGTGGTAGGCTATTTAATGGAGTAATTTGATTAAATATAAAATACATTCACATGAATATTACTCTCCTAAATATATAGGTACATGAATGGGAAATAAAAGATATGGCAATTGGGCTAAGTGATCCTTCAGAACAGGCACAATGTACAGAACAGGAATTAGGTCCCAGCAAGAAACGCTCATCTTAGAATCTGACCTTCGTGCGGTGGCTCAACGCGCCCAGTTACTGGGTTTATCTGATTCCTGCACTTCTTGTACTCCTCCGTGTCGCTGTCCTCGCTGTCCGACGAGAAGTTGGAAGATGGGGGCTGTGATTGACCGAGCATCAAGCCACGGTTGGCCAATAAACCAGCAGCATTGCCGTACCCTGTGTACTTCACCATGCGGATGACTGCGCACACAAACAAAATGGAAACCAAGTTGATAACCAAGTAAAGAAAAATGTCTTGACTATACAGCCAGTTTTTTTTGTTCAATGTTGCTTAACGACTCCACCAACAGCTAGGTTACACGGCGGTACGAATGAGCGGATGATAATGGAACGATGAAGTGATGGTAAGTGAAAGGACGTTAACAAAAACCCATGGTGACTCAAGGTGACTCAAGTTTCTACCACTAGCGATAGTTGACTTGGCCACCGGGGCGGCTGCTATACAGCCAGTAAAGTGGATAAACTGTGTTTCTTGTGCACATTAGGATAATGATAATGTAAAACTTATTTAAAGCCATACCCGTGGCTCAGTCAACTAACGTGTACTGTGTTAGAAACTGAAGCCACGTTGGGCGTGGGTTCGAGTCCCGCATAAGGCATGGGTTATTGTGAACGTCCCTTCACCCATCATCACTCCCTTGTTTCATCATCTGCTTATTCGTACATTCGTACATTCTCATTCGTATAAACTAGCTGTTGGTGGGGTCGTTGCACAACGAAGTATTGAAGTTATTTCTAAGTAATAAGGTAAGTTCATATTTGGGTTATTTGGATAAGGTAAGTTCATATTGGGATGTCCAGTGCTCAGGGTCTCAGTAATTTTGCCCATATTTTTAAAATTAGTTATCTGCTCACCGTTCTCCTTGCAAAGAACAAACAGCAGGTCAGCGGCCAAGTCCCTTACTGGTGTAACAGGCGATGTAAGAAGGCGACACAGTTTGTTACGTAGTGTCGACCCCTCCTCCGGTCTGGCTATCACCTCATAGAGTGGAGGAAGCACTTGCACGCGCAGCCACTTGCGTAACAGGCGATGTGACCGAGCACACCCTAGCAATACCGTCAGGATCGGAGACAGACTTTCCAGCTGGAATTTAATACTCTGCAACACAAATGAGATATGAGTAAGATTTGATACACGGCTAATAAAATAACTGCCAAACTTCGGTAAAGCTACTAACCTCAGAGGTATTATCTAGCCGATTGTTCAGGAAATCAAGTAGAACAGCTACAGCCTCCATATTTCTTCCGTCATATTCCAGTTCCTTGGCAAGATGCGGTGCCTCCATTTGCAGCGGCGTTGTCAACTCTTCGTAGCAATTACTGGAAATGCTCATTAGAAGATTAACTGTATGTATTCGTAGGTCAACTTGTTTATCCGTTGATTCTGCTCCACAAAGAAGTAGATCATGTAGAATCGAGACAAGCCGTAAAAAATGAGCATCCTCCTCTTCATCTGTTAGTACGTTTCCTCCATTCTTGACTGTCAAGTTGAATAAAACTTTCAGTACCTCTGATGCCAAAGCAATCTGATCATCCGACAGAATGGCACGAATATCTAAAGCTGCTCCTCTTTCCTCACCTCCTGCCTCTTTTAAAATCAAATCAAGTGTTTCCATGAGATAAGTCAATCCATGAAGCTGTTCTTTAAGACGTGGTCGAACTTCAGCCGATAAAGCAGTAATGAGGAAGAGAAGTTTCATGTCAAAGAACTTGATTTCTTGTGGTAGTTCTCTGTCTCGATACGTTCTGAGACGCATAACGACACCCTCAACAGAATGGTTCTTGGAGCTGATTCCTTGAGCTGTCGTACTGTTAAATATCAAGTTACAGAGACATTTTAGAGCTTCCAGAACCACACTATAGTCAACAATAGGCTGATTGATTTGTGATAGTGCTTCTTCTTGGGTCACGAGACCTGCATGATGAAGGATGATTTCCAGCCATGTATCGCAGACCAAGTCATTAAGTTCAGTCTTGTCACGGCTCAGGATTCGAATACTAGCCAGGCTATATTTATGGCACGCTGAATCATTTGGATTTTCCAAACGTTTCACCAGAGCAGTCCAAAGCTTACGCCGCTTACCGGATGCGTTTAAATCATTAAATGTGAATATTTGGTTATTCTGAAAAGTTTAAAATATAAATTATAGGCCTATAGGTGCAACATAAAATGAAGTTTACTGAGCTAGATATCCTATGACAATAACTACAGTAAAAGACTGCTTCCTTGTATTACAAACATAAATATATAACTATATGTTTTTATATATATGTATCATAATCAGATTTAAAATGCTTGGCCCCTCCCCCAAAGTTATTTGACAGCACGACCAAGCTATGAAAACCACAGTTTTAACGTAAAGGATCATCGAAAATCTTACCTTATCGATAAATTTTTTAAGAATGGTATTAACGGCATCTGATTTTTCGTGTTCCAAGCATTGAATTTCATTTTCCTCCATTGTATAGTGAAAATTAAATGATTGTATCCCAAACGTCAAACGAATTAAGGATCATAGCCTACCGCCATTTTAGATTAGAACACAGGCTTCTAGATCACCATCCTGATTCCTGAGTGATATCGTTTCGACTCTACCGGCAAATATTTGCAGTATATGACTGGCGCAAATTATAATTAGCAACAAGTAAAAATCAGAGTAGAACCAAAGGTAAAACATTCTTAAAACAAACTGTTCAAGTTTGAAGTTTGTTTTCAAGTTTCAAGTTTGAACAAGGAGAATAAAGTTGAATAGTTAATTTGATTTGATTACTTAATCATAGCTTGATACTTCAATAATTTCAACTTTGAACCATTATTATGTGTACCAAAATATTACAACAATATTACATGTAAAATGTAAAAATGTAGAAAAATTCAAAAAAATAGGAGGCTATTTAGGAGGCTATAAAATAGCCTTCCAAGGGTGGCTGTGCTGCCTTTGAAATGCTCACGGCCTATCCTGCCTACCCGTACGTGACGCCTCTGAATCCAACCTACCTTACCTACCAATAATAGAAACCTATATATAAAAAATAATAAGCCCCTTTCAAACTTGTACTTTTATAAGTAACTTTTATATTATATAAAACCTTTCTACTGGTTGTTCAAGTTCAGTAATACATTCTAAATAGGCCACATGAGTACAGTAATTCATTATTTTCTTGTATTTAATGGAAAACTTGCCATGAAATTGGCGAGCTAAGCGACTGTAGTATCTTCCTAAGATTTACGATCAGGCGTGTCGCTCTTCACCGTCGTTACACAAAGTAAAACTAGGAAATGGACAAGACTGAAATGTAGGCTATAAAGTACAAACGCTATTTTTGTCACACACTTTCAAAAAGTTTTACTTCAAGAAATAACTCAATTTATCACTTACATAAAAAAATCAGCAAAACATTGCTTTTGGCAATGTTTGCCACAATATGATGGCAAGAGTTTATATAACATTCATACATTCTTAATTTAAAAGCAACATGTATTTTTAGCTCAACTAATTTGACTAATTTGTGACATTAATAAAATTCATTCAATAATAATTATCAAAAGATGATGGCTTTCTCGACGAGTCATCATAAATCCACTAATTGAAATAATAATAATAATGTGTATCCAATACGGTACAAAATATTGAAAATTAATTGTTTTTGGAAAGAGTAGTTTTGAAAGTACAAGAAACAGATTTTAAATGAAGGCTCTGAACTCTGAAGAGTTCAAGAGATATTCCAAATTGAAGTACCGGTAACAAATTTTACATGACCATAGTAATTATATTGCAAAATTATAGCATTGCAATAGAACATAAGACAAAACGTATTTAGCATACTTCATGTATTGTGATTGACAGAACCCAATTCACCAGTGAGAGTAACAATAAAACAAGAGCGTAAATACAATGGCCGGCAAACTTCTAACTGCAGAATTGACTGCAATGTCCTTGTTCAAATGTGTGCTCACTTTTTTCTCTTACTTTTCCTGAATTACTTTATTCATCATTTTGATAAAAACTACAACTTTTGGTGGGAAATACAAGGATTCCCAAAATCAAATAATTAATTTCATATCCGTGCATCGAGCTCTCGTCTAGAGGCCCAGTGAAATGCGTACACATAATGTTGAACTGTCTACAATTAACAATGAAGAACCAACAACACAATTAACAACCAACATGCCACTTGTGCGATATAAACTTCAGGTATTAACAACACTGACGTCTTCACCTTGCTCGCAAACTGGTGAAATAACACTAACAGTCTGAATCTCTTTCGGTTCCACTTCCGAGCATGTTGTTGATTTTACATGACTGTGAGGTTGCTCCGAGTGGCTGTGTGTTTGTTCTGCATCGCGCTCACCATCAACAAGACTGTTCTTTATATCGACAGGGCTGTGATTATGTAAAGAACCCATGTGACTGTGACCATGATGTGAATCAACATGGCTTTGTTGCTTGGCTTTAGTATCTCCATGGCTATGTACGTGCTTGAAATCTCCTTGGGTGTGACTATGTGAAGAACCCGTATGGCTGTGTCCATGGCCATGTGAATGACCGTGTCCGATGGAGACCGATAGAAGGTCAGGATTATTAGACGAACAACAATGCTGACTGTGGCAAAGCTCGCCCGGACACGACACAAGACATTTGTTGTCTTCGAGTGAAGGAAGCTCGGACAAATTACTGTCATTGTCAGCCTGCAAATAATCACCATTTGTTTTTCAAAAAACAAATTGTCTAAGCTATGCACAATCATGAACCAGATACAGATAATAGAAGTAGGCCCTATGTCATATTATGTTACATGGACTATAATTTAACTGGAAGACCGTGTCAAGTTGAATGCGATTAGAAATACTATTTATAAAATTAGTGTAGCCCTAACTATTTGATATAAAACAGATCTTGATGAATAATATCTGGTGACAAGCTGAAAGCTCATTGTACATGAAAATCTATTTTCTCTAAACCAACGTGTAGTTTTCCAATTGCTTGTGGTATTAAGATTTGTATTAATTCATTTATGAATTCACAAACGCGTCTCATTTTGACTGATTATAGGGATACACTAGATCAAATACTGAAAAAAAATATTAAATTCCAGTTTTTATAGCACCTATAGGATGACTAGGCCAGTAAGAAAAAAATAACGGTTAATTTATTATAATTTTGCTTATGGGTTTTAGTTTAACCACTTCAGATGTTTTTGAGAGACCAAAAAATATCATGCATCCTTGCTTATCTCACTACGACACTTGTGGCATTCCATAGTACAGTAATAAAGAAGAAATAAATGAGCAAGCTATACAGATAAAATTTTTACGGAAACATCCATGGATAGACATATTACTTATTACTTAGTACATTTTTCAAAAATATTTATGAAGAAAAAATCTAAATTAAAAGTCTTAAAAGATTATATAATATAGATATAGGCATTCAAGTAATTCAAATTACCTTAAAGAACTCAGGTTGAATGGTGACTTGCGTAATTCCTTGTTCATAAAAGAAATCTGTAATATCGTTGGTAATTCTGATGTAATCCTGTAACAATAACACACACATATTGTCTCAAGGCCAGGTAGGTATCGGCATCCGCTTAAATACGTTAGTGCAAATTACATACACTTTATTAAACAATTTTATTTCTACTTATTCATTCATAGTTTCTATTTACAAAATAATGGTATCAATCAATGGTGAAATATTGACAATGTCTGTAAAGTATAAACTATAATTATCAATTAATCTATGGATGTAAAATGAAAGTCAATAAACAATAAACGAACAATAACCACACACGCACAACATTCGGCCCACTCTCCTCACCAGCAAAATCGTATCTATTTGCTCGTTTTTGTTCTCGTGTGCGAAAAACTAAATACGGTCCACGTTTTCCACCCACTGTTTGTAGATGCTGTGCGTGTAGCACTGACAAGTGTTCCACATTTTCTTTTGATTTATGTTATTCATTTACAAATCTCATCACGCATTTAGCAAAATTGTGAAGGTACAGTAATTAATCTGTATTATTCACGTTTCAATTGACATTATTTTCGTTTTTCCTTTGATTTTTCACGAATGTGCTACTATTTCTAGTACTTGAGGAATAGAAATATATACCATAAATGAACAAATTTTTAACCCCACAGTCCTATCATTTATTTGAAAAAACACAAACAAACCAAACAGCCAGCTTACCTTGGGATTGAGAAAAATAATATGCGCTGTTGAGAAAACCCGCGTCGAAGTGAGCTGCCATACGTGTAACTCATGTACGTTTAAGATATCCGGGAATCCCTTCAACAGCTTCTCCCGTATAACGTTGATGTCAATATGATCCGGTATGGTCTGCAGTAGGATCAATCCGGACTCTTTCACTGAAAAAGACCAATGTCACTGTAATTTAAAAAACAAAGGTTAAAAATAGGACTATAATAATATTGAATTTACCAAGAAAATGAAGGTTATACGATGACTAGATTATGAAATTTACTCATAATTTATTGATCAGTCAACTGTTAGCATAGTTGACCGCTAACTAGAAACCGCTAGCGATAGTTCACCGAGCCATAGGGGCGGCTTACGAAGGTATAATTTCAATGTTTACTAACTGTACGGGATGCTGAGCGCAAGCAACACGACAGCAGACATGATGGCCATGACTGGGTCGACATACTTGGCCACCGATTGGTCAGTATAATAGACAATGATCGAGCACACAATCACAAACAAACAGCCTATCACATCGCGGCACATCTCTCTCGCTCCCTGGCGGGTTGATGCTTGAACCTAATGATAGAAAATATATTATATTATTACAAGATAGATAGATGGATCGATTTTTATTCACAATACACATTAAATACAATGTTACGTTTTGTCAACAACCAAAAGGTTTATAAAGTATACTTAAGGCTATATCACTTAACACTACCTTCTTGCAGAAATTCTCTCTCTCTTGAAAAATTCTTTTTCTAATGGATATTGTTTAACATTATTTTTAAAACAAAAGAAAGACTTTTTAGAGATAATATCTTGAGGTAATGCATTAAAAAACACTTTCAGATATAAGTATAAGATAAAAGTATATGAACAGTGTTTACATAGAGGGGAGTCAGTGCGGTTTTTATAATCGATAATCTACCCTTCCCAGAAAAAGACCATACATCCAAGGATCTGACCATCACCAACTGAATTTAATTATAAAATAAAGTACAGTAGTGTACATTTCCTAACGCACCATCCAGAAAACTACCAATCAACCATACAAAATATTAATACAAATAGAATTACAGAAGAACCTCTTTAGTAAGTTTCTCTTTAGTACATTTTTCACCTTGGTAAGTTTTATTTTTTGATCCCATCTATATGCTCCCACATGTTAGATAGTTTCTATACCAAGTTTTTCACTGTAGTATTTTTTTTTTGTCTGGTCCCCTGATAAAGTAGTAAAGAGGTTCCACTATATAACATTTGCCCAGCAGAAACAAAATTATAATCTAGAACAACGTCAACAGAACTGACGCTAACTCGTCAAAACAAAGACAATTCCGTCTACTTCAGGACGAGACAAGTGGTCACCTTATGTTGGACTGATTGTAATGTTGTAATGTTGCCTACCTGTACTTCTTGTGGGTTGCGCGATTGCTTGGACAAGCGGCGCTGGCCCCGGCGCACGCTGTCCTTGCCCATGCTGTGATCCAGAACCACTTCGCCACTCTCGGTCACGTGGAGAAAACTGCCCTGGTGGAATGTGTAGCCTACAAACAAACCAACAAATAAGTAATGACGTAGTGAGACCACATCTCATTTCAAAAGGGAAAACTACCACAAAGACATCATCACCAGAAGGGCCTGTGACACACTTCATTGAAAATATACAAAAATATATAAAAAAAATATAGGCCTATCAAAGAAAAAAAAATATATATAATTACATTTAGGTACGGTAATATATATTTTCAATTCAATACTATTACCTATTACGTAGGCTTTTATTATTGTTACTATTATTATTTCCAATATTATCTCTGCAAATGATTTATTATAATATTTGTGGATATTCCGTGACCGTGTCCATGTATGAATATTGGGAAAAAAAATAAAGGAATCTCAACTTTCAAGAAACTTCTCAAAGAAATTAATTTTTAAGAAACTTTTCCAACAACTTTTCTAAGAAATTAAGAAATAGATTAATTCAGAAACAATCACCTCCTATCATGAGATAGCAAACGCCATTGAGTAGTATCCCCGCAGCTCCGACGCACATGACTGGTATCGGGTGATGCATCTCGTCGTGATGATCGATGTGTACGAGTGTCTGAAGAGCTTCGACCGTCACGGAGAAACACAACGAAGCGAGGAACACACAGCATATGAGCATGACGAGGACGTCAATACGAGCCCAGCCGAACGTGTTACGCAAACGCCGTTCCCTTACAGACGGCATGTGATGAGCGTGCGTACACTACACACGAATGGGTGTTATTCATAACAAGGATAAATTCATACTTCTAGATGGGTTTGAATGTGATATTATTTTTCTCTATTTTTGGGGGGAATATCTTCTAGAATGGATGATTGATTTTAAATTGCGTTGTGATGTTTCAAGAGTGGAATCTGTAGAAAAGTAATTACTGAAATGTTTAACAATTTGTTATGTTTATGTCAATAGAAACCATACATATTTGGAACCATATAAAATGGTAAATAAATAGATAGGTAGACAATGATATGAATAAATAAAAATACAGGGATTTGATAAAGTTAAAGTGACTGAACACTTAAATAGTAACTCTTCTCAAAAGAAGTATAATCAAGAATTATTCCATGTTTCTATAATATCATAAAACTAAATTGATTAAAACAAAATGCTACCAAATACACGTAACAACGAAAATTCAAACTGTCTAAATAATTTAGCTAAAATAAAAGCTTTGTTTGCCTATCTTACTAGAATATGAAATTTATCATAGAGTATAAACTGTACATAAATGTGTGATGTAGACTGGCAAACACAATCATTATATGAAATATAATAATAGAAGCATATAGAATACCTCCTGTCTGACGATAAAATTTAGCCAAACTTGAATGCAATATTATACACTAACCTTGCATAGGAATATATACATGCCATTTATAATTTCAGACTGTAAGTAACTGAGAATAATATTATCTGGGTGATTTTCATATTTTATACCATTTCTCCTCACTCACACCGTGTGCACACATTGATCTAACATGTCGAGCAAGAGTAGGAAAACTTACACTTTTTACTCGAGAACACTTTACACTACACAGACGAACTGCCACAGTGTAAATTATAGTGTACGACAGACTACCGGTCACAAACCTATTGTTTTTAATTTTGACGGAAATTATTTTTAAATACCTGTATGGGACTACTGACAAAGATGTGTGTGTTATTTTAAATTGAAAACTTCAATTTTTATATATATTATTGGTGCAAACCTAGAATAAAATGTAAAAACCTAAATATGTATATAGTATGATATCTATAACAGTAGCTATGGCCCATCACTTCCTACAAAGATCAGTATTAATTATTTGTAGTGATGTTAATGTTGAAGAGTACCGTACATACTTCTAGTGGTAGAGCTTGATTTGCATGGAAAAAGGCAAACGAGAGAGACAACATTCTTCATAATATGGATATAAATGCCAAATGAGTGAATAAAAAGTTAATACAACAGATAAATAAACACACAAACGTAATCAGAAATGCTATATGTACAGGCAGAATGTTAAGTAGGTACGTGTTATGTAAGATTTAATAATTGGAGTTAGAGTCGGTTTTACCAATGGATAATTAAGTATTAATTAGTTCATTCATTATTGATTAAGGTATGAAAATAGCATACGTAACAAAGAGTGATAACAAGTTAATTCGCTAATTATTGCTCAATTCACTAATCATCAGTTGGTAAAACCGACCTTAAAAAGTTGACATTATGTAACGCTACTGAAAATAAAAAAACATCCCTGTATAATTTCTCCACATCATCAAAATTTGATTTAAAAGTTCAAAATCAATAACCCAAATGATTTATTTACAATGAATAAATGAATCTGTAGTTAGACTGAATATAGGAAGAATACATGGGATATTGGATGAAGATTTTTGAAAAGAATCAAGATACAGTATTGTGTTACCAAATAAAATTATAAGTACCGATAATACCACTATTTAAATACTAGTCATTTTAAATATGATGTACTATCAACAAAATAAAATGGAGGAAGAAAACAATATACCGGTACCTTGTTATATTTCGAAATTTATTGTCAATCGGATTTAGAATGAGGATCGAATAATTTACGTAAATAAATAAGTTTACTGGATTATTAATAAGTTTAGTTGGTTCATAACGATATAATTCACCCTTGTGATGCCCCGTTCGAACATTAAATATTTGTCATCCTTAGCCTTAATTGAGGAAAATTCTTAAAATCCCATCGAATTGATGGTTTAGCCAATAAATACTATTATACTCTACTATTACATACGCTATTCTACTCAGTACACCGCTAGTACATACTGTTATTAAAATTAGTTAAATTACTATAAAAATAATTTACTTCCCCAGTTTCAGGGTGTGTATGAAGTTTACTCCACATTACTTGTTATTTATAGATTCATTTACAGACTTTACTTTCAAGTTTCAAACTATATAAGTGCTCTATAATTTTTGATATAACAGTGCTATTTCTCCACTCCTTTGTATAACGTATGGCATACCTTAATTCAGTAAAGTATTATTCCATTTGTAGTAGGTACTTTGGAGTATTAGGTAAATAAACACATAGCGGTCTACGGATAATACAAAATTACAATCAGCACTAAATAAAAGATGTAGCTAAGCTTTGCAGATCTAACGCATAATTTATACGCAGGGATATGACCGGTGATATTATTAACAATATTTTCAGTGATCGCTATATGGGTATCCTAAATAGTAAGATATACCAAAACAGACGCGTGGAATTGGTGAAGTAGCAATCGGTAGCTAAGGTAATGGTTGGTATTGTTAGTACGGGTTAAAGCATGATGATTACCCCAGCAGGTCTTTGATGGTTGATCACAGATGTCTTCTCTATCTCATCTCCGCTGGATGCGGCAGCCTCATCGTACTGGTTCTTCTCGGTCACTGCTAGATTCACAGCACTCTTCTGCAACATAGGTGGGGTTGCGGTGCGGGAATAAGGGAGGTCTTATTATATAACTGTTGAAGTACGGTACTCTTCGTACGATACGTTGCTATATACACGCTTGTTGAAACCCAGTTCTCGGTAGTGTGCTAATCTTTTTCGTACGTTATCGAACTGCAGTTCCGTGTCCTATATAAATAAAAGTTGATTCATATTAATGTTTCTACTAATTCTCATAATTTACTGTTCTATACTCTTGACAGAAAATAATTGATCAATAAGACATATTTTGATTAAAGATAAAATTCAGTCCTTTTTTACTTGGACATATTAAAAATAGCAAGCTGAGATTCTATAGTGATGCCTTCGGGTATCAAATTAGGAACCGGGTACCTGACCGGAAAGAATATAAAAGAGTGAAGAAGAAAAATCATTCGTGGCAATTGTTCAGAGATGAATCATCCATATAACAGATCCCGAGATGAGTATATCAAAGTGAATCAGTATAATTAAAATAACTGTACCTAATCATACAAGGGGTATGCTGCTTTTTTTTAAGATGAAAATGGGTACTTGAGGGAAAATGTTGGAGAAACACTACACTATAGACTGTAGGACTACCGATATAAAGTCTTAAATTTAAAGTAATATGCCTCCTTTGTAAAACGACAATACTAAAACGAACAATACTATTATAAATTGAAGCAAAACGTGGATTCAAGTTGAAGTGGTGTATGTACAGATCTGAAATAACTAACATTGTTTGCATTAACACTTTTCTAGAGTACTAAAACAACATGACTCTCACGGTAAATGAGTTCACGTAAAGTAACCTGTCGTTGCCTTGCTGTTGTAAGCAGAGATAACAGGTCTAGACAGCACAAGCAGGAAGGCTTTACTCACAGCATTGCTTTTTCTTATCACGTGGATGACACAAGTAACCACTATTGCTACGATATGCATTTAATCAACGTATATGTTCATTACTACATACGTCTAATTGTACCACAGTGATTGTACGAAGACTATTTAATTCGCGTCTTCTTTCTTTTGTATTCTAGTTTGAATGTTTTTACCTTATTTTAATGAAATTACATGAGTCTATATGCAGGGCCGTATTAAGAAACAGGTCCACGAGGTTCGGGCCTAGGTCGTCAAATATTTATGGGGCGTCAAATTTTCATCACATCATTGATATTAATAAATACATTATTAAAACCATTACATAAAGTTGTATTTATTTGAAAATATGTGTTTTAATATTATATACATTCTTATTATGAGATGTCAACTCACGATTACAGAGAGTATTTTATAAAAATTCTCAGAACACATTTATTTAGAAAGTATGTATCTGATAGCAAATTACTTTTGAAGAAAATTTAGAGGTAGGTGATTTTACAATCTTACGATTTTACAAGGTGCCAACAATTTTTGGGTCTAGGGATGCAAAATGTCTTGACACACAGCCCTGCCTATATAATTCATGGAAATAGTCAGTAATTAAATGTGAAAAGCAACAATTAAGTAGGCCTAGATAAATATGATTAATCATATAATTATATTTACTTGGGGAAATATGAACAAAAAAAATGAAACTGAACTGGATTTTTATGCTCAATAAATTGGGACCCAAAAGCTTCACATTAGCTTAAAATTCAAGTAGGCCTACTATACCCATTACTTTTTGAAAAAATGTATACAAAAAGAGCAACATGCAGTGACTCAAGTGTAAACACATAAAGCAGTCAGCAAAATACATTCATGATGGTACGTCCCCAATAGCAGTAGCTTATATTCTATAAAGCTCACTAGATAATCGTACAAAAAAAGAATTCACGTCCTTCCAAGAAGAACTATATAGAATTTTCTTACGCCGATAGAAACATTATTAGAATTCGCACAAACATATTACTAAAAGCTTTGGCAGTACCTAACGACTGATGTCTAACATATTTACCCACGAAAGGGTGTGTGTACCCCAGCACAAGCTAAGCGGAACTTGAGAACGAATCAACCAATAGTGTACGGGCACCGGGCATGACACCAGCAGCTTACCTTGATAGTAATAATACACCCTGATAACGCTATCAGGTTACAAAGCATGTGGAACGAATCGACCAATAGCGTAAGAGCATGGGTCATGTGACTCATGACCAGCTGGACGACAAAGAAGAGAACTGTCAGGAACAGCATCACGTAAAGCTGCACTGGACGGAACTTCCGGAACCACTCCTTGATAGCCATCCTGAAAGAAAATAACAGATTGTCAACATTGATGCCACCTTGGTGTGAAAGCAAGACAAACTTTGGATATTTTGAAAAGTTAATGATCAATGTTACTTATTTCAACCAGACAGATCTCGTTTTGTGTTTCAAATAATAATGTCATGAACATTTCACATGTGATGACACATGTGTAGGCCTATGCCAAGTTTCAATAAAATGTATTCTTCTGTTTGACCTATGGAGCGTGGAGCAAAATGAAAAATTTAATTTCTTCCAAGTGCATCGTATTGTAAAATTGAGTCTTCGCTTTCTCTCATCCAATTACTACGAAAGTTACAAAAAATTCAAATTGTAGTCTTGAAGTTTCCGACTCTACGATTTATTAGTTTTTATTTTATACCCATCTTGTTCACTTTTAACCGTACATTTACACATTTAATTACAATTTGATTGATTAAGTTAATTAATTTAATTACTCTGAAAGTTACAAAAACCAAGTATGTGGCGAACAATATGGATTCATTTTATTGCAAGCTTTAATTTAACACCCATTTTACCCATTCCGTATGCTATTTACAATTTTAATTACAATTTTATCGATTCATCCAATTTATTTAATAACTCTGAAAGTTATAGCTAGTCAGCTTGTGGCCAACCATTTTTGGATTTCTTTTGTTGTTCCATGTTTTTGTCAGGATTTGAATGAACGTTATTCAAATTGACTTCACTAACGTCGGTGCCTCTGAGGGCGAAAGTAACTGGACTTATCCTGCAGCTGATATAATTCTATATAATATATAATTCTATAATAATAATAATTTAATTATGTAATTACAATTCAAGCTGATATAATCCTGATTCCTTAGTATTGGATAGAAAACAAACTGATACAGACTGAAAGATTGGGCACTCAATCTAGCACATATTTGTTTCAAGAATACATTAATGAAAGTGTAATTTCAAATAGATCGAATTTTTCGATTTTAAAATTACTATACTTAGTTTAATACTGCTTAGACGTTATAAAATCTTTGAATTAGGTTTGAGTGAAATGCTTTAGTGAAATGATTAGTAAACTTATAAGTATACCTTCTCTCTGTAATGCTTGATATCTTGTTAGTAATACTATGCCACGGTCGTCTTGAAATAACTGATAATAATACCAAGAGGCAATTATATGAAACTACAATCTACAACAGCCTGCTTCTGTGACATACTCGAAGTGCGACCTCTGACCTCAACAAGAGTGACTAATAAACCAATATGCACCAACCGTCAACAACGGTAATGTTGAATTCTTCTGGGGTAAAACCATTGTCTAGATGATAAAATACCAAAGCACTTCAAAATCGGCGGGGAAGGATGCAGAACACTCACCATAGCTTTGTTCGTTTGTTTGTTTCCAGTTTTAAGAATCTCAGTTAAGTACTAATCCACTAATTATTAGTTGAGGAACTAAAATAACATATGTAATCAAGAGTGATAACACGTTAATCCGCTATATACCTTAGGTCCGGTTTTACCAACTGATTAATGGATTAACTTGTTAATAATACTCTTGGTTAAGGATGCTATTTTCGTACCTTAACTAATAGTTAGTGGATTAACAATTTACTAAGATTCAGTCGATTTACTCCGAATTACGTTTTTTCTGGGCGAAGTTAGTTAGTATTTTAGAGTAGAATTAAACACGTTGTCGAGTAAAAACTGTACGTGCATGCATTTCTTTTAATCTTTCTTGTTTAGTTTTCCCCAGCTCGTTCGTGTAGTATGATAGTAATTAGTAATTACATACACCACATAATTATCTTTTGTAACACCTAGAATCGTTAAACTCGTTGACTATGTTGTTATTTTGCCAAATAGGTTAAATCGAAATACTCGATTTTCGAAATACTGGATCGAAATACTCAATGCTCTCTTGGAATTTTTTTTTTATTAGGGGTATATATTATTGTAGTGATAAAAATTAATCGATTCTTCGAATTTCTTCGTGTCAGATCGTAGAAGAAACTTGTAAAACTATTATGAATATTGCAGGTAAACATTGGCAATAAACTACCAATTTTCGATAATTGTTAAACTAGAAATAACAAGAAAACGCAGCTGATGTGTTTGGTAAATGCTTTGCAATTGTTTGAGAGGCAGTTAACGCTAGCCCTTTATTATTAACAACATACATTTTATGATCTACGTTTCTTGATTAATTTTTCCAATTAAAATGTATTACACTTAAATTCACCAGTTTGTCACCTTTATATTTTTTCATCAACTATAAAAAATACATACACAGTTACTATAAAAAATACTAGTATCTAACACTCTAACTTTATGTAATGTGATTAACTTAAAAAAAAACACTATCAAGCCATGCTGTTTTTTTTTCAAGTAGATAGTACGCTGTTGTTTCAATTAAAAATAACTCGTATATAATGAATGTTGTAAACTGGTAAAGTATACCACAGATTCCAATGGTCGTATCTCTTTCAACAATGTGTGATAGACATATCATGTTAATAATTCTTGCTTTCAAGTAGATATCACAGTAAGAACGTTTCCAATTGAGCGTATAGACATGATCTTATTATCGTGATTCCAGTGAAGAATGTAAACATCGTTCACTGTCAGCTTCTCTGTACACCTCTTATCTGTCTCTTATCAGCTCCTTCATGTTCTTGTTAGACCACGTGTAAATGTCTCGTGTATCCAGGGCATATCTTGACGATGACGGTTAATTGATTATGGTGTACACTTTTATTTGAAAATCATTTGTGTGTTTCATAAAGGTTGTTAAAAAAAAGATTAAATGAGAAAAGATATGATTTGAGATGCTGGAAACAAATTATTATTCTCGTGTGTGGGCTGAATTATGATAGATAAATGGAAAAACAATTCAATAACTTCAATATTAGTGTATAAAATAATTATGAATTGAATGTGTGGGTAGATACTATAGATATTGAGATATTAGATACTGGGTTGTTTCGTCGCGTCGTGTGAGTTGAATTGTTACTCGACGTTTCGATCTCCATGTTGAGATCTTTCTCAAGATATAGTCTGGTTAAGAAGAGAGAACAGTCTCAAAAGAAAGAAAGTCACTCTTTTTTCTGAACCAGACTATATCTTGAGAAAGGTCTCAACATGGAGATCGAAACGTCGAGTAACAATTCAACTCACACGTCGCGACGGAACAACCCAGTATCTAATACCTCATATTCGGGTCGCGAAAGCCTCAAACAACTAACTATAGATAGTGTTAGGTTCAATTGTTCTGTTTTATTATTGTAATGTAATGAAGGATGTAATGCCCCCCCCCCCCCTCCTACCGTGGCTCTCCTCAACAATGAGCGGATATTGAGTCTTCGCTTCGTTCATTCATCCAATGATGGACATAGTCAGCAGGGACGTCGTTAGGGGGTCCAAGGTGGGGCGCCACACCAATCAACACTTAGGCTACGCCCCACCAATAATTTATTATTCTTAAAAAAAAAAAATATGTTGACCTACAAATAAACACACAATGAAAGATTTTGCTGGGAGAAATCGCGAAAATAACTTCGATAATGTCCATAATGGATCAATTTCTAGATTCTAAATCTGCTTGTAAATCGCAAGAATCACTTAGAAAATGACCATATTTTAAAAAATTCACTTCGGGGCTTTGCTGGGGGAAATCGCAAAAACAACTTCGAAAATGTCTATAATGGTTCAATTATTGAAAATAACTTCGGAAATATCAATAATGATTCAATTATTATATTCAAAAATTGCTTGTGATTCGCACAAAACACTTTGAAAATGACCATATTACAAATAATCACTGCGGGGCTTCAAACCCCCTTCTAGCGCGCGACTGATGTCCAGCTGGGTGGTAAACGACGTCCCTGATAGTCACCGTTGTCATTCTTGATTAAGTCATCAGCTTTGGTTGAGCGGTTGAGCCAAACGGACGAGCGTTATCATCATTAAACTCGACAACTATAGTAAAGAGTCGTAGTAAACTACAAAGAGTACACTCTACAGTCTACACCTACCATCAATGGAGTGGTCTACATGAAACAGCCATGTTAACAGATAATGTCGAAGGACGGCTATTGTATTTACTAACAACTGACATGCCATGCATTCAGTGTAAGGCGTGTAGCCGAGGACATATAGGTGGATGTGGACCTTTTATCATTCTAATTATCATTAAAATATCCAAATGATAAATAATACAAACGGTGTGTTTCCCGTACTGTCATACAGCCCTATACTATCTGCAACCCTTTTTGAATTAAAATACTCATCACTTTTCTTACTCTGTAATGAAAAAACCTTTATTACATTATTTCTTCAAAACGGCTAGACCGAATTTCTCTTTGAGATGGTGTTTCTCAAAAATAGTCCAACCGATTCAACCCAAAAACTATACAATTCTGAGTTGGATATGGCATGCGTGTATACAGGAAAAATTTCACGTCGATCAGTCAAACCCTGCGACCTGTGCAGTGGGTACAAGAAAACACAGATAAGCTCCAAAAGAGTGGGATGGAGGTCTTCGCTATCGCTCATCTAATTACAAATGGGCGTTCTTTTGTCATTTTTGAAAATTAGGTGAAGTTTATTTTTAATGCTACGTAGAATGATAGAATAGCCTTTACGATATTTCTTCCTTTTTTGTTTTTGTTTTATTTATTTCTCTCTCTCTCTCTTTCTTAATTTTTTCTTTATTTCTCTCTTTTCTACCTTTCTTTCATCACGTCCAATTCATGTGAGGGGGGGGGGGGTGGAAATTCAGAATTGATAAGAACATACATACAAAGAAATACAATTTTGAAGATGAAGCTAAATTGAGACTAAAATAATGAATCTGATTTTGACTGTATAAATTATTTCTGAGAATAATAATTGAATCGCGTAATACGCTTAATACTATATCCTTAATATTTCTTCACCGACAATGTATGTGAAATGAGATGAGCGTAAGTGAAGACTCAACTTCTTTTATTGATGAGATAAAAAGATTTCTTTTGCGTTTCATTTGATTGTGCTTGTTGCTACTCAAACAATGAAACTTCGAATTTCTTCCAACACTAGCTAGACTAATACACCATTTTTGAGAACAACGAAAAAAGACTACATGAATATGAAAAAAAAAATATGAAAAAAAATGTTTTGTGTGGGATGATACTATGATGATACGAGCGTTTCTAATTATTTTGCCGGTACATGAAAAAAAAACGGGACAAAATATTTTGAATGATTTTTTCATCAGTTTAATATAAATTCACTTCTGCATCAGGTAATTCAAAATATAGTCATTTGTCAAAAGTGGTTCTTCCTATTTTTAGATGGATGAATATAGTCTTAACCATACCACAACGAATTGACATGATTGCCTGTTTATGCAAGGTAAAGACCAAATCCAAATCCAAAGCCAAGGAAATACAACAATGCGTAACGAATTAACAAGCTTGTATTGTTGTAAATTAATAACTTTATTGTGATACCAGAAACCAAGTTCTGATGTATTTGTGGATAAGAACATTGGATGCAATTCGACACGATGCTATTATTATGCTTTTATTATTATAAATGTATGCTAGCAAACGTAGAAAGACGAAACCAAACGATAAAAAGAATATGAGTAACAGCTCAAGTAGAGTCGATCGAAATAGGAGAACTGCACGATAGCATTTTGATCTGTTTAATAATTCATGTACTTATATCTGATTAGGCAATCGCAGAATATGATATGTACGATGAGCGAGATATTTATAAAGTAAAATCTAAAACTCTACACACCTTGATCATATAAAATATACTTCATTCGATACCAACGAATCTAAGGAGCCGTGAATCTATCACTGCAATATTTTTTCTGCTGATATTTTCTGCTGATATTCGATATTTATCGAATGAAGTATATTTCACGAGTCAAGGTGTGTAAAGTTTTCGATATACTCTATTTATATAGGCCTATATCTCGCTAATCTTACAACGCATACTGCTCTTGCCTAATGTCCAGTAGTTATGGACATGTTTTAACTTTCATACAACTTCATATTTAACCAGCGTAAAAAAATGACCTAGATGTAGACGCGCCATACAAGATCATGATTATAGTTTGCTTAAAGATCCCACCAACAGCTAGGATATTTGGGGTACGAATGAGCATGTGTAATGTATGCAATGACTAATGAGCAGTACTAATGTGTAGGTTATTATTTCTGCAACTTGGTCAATATTGTTATATAAATCAAACATCTGACTTCCGCAATTATCAATCAATTGTGCTCCCCCATCCCCTTGTTCCCTGAATCTCCTTAAAATCACATTAATATGGCTCCCAGCCTCACTCACCGCACCATTTGCTAAGAGCTCCGACGCCTCTGACAAAACCAACCATTTTCTGTAAGTGTATTTGTAGCGTATTAAATCCTCGAAGCAACAAATATTAGAAAACCCATATCTTTGAAGAACCAAATCTTGGAAAGAACATATCTCCAAAAAACATTTGTCCGGCAGTCCGTGATCAAACCTTGGAAAACCCATTTTTCCGACAGTTCGAACGTTATTTTTTTTTTTTTTCGGAGATTTGGATTACCGGAGATATGGGTTTTCTGAAATTTGGTCGGTCGAGTAAAAGAAGTGTCGGACAAATGGGTTTTCGGAGATATGGGTTTTCTAAGATTTGGTCGGTCGAGTAAAACAAGTGTGGGACAAATGGGTTTTCGGAGATGTGGGTTTTCTAAGATTTGGTCGGTCGAGTAAAAGAAGTGTCGGACAAATGGGTTTTCGGAGATGTGGATTTTCTAAGATTTGGTCGGTCGAGTAAAAGAAGTGTCGGACAAATGGGTTTTCGGAGATGTGGGTTTTCTAAGATTTGGTCGGTCGAGTAAAACAAGTATCGGACAAATGGGTTTTCGGAGATGTGGGTTCTCTAAGATTTGGTCGGTCGAGTAAAACAAGTGTCGGACAAATGGGTTTTCGGAGAAATGGGTTTTCGGAGATATGGGTTTTCTACGATTTGGTATATATCAGGTGTATTAGTTTTATTAACTCGTCTGCTGAGAAGACTGATCCTCAGAATACCACAGCTATGCAAATATAACGGCGATACTTTTGTTTGTTGTGACTTGATCGGCCACCTTTTGTCGTGGATACAAGTGGCTTGTATCGGCTATGTATAGCGAGGCACGTGTGTTGACTGAGGGGTCAGAGTTCAACGAGGTGCACTCTGAACAGCAAGCTAATCTGTCAGCTGAAGTGAGTTGACACAGTTGACTTGAGTTAAGGTGGTTTCTCCGATATTTCTGGAATAATCTGGGTACGAAAACAATATTTTTTAGCCACAAGTTCATAAGTTTCTTCAATACTCATTACATTGCATTTTAACAACAATGCTATGAATTAGGAAAACGCTCTACATAACGCGTTGTTGAGATGACTTGACTTGGATTTAATTTAAAATTTAATTTTAACCAAAGACAAATATGAACTAAAGCACGACGTTCCTTTGTATGTCAAAGTAAAAACGTAACGAGAAATAATCGCCACATCTGTATCTCAAAACTCTAACATATTTTTCAGTCAATAATGGCTAATTCGTATATGAATACAGGAAACCGACCTCTAAGCCTTATGCAAAAAAATAGTGAATGAAAAAATTCCGTTCGATCGCTATTCGATAAGTGATGGAAATATTATCAGTAAAATAATTTCCATAGTTTTTTGTAACATTCAAATTGGAAAGGGTATAACAGCAAATTTGATACTTTGTTCCATATTTACGAGTTGAAGAAGTTCTGTACAATATCTCTCTATAAATTATTCAAAGATCAAAGTGAGAGAGAGAGAGAGAGAAAGAGAGAGAAAGAGAGAGGGGGGGGGGGAGAATACAGATCAGATAAAATTAAGAGAATGGATATACTAGTGACATCATTTCCTGTTCCTGTATTAGATATAATAAATATAGATTTATAAATAATAATTCATAGTATTGACTGTGCATTTCTGATAATAAACTGAATACAAATTTATTAGTGCTGTGTGATTGGGACTAAAATCTGTCCGAATAAAAATCTTGGTTGTAGATAAAAAAACAAAGAAATAAGAAAAAAATCAAATACATGAAAAAATCCAATAAATTAGAATGATAAACGAAATGAATGAAAAAAAATCCAATAATAATATATAATGAATACAAGAAGAAAAGTAGATTTCATAATAAATCAAAGAAGAATTGAAGTGAAAGAATTTATGACGCAAGATAATAAGATTGATATTTTTTTTCTCAATGCAAATGTTTGAACTACCGTACTTGAAATTATTATTATTATTTATTTTATTATTAATTATATATTTTGGTATCGCCCTTGTGGTGCCCCGTACAAACTATCCTGTCTTTCATCTTTCTTTCATCCAAGTTGCTTCAATAGGGGAACAATAATTGTCGATGTTCATAATAAAATAATAATAATCTGGCAAAATTACTTCAAGGTTTAGACTTTGAATGTGTATACATAAAGATACTCGAAATGGTTATTGTATTAAGAATTTGAAATAATATATTAATATTTATTCAACGTGGCCGATTAATTTTGTAGGTTATTCTACTTCAGTCACGTGAAGTCAAGTTAAATAATATATATATAATCTATTTACCTGAAAAAGTTAACGTTCTGTGACAAGACTGGATATAATTACATGACTATTTTCGTACGAATGGAAAAGAGGATTAGCTCGTAGCTCCGCAGGGAATATTTTGAAAAACTTAATTTTTCAAAGTATCTTGTTACTATTCATGTTACTCTTCATAGTGCATTATTTGCGCCAAGTATACGCGTATTTATTATTGGTAGAAGAATATATATGGAAGAATCATTCAAATTATTGAGCATAATGTGGTTTGAAGAATATCGATTTACTTATTGTTCAATTCTTCTTTGATAACGTTCATTATTTAACAGTATTCGTTATTTTACAAATGCGCAAATTTGAAATGCAATTTTTGAAGTTTACAACTGCGCATATTAGGATCAACTGCTCACTTATATAAACCCTGGAGATCCTACGATTTCAGGTCATTGCCAGGGCCCATAGTTGGTCAGCTAGGGCCCACTACGAAACTCGATATATAGCGGGCGACTATGTAGATGTCCTCATTCACAATACGGGGTCAAACACACACTTCACGAAGATAGATGGATAGTTTTTACTAGGAAAACGCCATATATGCGTTGTAAGACGAGCGAATAGTAATAGTATGGGTAAAAATGGGTAAAAACTGCTTCGAGTGGTTCCAATTTAGTACATTTTATGTTTTTTCTTCAAAACGGCTGACCCGATCAAGCTGACAATTTTTAGAAATGTGTATCAAAATGTAATCCAACTTCACGCGAAATTTCATTTTTTTTGGAAAATAAAAATATTTTCTCTTTTTTTTCCGCCATGTTATTCTAATGTGAATTTTTGAAATTTCTTAAATTCATAAAAAAAAAGTTACTTCCCGATAATGCCACAAAACTATACAGATCTAAATTAGATGAGGAACCATATTGAAAAAAAGTTTTAAGTTGATAGATGTAGCCGTTTGACCTGTGGAGAACCGACAAAAAAACATAAAAAAAACAAAAAACCTTGGTGCCTTTGGTGGTCAATGTTGTCTATCTCTTCCAACAATGAGTGACATTACCAGATAGAAGCGCCTCTAAGTTGTGTCGGTTCTCCAAGAGCACGTGTAGTGTACACATTACAGATAGACAGATTGTAGACGAGACATGGCACATTTTTTTCTGTTGCTGGAACATTATATCATTTTGTATGGTGACCTTTGCAAGATGTTTGCATCTGGGGTGTTTTTTATCGATAGAAAAATTCGCATCCACCGCGAATGTTGATACGGAAATGAATACAGCAAGTTTGATACTGGCCATGTTGAATTTTTTTTCTATAATTAGAAGCGTTAAGTGTGTAAAAACTAAAAATACACACTAGACGGTTGGAACCACGGACCGCTCCATGCTAAGTTCACACGTGTCTTGCTTTACATTTATGTGATTCACACTTTTAAATAATTCCTTCTTTTTCTAAAATAAAGTTTCATTATATTACACGTAATAAATATTATATAAAAACTGAAATTGCTTCAGAGCTTTTATTCTTGTGAAGATACTTTTTTATTATTATTCCCAATTAGATCATACACATGATATTAGAACAGTCGGACACTAAAATAAACTACATTTTAACTTCATCCAGATATTCATTGATAGAGTAAAAACATTTGTCCGTAATTAAACAATAAGTATATAATACTTAATGTGTACGATATAGGCCTATAGGTCTACACAGTAGTATGTCAGTGCAACATCAGTATCTGATCTGGGTTGAAAGTCTAATAAGATAGAAGTAAGAGAAAAACACTGTAAGTGAAGAATATTAAGTTTGCTAGTTTTGTCATGATTTATACACCATTAATATTATATTAATGTGTCATTACTGAAACTCTATGCCCCACGGAAAGTGTAACGAACTGAAAATCTGCCCCTGGTATTTATATATTTAAAACAAATAACAATTACTTGTATCCACGAAAGAAGATTTTCTGCCAACATAACGAACAGAATTGTCACACTTTCGTTTTTGGGGTATTTTTTGGGGTATTATCATTTTTCATGACAAAGCTTACGATAGGAAACGAAAAATCTATCAAAAGCGTCAAATTCTTGAAGTTGCAGCTAGATTATTAGAACAAATTACCGAAGTTTTTACACTTACCTATAGTTGGAAGACTACTTATTTTTCTTTCGTGAATACAACTAGACAAGTACACATAATGATTGGAACATATATCGTGTGTGTTACATTTGCAGGTTGTTATTCATTTCTGATAAAAAAGATGAGAGGTGGTATTGATATCCTGTACTTTTGTAATCTGTGAGGAGGAAAGAGTCTTTTCGATGATGATGATGATCCGTGTTCGTGCCGGAAGCATGCAGTTTAATGATAAAATGTAGGCTATTTTACTTACTGTGATACTAGCAATACTTGAGAGTGACTTACGAACGATCGTAAAATGTATAAATGTTGAAGAATATTTACAATTTATAAATGAATTCCATACCATCAGGCCAGACCAAGATTGAATTCTTACCACGAATACACAATATTTTCTCAATGAACGTGTACACACATTTTTTCATGTCAACAAAGTGATGAAAAATAACATTAAAAAAAAATGTGTACCGTACACGTTTTTAGAAATTTTTCTGAAATTTTCTGAAATTTTACGAACATTTTGAAAATATTTTCAACACAAATATTGAAAACCTTTTTGAGCATTTTAAAAATTGTAAGAGATATTTTTAAACAATTATTGTCAACATAAATGATGGGAAAATTTTAAATAGGCCTACATTTAACTGTGCATAAATTTCACAAAAATTTTGACGATAATTTCAAATAAATTTCAAAAACTGTGTCTTTTTTTTCTTCATGTCTACCAAAATTTGAAACTTTTACCTTCTGTTCAAAAATGAAAAAAAAATATTGTAGTTAAAATAATTGTCAGGCATCGGCGCATGCAGAGTATTTGGCAAAATATTCATCTAGCAACACACACATAGAAATAGAAAAAAAGGCCTACCACCTTCCAAAAATGTGAGGCAATTAGTTTAAGGGGGTACATACACGATGCTTATACAAAGAGAAATTCATCTTTACCAATTTTTTTTATGTTAAAGAACTAGTGTAATTGAATAAGAAAGTATATCGACTCAACGATAATCTCACATTAATATGACATTCTATTTTTGTAATTCAATCAGTTTTAAGATAATACGTAAATGAATACCAAGTTATTGTATAACCACCGTGCATTCACCCCCTTAACACCCTCGTGCTTTATACATTTGCACTCTACATTAAAACCAATCAATTGAATAAATAATTACCTTCACAATAAACATTTGTAATAATTATGTCTCGACAGATTTATCACGGCTATTAGATTGAACGACTTTCTAAATATTCCGAAACAAATCAATTGACATTTCCGCAAAAAATCAAGTCACCTTCACACCTTTATTGTTTACAGTATGCTAGCTAGACCTGCCAACCAACGTGGAAAGTGAAAATAGACTGTTGTTTATGGTTTCATTTGTTCACAGCAGATGAATCTTACTCGCATGGGAGTTGATTTAGCGGAATTTTATTTTTTATTCCAACAGTTTCACAAGCATACAACTAAAAAATGTGTTTTAAACCCTAGAATCTGTAGAAATTGAACGATAAGTTAAATAGTTTTTACTTATATCGCCTTGAAATTGAAGGTATTATAAAAATCTTATCTCTCCTGTATTAGAATTTGATATCTCATACCCACAGCCTTCTTCATTCAGATCATTCTGTTCTGTCTTATTGAGAGAAAGAGAAAGAGAGAGAGAGAGAGAGCGAAAGAGAGAGAGAGAGAGAGAGAGAGAGAGAGAGAGAGAGAGAGAGAGAGAGAGAGAGAGGAATAAAGCCCCTTCATAAAGCACGCCATGCGGGATGCCTATAGGCCTACGTCACGAGAATGATTTCAATTTCACCAATCATCATTATCAATTTACCCACATCAATGATGATTGTAAATATTCGCTTACAGGAAGGATAGTTAGAGAAGAGAGAAAGAGTTATATTTGCATGGGAAGTTAGACATTGTTGTTCGCCTAACGCAACAATGGTTGACGATTTTTGCAAGGTTCCTTATAGGCAGCACATGCACATTACGGCGTAGATATACTTGTATCCACGAAAGAAGAAAATAGTATACTAACATAACAAACTCGAATGGGCTTATTAAAGTTATATTTGTACTAGGAAAACGCAGCATATGCGTTGTATGATGAGCGATAATTTATAGGAAATATACTAGAAAAAATTGTCAAGTTGTACACAATTTGATTTTGATCTACATATTAACTGCCTACATATTAATTCACTTCTTGATAATATCAATCATTTTACGAACTAATTGGTTCAACCTGTTGATAATCTTTTAATAGCTCTCTTTAATAGAGTTTTTTAATTGATGTAAAAAAAGAACACTTATTAATTTTTATCTATAAAACGGCTTATCTGATTCAAGTAATACTTTGTAATAATACTTATCATTCATGTGCTTAAGTTCTTTTCAATTCATTCGGAATTATATCGTTCCAAATTTTTCTCATTATTTATTCTTATTCCTCCAAAACTTCTAAAATATTTCTCTCAAAAGTGGTTTGACCAATTGCTCCTCATACCAGTACAATATTGAGTTTGATCTTGGCACAAGTTTATGCCAAGTTTCATAAAAATACTTCTTTTCGTTGACTTGTGGAGCACAAAATGAAGACGCTAATTTTCGAGTATAGTAAGATTGAGTCGTTCCACTCATACAATAACAGTGGCATTCTGATTGTCAATGATCTTTTTTCAGGGCGAGATTTACGAGTAGTATTACAACTACAGATTTGAAAAACGTTGAATGTTTAACGCAACAGGAAATTCTCTACAATTTTTACATTTTTTGCACCATTATTCAGTTGGTCTACGATTTTCTTTCGTGGATACAACCATCGACTGAAGATACGCGAACAAACGGCGTAGCTTGAAGTGATAATGAAAGATTTTTCCTTCTCGTCAAGTGACTTGGGCCTACATGGGACGTCTTGAGCATATCTTTAGTCAGTGATATAGCTATACAATTGTACACAAAACGAGCTAGAGTCTGAATTGTATAGGTATTCGATTCGCTCATCCAATTAAACCGATAAACGTTAAATAAATATTACAATAAAGCTAATAATGTGATCGTAAATCTGATTGCCTTCGCACCAATATCCAGGTCGTGATTTGTTCTACGTGTTTTAATTATGCGACTATAATGAAAACAAAAAGTAACAGCTATAAAACGAGGAGGCCTATGTAGGCCTATAGGCCTATATATATATATATATATATGTAGGCCTACATGTATAAAACATATAGGCCTACATATTAAATAACTATATATATATATATATATATATATATATATATATATATATATATATATATATATATATATATATATATATATATAAGCATGTTGAAACGTACGTTAAATAACGATTCTTTTCAACAAAATATACAAGAACGAGGTGCATTTTTCTCGTCTCAAAATGTACTATACGTCTACTTCATCATATTTTACGTTTTAACAATTCATTATAAAATCATAGAATAATATTCTGTCTTCAGCACTCCGTTGGCTGTTGCTATAACAACTCGATGCCTGTTGATGGTAGATTAAACATGTATTCATGGTCTAAGACATGTACATATTTAGTGGGAACTATGAGATTAGGACTTGTGGGATAGTGCATGCTTTCAGGCCTACATACTAGTGAGTATTTTATCAGCGACAGGAGATGTAGAAAAACGTGAGTTTGATACTTTTCTGCAATAACAAATGGTCTACTTGATATCGTTGACTCCTCCTACCTCAGTATACCTCATATATTATGAGAAAAATTATTATGCGCAGATAGAATATTAAAATATATAACCAATGTTCATTTTCCCTAAAGACAAATTGTGGGGTGATGTTTTTTAATGGTGCTCAACGACCCCAACTAACAGCCAGGTTATACGGGGGTACGAATGAGTGGGTGAAAATGAAACGATGAAGTGATGAGGGGTGAAAAGACGTTTACAAAAACCTATGCCTTATGCGGGACTCGAACCCACGCCCGTCCTGTCTTCGGTTACTATCGCTAGCGATAGTTGACGACAGTTGAATTATACAATGAAATATTTCGCTTATTTATCGTTTACACTCAAAGGCGTAGGTTCGACTCCCACCGTCGACCAATTACTTACTCCCAGTTTTCTCCAGTATATGATTTACTACGATGATTCCAACGGATCCTGTAGTAGATATCACTCCTTTCTTCCAAGGATGGTAAAACATCCAACAAGCCTAACAAATCAGACCTTCATCTCACGAGCCAATATCTCATTCCACAACATCCTTAAAGGACATCCTTAAAGGACGTGGTAACATGACTACAATATACATAAACGCATTGCCGTTTCAAATGGCTGGACGCGAGCATACGTATAAGTACAGTAGGCCTACGTCATGTGGCCATGTCAGTTGACACGATACGCCATCACAAAGATCTAACTTCTAACCTGGCCTACCTTAACGTGATGCTGTTAGATGACCTAACCTTGACCCCTCCCCAGCCACTGGACCAACTCAGGTGTTTGGCCCACGGTAACTATAGCAACGGTGGCCAAACATCCTCGCACTAACGGTATTTAGTATTACCCACGCTTAGTGTGACCGGCTTATAGCTAGCCTATATAGCTAGTACACACAGGTACCGCTTATCTCAAGTGCCGATTAAGCAGCCAATTGATTGATTGGATAATAATTAACTAGCCGAGCGGTTGACTGAGTTATTTAACCGTGTAGCCTCATGTCACATGATGAGAGGAGAGGGAAAGTGGATCGCTAGAATAGGCTTTTATAATATGTTTACTTTAGAAAACTTGATTCGTGACTTATATAGACCTGATGATTTATCAACACAATTAAAATCAACTATGTTTCAATGAAATTTATGCAAAAACGTAAAAAGACCTGTTGAATATTTCGATAGAAATTGGATACAAAAATACGTGGAAAGTGTGTGTATAGGTACTGAGACTAGTAGGCGAGTGGCTAGCACACTGAACCGGCGCTCAGAAGACTATGGAGTTCTATTTCACATGTCGAACCATCCTGACAGGGTTTTTTCTTGGTTTCCCACTGAAGTTCAGGTTAATACTGGGATGGTTCCTTAACAACAGACAATGACAGACTCCCACACACGTTCAAAACACTCAATAAAATAATCTTTCGTCTCATCATCTAATATGTCGTTCACCGACGCCAATAGATCTTAGTCATCAGTACAGTGCGTCGTTAAACCCAATATAAATAAATACAAAATAAATTTACCTGGCAAAAAACGTTGTGGCCGGCTTGCAATAATATGACTTACCACTATACTACTATTGCATTGCATATCGCTATTACACATTATTGCATACTTACTATTACCGACTACAATATCTACTGATTAGATCAATTGTATTCGATTCTTCCTGAAAAAGATTCTATTGATATCGCATCAAATGCGTGATTCAATTTTAAGTGTAAATATTAAGAGATGCTAATTGGTATTCGAAACATTAATATAATTCAGTAATTGTTGTTATGATTATTTCATAAAATTGATAGTAATTAGAATAGAAATAAAACTTGATGCTCAATCTGAGATATAATTAATAATATTGATAAGACTTACGTTCAAGTAGGTTATAATCCAAAATCTTGGAAATTCATGCACAGAAGACTGGTACTGATGACTTCATCTAGTTCTGCATTTGTCACACGTTTTGCAGATGCTGCATTTTAAAAATAATTGTTAACACTGACAATCATTTATAGAAATTTGAATTGATTAAATTATTTGATATTGTAGAATGTGTTTATAAAATACTGAAACGACTGGAGCAAAATTTAAACTGAATCCGAACAGCACGTTAATCAAAGGCATACTGCAATAAAATATTCGAATTCCGCCTCACAGTGAAATATAGTACTTCATTACGCCGTAAGTGTCACTACAATCGCGTGCTGTTGATTCGTCAAACTAGTTCACTGTTCCCGCCGAATTCTAACCAATGAAATCATTTCACTAATGACAGCGTTGAGGGGCGGGTCGCGAATGTAATCACACAGCTGACTATGAATCTGGTACACAAGTGGTTCTAGTAAACAGTAAACACTAAACAACTCCAGTGTTACACCCACAGTGAGCAGGGCTAGGAACCGAGTGCAATGAACTCTCCAAAGTTATTACAATTGAGAAATTGCAGCATTTTAAGAAATAATCAAATCATCAAGGAAGACTTATGGGTTCGAGATGGGAAGATTATGAACCCTGAAAAGGTGTTCTTTGATGAAAACAACAGTGCTGACATACAGATTGACTGCTTAGGTCTAACAATTTCGCCTGGATTTATAGACCTACAAATCAATGGTAATTTGCTTAAGGAGAGGATTTTGCCCCCTGTTTAGATTATTTCGTGTGACCTTTAATGTAGCTAGGACTTCACAGCTGCTTATGCAATGATGGCTTAGCTAGTATTAAAGTTTAATTTTATAAACATCATTAAATCAGACGAGATTTTCATAGGTCCACAGGATTTGTCATTATAAAATGCAGATACATAAACAAGTGCAAATTACATTAAAATTATAAATAAACGGGAAAGTTTAGACCAACTCCGGGCTCACATTCGGGGCCATATCGGCATATATTTGGTTCTCATCAACGTGCATATTTATATACACATTTTCTGAATAAAACAACCATATGATTTCTAGCTATCATGTGTTTTGGTTTCGTTTTGACTTAATGTTCTCAATGGCATGCTTTTTTTTATAGTTTTCCAAATTTATCAAGGTTGGTGTGACCCTCTGTCATCATTACAGGTACCATTGAGTAAATAATATCCTTAATAATATACTTTATCTATGCCGGTACTGCCCATTACTGTTTCGTTTACTCAGAAACATCAAGATTTCTCAATCTTGATCATTTCTTCATCTTTTGATCCTGTAATTGGAGGTTATAACTTATAATATTGGTTGAGCAACCTCTTCAGCTATTCACTATGCTTACATAGACGAACAGATAAACAGTGATAATCAGTGAGTGTGCATTTCAATATCAGTATGTGTATGCTTGTACCCCAAAGTCAGTGTTGGGTACTGAACTTTGGAGATGAACGCGTACATGTCTATGTGAACTTTTCACTGAACTCGTTGTTTTGCAAAGTGAATGTTCATTTCTGAAAACCTTGTTTTGATCGTGAACTAGAGTAGAAAACCGTATTTGAATGCACGCGTCTCATGCGGGGCAAAACAATCTACGATGGGATGCACATTATTTTGAAACATGATGTTAGATTATATTAATTTTTTCAAATAGCATTGAAAGTTATTGTCTTTGTTCAAAGTCATTATTCCCCAACTAAGCCAGTGGATGAAAGTAGAAGCGTTTGGACGGGGCACCACAAGGACGATCTTACCACCCCGTTTGAATTATTTTAAATGAAAATCATTGAACTTTGACAGCAGGACTACCCTGTCTGTGACCATACTTTTTCGCCGCGGACAAAAGTCTTCAGTTTCCAAAAGTCGGAACACATTACAAGTATAAACTGTTACTGTGATATATCTGGACATTACCAACATTGATGTTACTTGAGTAAACCAAACACACGAATATTGTTATCTAGCATGCCTAGTGAAATACCCGTGCACATACCTCTGTTATATTCACATCGTGAATGAACCATCGTCTCCCGTGGATACAAATATGCAAACAAATCTTTAATAATTTCAGGTGGTTTCGGTACTGATTTCTCGTACAACATAGATGACATCGAAACCGGTGTCTTGAAAGTTGCACACGGGATTCTAGCCCATGGCGTTACCTCGTTCTGTCCGACACTAGTCACATCTCCAGTCAATGTCTATTCCAAAGTGCTGCCGTTCCTACGGAAAAGAGCTGGTGGCGCACATGGGGCCACCGTTCTTGGGGCCCATGTTGAAGGACCATTCATTAACGTGAAAAAGAGAGGGGCTCACCCACCCGAGTGTATACAACCACTAGATAAAGTATGTAATATAGTAGCCTATAGAATAAAAATTGATTAGAGCCTATATGGCATTACGCTATTTTAATAAATCTGATCATCAAACATTTTCACTTTGAAAATTAATGAGAAAAAATATTCTAGATTTCAAGTATGGCTGAATCAGTTGAATTTTGGGTTTAGTAATATGCCTAATTACAAGGTATTTTTTTTTGGTGGGGGGGGGGGGGGGGGGGGGAGAGCAACTTTAAGACAACTAATTCTCAGAATATGTTTTATCCAGACCTAGTTTCGTAATGTTATTCGTAAAAAGAAGAAATGAAAAATGAAATACAGGTGGGACATTATTGAAACATGAAAGATGATAGAATGTATCATCTGATGATAAGTCATGCTATATTTTCTTTTCCAAGGGGTTCGACTCTGTACTGGATGTATACGGATCGATCGAGAACATCAAGATAGTTACACTTGCTCCCGAGTTGGAGAAATCTGCCAAAGTGATTGAGGAATTCACTCATAAAGGAATCACCGTATCTTTAGGTATTATATCTACTCAACACTCTAACCTAAACATGAAAAGTTCAAGGTATATATTTTAAAGGAATAAAAAATCAGCACAATTGTTGGAAATTGGTGCAAATATTTCAGAATAATGTATCCAAGCAAAACTAAAAGAAATACATACAACAATTTGGATAGCCTTGTAAGAGTTGCAGTTATGGTGTGCAATGAGCCCATTCCATTGTTTATAATTGCTGCCCTCAATAGCTACGTCAACTACGGCACCGTTTAAGAAACCGAAGCCATCATTGGGCATGGGTTCGAGTCCCACATAAGTCATGGGATTGTGTAACCGTCCTTTCGTGTATCGTCGGTTCATAGTTTCATTATCTCCTGCTCATTCGTAACCACAAATAACCTTGGTGTTTATGGGGTTCTTGATCAAACAATTTCCTACTGGTATCCAGGTAGATTTTTTGTTTGACTCGGTTAAAAGTGGATCTGAATATTCTAGTATTGAATACAATGATACCGGTAGTCTATTTGGTTACAGGACATTCCACTGCTAATCTGAGCGAGGGAGAACTTGCCGTAAAACATGGGGCATCATTCATTACTCATCTTTTCAATGCTATGCTGCCAGTAAGTTTTAGTCTTAGAAAGTTCAGTTACAAAAACAGCTTCTCATAATTTAGTGCTAAATTGAGACATCAAGTAACAAAGTCATAACCAGATTATACTGGTGTAGACCCGCATAACGATGTAGTTGCTTAGAAATATTCGTAATTACTAATTGGCATAATTGATTAATTGAATATAAGCTAATTACAGCTGAGACGATAAATTTAAAGGACAAATATTCAATAAATAGAATATGATTACTGCTAGTAGTTTTCTTTGTAATTAGTTATTAGGCTTATCAACAATTTAAATTGACAAATTGAATTCAGAATTTAAAACACGGAATACCAAAACCTATAGTTTGAATGTTATTATCATTAAAAATCATAGCTTAATATATTGTAAAATGTAAAAATATTTCCGAATTAGCCTTTGCAAAATGAAAAAGATTGAATTATGTAAAAATAAAACATAGCTCTGGCCTTTTGTTAACCGTTTGATACATGTACAATAACCATGCATTGTTTAAATCGTAACTACTGTACTACTGGTTACCGTGTTTATAGTTCCACCACCGAGACCCCGGTCTTGTTGGCCTCCTCACGTCGGACGCCATTCCTCCTGGCCGCACGGTCTTCTACGGCATCATCTCCGACGGTGTTCACACTCACCCGGCGGCGCTGCGCATTGCACATCGTACTAACGCAGACGGACTTGTGCTGGTAACGGACGCGATATCCGCTATGGGACTGGAAGAGGGAACACACCACATCGGACAGATGATGGTGGAGGTGACGGGAGGCGTGGCTTACGTCGCTGGGACGAATACTTTATGCGGCAGTATTGCGACAATGAATCAGTGCGTCCAGCGTTTCAAAGAGGCAACCTGTAAGTTGAAGCACATGGACTAAACATGTAGACTTTTCTTAACCCAAGAATGTCCGTTACTATGCTCGTTGTCATTTCTACTTCGGTTTGTATGCTCCGACTCTCGATCTCATTCATCACTAGAATTTCTATCATTGTTGACAATGTTGTAGTAATACTAGTCTCTTGAGGCATTGTTACATTTGTTACAACAGAGAGGTTTTAGTTCTAGATATGTAAACTAGGATAATACAAAATACAAATATTTCTGTCGATTCTAATCCAGTAATTATGCATACAATTAAATGTCGTCGCAAAAATTGGGTGGGCGTAACCAAACCGTTTGTCTTTCTACAGCGTGTTCCATTGTGGAAGCATTAGAAGCAGCTACACTACATCCTGCCCGGGCTATCGGCATCGAGAAGCAAAAGGGAACGTTGGACTACGGATCCGATGCTGACTTCATACTGCTCGGAGAGGATTTAGAGGTCTGGTCTACCTGGATAGCCGGGGAGTGTGTTTACATTGATCCCAATAAGCCGCGAGTCAAATCAAGCATCAGAGCTAAATAATGCATCTATTAGCGGGGTAATAGCTACTATTTACTGTACTGCCCATCAAACTTGCTAATGACGAACATTTAGATTCAGGTACTGCAATTGTGATTTATTAAGGTGTACCCGTTCTTATTTCTTAATTCTTATATCTAGTAGATTTTATAAATTGGGGTTATATATAGTAGGTCTAGGATAAATGATCATGAGAGATGGGATGGCTGCTATGTTTGAGTGGGCCAAGGAGGCAGCGAAATGTTTGAAATGAGATATCACGTCGCGGTCAACACTGCGGGAATTGGTGATGGTGTGCGAGGTTAGGTTGGCACTAGGTTTGCATGAACTTGTCACTAGTTACTGTCATATATTCACCAGTTCAAATAAATGAGTAGTTTTCTCAAGTGTACAGCGCAACCTTCAGTATCTGTGTCGACCTAACCTTTCACACCAGTACCAATTCCCACAATATAGGACCATATATAATATATATATATATATATATATATATATATATATATGGGAAGGCCCTCGGAAAAGCCTCAAAGTGATACAACTATTTTTGAGCAACATTAAGCCAAAGGTTTTTCACTAATAAGTTATTATTAGCTTGGTTATAACTTATTAGATAGGATGAAATGTACCCTTGTTAAATAAAATATTATATATTCTATTCTTTATACAAAACTTGTATTATGTATTGTATAACCTTACCTGAACTTCAACAACATTCCATTAAAATGTATCCCAAAGCCCATGTCAAACGACCGAGTCGACTTCATTCCGATATACACTTTTCAGCGCCCTCATTTCTTTTGGTGTTCTTTTGGGCTACTATCAACCGAAACAACAGAGGAAAACCACGATAACCGTCAGGATGGTCGACCATGGTAGGAATCGAACCCGTCTCCTGAATGACGATTCACCCACCTTCTTTTGTTTGTGGTGTACGTGTGAAAAATATAGTGTTGTGCCAACTGACCACGGAAGTGTTGTGTTGTAAGAAAGTTGCGTTACACAAAATCCCGACTCTTATTTGATAATTTCGTTGAATGTGTACTATTGTTATGCCACCAAACAGTTTAAAAAAAACACAAATTGTCGACAATCAACTCTCAAACAAAATGTGGGAATATTTATGTCATAAATATTTCCACATCTTCTTGTGGCACGCAAACAATTCGTAATTTACTAATTAGGATTCATTCAAATTGATCACTTGGGAAAACATCATAATAGTACATCCATCCTGTGATGTGTCGGCAATAAGGGAATAATATCCAGACGAACCAGGTCAAATCATACAGGTTTTATTGCGTCACCACAAGGCAATACAAAATGGCCGGCATAGATCTTGCACCGTAAGTTATGTACCATAATTAATCAATCTATATTACAAAATATTACTCATTAAAGTTGTCAAATCTACCAAAATAATAATTTGAAATTTTACTCAATTATTTAATTTCAATTACGGTACTCGCTTTAGACCATGACAATATAGAAGAAACATTCTGCCTTCTGATTCATGGCTTATATACCAAAATGCAGTACAGTATCAATGCATTACAGAAGGCAGATGTAAGTTTTCAAATCTTCCTTTGAGAATGTCGATCATGGCATTACATGGGTACGTACACGATTCTTATAAAAACTTTAAAACCTTCCACGATATCATCGAATTGAACATAAATAATTACATTAAGAAACTGAATATGTAAGTCTATCTACCAGTATCCAATCGTTGACAATTCAGTGAGACGTAGCAGTACGAGTCTATCTCAAATTAATAGTCTATTGATACTCAAGTCTGAGACGATAAGAAAATCACAATATAGAGATTTTCACTTGATGAAAAAAAAAATGAAATGGAATATTTAGGGGCCTAGTTAGTGTATTTAAACTGTCATAGTATTTGTAGGCTAATCACAAGTCGTTATTTCTTGGAAGTTCCGAACCCCGAGAAACCCATGATTGATGCCAGTTCTGATTCGGGTTCGTTAGAAGTTTCAGTCTCGTCGTCGAGTTTTCGCTTCCGTTCTTTTCTCTTCTCCTTACGATATTCTTTGAGTTTGTCCTCCTGCAACAACAACGGGTATAATAGTAGCACAAGAAATAATCATAGTTGTTGAGCACTAGCGCAATAAAATCTCTAGAAAAAATATCTGGGAAACTTACATTCATTAGCACGAGTATATTTCTGCACACGTGAACGTGTGTGTGGCATTCTATGTTATTTGGTTTTCAAGAGTTGTAGGCCTACTAGTAATAATAATACTAGGCAAACGCAACACATGCATTGAAAGATGAGCGAGATATCTATATAAAGTATAATTGACACACCTTGACTCATAAAAAATATTATAAAATACACTTCGTTCGGTAACCATCGAATCTACGAAGCCGTGATTCTCGGCAACATTTTTCTGATATTATTTCTATCTATTTGATGATTTAGAAAAAATATATTAAATTATTCCTTCCTACAATGGCTAGTTCAAATTGCATACAAATTTGCAATAGTGTGTATGTATCATTTTTGTGTTCACATTCAGGGAAAATCATCTTGCCTAGCCTAATGTTATGGGGTTTGAATCCCCCATTACGCATTGGTTTTTGTAAAATTTCTTTCACTTATCATCACTCCATTGTTTCATCATCACCTGCTCATTCGTACCCCCAAATCACGTAGCCGTTGAAGGGGTCGTTAAGCATCATTAAAAAACATAAACAAAACTATATAGAACTTCTTGATATTGTCAGCTGTAGCCTAGGCCTACACCATTTTTGTTACGACTTTAACATACACATTACAGCGGGAAGTTTGAACAGCTTTAAATTTAAATACATACAATATTTTTACAAAAAACAGAAAATGATCAAATTTCACATTGATCAACTGATATAAATTGTTCAGGATCGATGTTGTCCCTCGTTTAGACATATTATTTCCAAGTTTTACTTCAATCACTCAGAAGTCACTCAAAACGTTATTCAGAAAATATAGGCCCACTTGTGACACTTTCGTATTTTCAGTCCAAACTTCCTCGCTCATCACACAACCGCACACTTTTATTTTCCTTGTAGGCCCTAGTAGAACTGTAGAAGCTATGCATATTTGTAAGATACTAGGTAATAAATTAAAATCAAACAAAGCTCAATCTTTTTTCCAGTATAATGTGAAATGAAATCATCTCTATGGCTCATCTAACAAACGTACCTCTTCTCGTAGTTCTTTCATCCTTTGGTCAATATCGTAATCTTTCTTCTTTTCTTCCATTTTCTTTTTGTTACTCTCAAATCGACTTTTGACCTGATCAAGAGATGACCTTTCAACTCGCATGGACATTCCCAAGTTACGCTGATCTAGAAAACAATAAGCAAATATTACTATTGATACCCCAAAAAGTTGTAGACCTACACAAATGCATAACTAAGCGACAAGAACATTCACTTGTACACCACTCAACAGAGTTGTCGGTAAAGGCGCAATATGCTCTCTTACGCTAAGTATTTTTTTGGCCTAGTTACTACCATTAGGTCTATGTATTTACATTTAATGTGTAAGGTTGTTATTTGTTTCAGAAAATAACTCTGAATGAAGCAGGCTATTGAGAAAATTCAAGTTATCCTACAAATAATTCATAAATCTATGCTAGAAAAATGTATAACTGATGAGTAACATAAAACATACGTTTCTTTCCATTGATGTGATCTAAGAAGTTGATAGAATCCTTCACAACGCAGTCACACACATTGCAATAATATCCTCCGGTCTGTGACGAAGGTGTATTTTTCGTGATAACAACACTCTTTCCTAGCTTGGACTCGAGATCTACTCGGTAATCTCGCTGTCGCAGTAGTTCTCGCCTGATTGGCGGAGGTTTTTGTTTTGCTTTCTCTTGCGCATCATACTCCTCCTGGATCCTCTCGGCAGCCAGACGCTCATACTCATCTTTGTCCCACTTGCGGCGGTGATCTTCCGCTTTCTAGAATTTAAAAATAAATACATTACAAATTTTATTATAACATTAATATCAGCACTGCTAGGTAAGTTGGTTATGAGCTTGCTACATGTTACTGGGAGATGAAGGTAGATCGGGCCTCGGTTTCATTCCGCCCCCATCCTTCTTTACAGAGTTTTCCAGCCCAAGTAAATAACAGTATAGAGAACTCAGTACCGTATTGACATTCCTTTGCATACATAATAGAACAACTTGGTGCAATTGTGAAATAAATTTTGACTTTCTAAGGACCTAGTCTGTGCTTCGACGGTAATAACATTGGCCAACAAAATTGCCAAGTCAACAACAATGCTTTTGCGGCTGCAGTGTCTATGTTTCGTATCACGTTGTTATCACCAATTATGTGTCAGTTGCTTAACTGGTTGTTCAATTTGATTCCTTGACTGCCTTTTTCCGTTGTCAGGGCTCTCTGTGTCCAATCAAATGAACTACGTGAGAACGCTTGGCACGCCCGTTCTTGCGAATAGACATGGCCGTGTTGGTCGGCTATTCACAAGACCCACACAACCGATTGTGGGGATGGAAAAAACACATTTTGCTGGCACGAACGGTTTGTGGGAATAGTGTATGTGCGTCTTGCCGGCACGAACGGTTCGTGGGAATAGTATTTGTTAGTCTTGCCAGCACGAACGGTTCTTGGGAATAGTAGTTTAGGTTGCTGGAGGCACAACTGGCACGAACGTTCGTGGGAATAGGGTCGACCTTTCATCATCCCATCACTCATCCACGGTAAATGTCAAGTGATGGTACACACCTATAAGAATTTTGTATTCGGCGAAAATACCGGAATATGATGCATCCGTCGCCAATAGATATTGGATATCACTATGATGCGTCATTAAACCTGATATGAATAGATGAATATAACCCTATGATTCAACTTTATTGATTTGTAGGTTAAGAAGCTTTGTATTTCAATTGAATGACATCCAGTACACAGTAGGAAGAAGTTTATAATTATTTAGAAATTAAAAAATTGGATAATGATTGCAGTTCTCAGATAAGGCACCTAGGCCTACTTGGCCTACAATAATAAATAATAATATTTACTTTTCACTTTCCACTTTCTTACCTCTTTTGAGCTGGACGCCATCGTACAAGTTCACTACTCTCTACTCAAGCGTACAACTTTTTAATACATAGTTCCTATATTTTGTATTTGTTTATAATTATTTGACCATTTATAAATTGTCTATATATTTTTACTATTGAGTTTTGAATGAATTAAACTATTAATTGAGAGGATAACAATCTAGGCCTATAGTGGCTCATGATGACACTTGACCAGCTGCTGTAGTGATCTGATCTGTCTGTTTCACAATATGGCGGAGGAATTTTTTGTTATCAGTGATTGGATTGAATAATCCTATTTTATTGAATATTGATAATACATAGAGGTGAGTTGAAAGTGTAGTGCAATAGCTTCCTGATTCAGTTTATATAGCTTTTACTCATTTTGCCGACACGGCCACTCATATGTCCTTCGCAGAATGCATTACGCTAGGGAGGGAAAACACCTTAGGCCTAATCACAAGTAGGCCTAGGCTTAGCCTACAGGTGTAGGCGTACGGTTACACCTATATTCTGTCATCCAGGCCTACGCCAGAGCTTTATTCCAAGGTAAATATCATGACAAGATGTTTCTTTTTTTCTTTAGAATGTCCTGAGCTCTCAAGTATGAGTTGGCTTCGCAACAGTCCGCTACGGGCGAGTTTCTCGCGGCGACGTCCGTCGGATTCTCCGCCTAAAGAATGTGATCCAACAGCGTGCTTTGACAGCTTCAAAAAACACTGGCAACAAATTTACGAGATCATCGAACGAACTCAGTCTCCTAATGGTTTCCCGATCCAAGATGATGTCCTTGGTGTTGTGAATCATCTTGATCATATGGTTACGTTGTTATTACTTGAGTTACGTTCTTCTTCAGCTCCAAGTGAAAATCGCCAGGCACCGTGGCCATGCTTAGAACATTTGCTTAGTGAAAATTTGCTTGACAAGCTGTATGACTGGAGCATTCATACTGGCAGGTTAGCCACATTTCTTTACTTTCAATTGTTATTTCGTAATTTAGTAACTGCCTGTATGAACTTTGATTGCTGTATTGTGTTGCTTGGAAATATAAGGTGGTTCAAAACTAAAACATCTAGGCATTAAGTACAGAAATATCATTAAGGGGTAGAGCGGCAGAACCCTGAATTTGAACAGTCGAAAGATGGGGTAGTGTATATTAATACTAATAGAATATTAAAATTAGGTATGTAGGCCTATCAAATTTACTCCTGAACCAGTATTAGTGCTTACATTCAATATCGGGTAAAAACACGTTTTTTATTTATATTGTTTTGTGGTGTAGGCCTATACTAAACGTACAGCGTGTTGAAAATGGTCTCTCAATAGTAATGTGTAGGCCTACTTCACCCGAAACCAATTGAAAACTCAATATTCAATAAAGCCTATTAATAGATTTTTTTTCGACTCAAACTCGAAACTCGCGATTTTCTCTCAAACTCGATCTCAACTCGAACTTGAATTCTCAAACTGGCACACCCCTGAAGATAATACGGTATATAATCTAATCAAGAATAAAAAAAAAGTATCATAAAAACTGTATCAATTATTATGTTGTTTGAAAAAATATTGATCGTATCGAAATCCATATAGGCCTGTCAGTTTTTCTTTGCAACCCTAAATATAACTACCCTAATAATGGAAGGGAGATGAATATTCTTATACATATATGGCAGCATCAATGTTTGTTCTTGATGCTTTCACAGCATTGCAGATGAATAACATGCCAAGTTGGCATGCTGCCAAATCATGTGTGCCATTAAATAATTTATTTCAAGTGGTTTGTTTGAGGTAGGCCTACTTTCATGACGTTGAACGACATTGTATATTTACTTACTATTACTTAAACAAATTGAGCCAATTTGTGATAAATGAATCACACACTACTCGGTAAAAACAAAGGACGCACTATAACGTATAATGCAATTACGTCTGCTACTATTGCTGTGTGACCGTTGCCGAGGTCATTTGAATTGATTTATGTTAATAATGAATAGTTCATTATTAGCATTGTCAATCACAGTGTATGTAAATGTGTTAGTTTTTCATCTATTCAAACCACAGATAAGCTTAGTGGACGAGAGTTTAAATTGTATTACGTTGTATTGTATAAACTAATTTGTGACAGTAAAAAAAAAAACGCTTCTTTGTTATACCAATGACAGTGTGCGTTGGCAGCGTTAGTAACGGACACACACACATAACTGGGTCATTCTATGTATAATGTTAATATGGTAGGCTACCAGTAATAAAATAAGCATGAAAAACTTGAATATTGATAATTAACCTGTTGCTTCTGCTAACCACTTGCTGCTTATCAATAGGTACAGCAACGCCATCCATCTTGAGCAACTGAAACTCTACGAGTTGCTTGTGAGCCACTCTCGCCATCAGCTGTTAGTCCACGAACCGTTCCTACGTCCGTTGTTGAAACTGTTGTCTGCGTCGGCCGGCGAGTGTTTCCCCGTCGAAGTGGAGAAGCGTCTCGTAGTCTTATTGAATCAGCTGTGCGTGTCGTTGATGCACAACGTCGAGCTGCTTGACTTGTTCTTCTATGCATCGCCCGACCAGGGACAGGCCAAGTAAGGGAGAACCTACACATTTTCAGTGGAAACGTATCATATGAACGACCGTAGTGGCTTGATTATTGTTTGCTTAATGCCTCGCCAACAGCTAGGTTATACGGAGATCGTATTGGCTTTCTGTTTGAACATTTGTATTGAAACTTCTTCATAGAAGTATCGTAATACTGACAGTCCATAAGATAACATTCACATTAGGTTACAACTTACATGTTATTTGTATGGAACGATACGCGATGAGGTAAAAATCGGTGTAAAAAATTTCGAGTTTTCCTGTTATATGCAACTGATCTTTCAACCTCTGTTATTATAAAATGTGGTCATTGCCATTTTTGACAAATAGGCCTATTGTCTCCATCTTTACAGACTGCAAATTTGTGAACTTTATCTTTCTTTCACTGTTGAAGTTTTATGATGATTTACATCTGTGAAGTCACCCTAGTGGGAACTTCCTGACTTATAGAGGCTGTGGTTGCAGTAAGCACTAGGTAGTAGTACTACTGTAATGGACCAAACTTTTAGAGGAAAATGAACAATTGTGATAGTAAATTGTTTCTGCCTGTATTAGAGTAGGTCACAGTAGAATTTAAGAAAGTTAAATGGAAAAGAAAGTTACACACATGGTATAATAAAGAGGAAATTATCTTATCTGTTTTCTAGATTTGTCATCTTCACATTGTTGATCCCGTTTGTCCACCGAGAGGGTGGGATCGGCCAGCAAGCACGCGATGCGTTGTTGCTCTGCATGTCACTGTCGAAGAAGAACGAGAACGTCGGTTCGTACATTGCGGAGCATTCAGATATTTGTCCGGTGAGTTGAAACATTCAGTTCGGTTGTGTTGACAATGCTGCGCATGCCCCTGCAAAAACGTTTGAAGCAATTTAGGTTTATCTGAGTTGACACTATATAACAATTTCTATATACCATCAGCAGAGGCAAGCTTTTGGGATGAATTAAAAATCCAATTTTCTTTTTTAAATAGCTAAAAGGGGTGAATTGGTTTTGACTATTCTTCCAAAAATCGTTTTTAGTGGTGGAAAAGCATTTGCAGAGTTTTTTCACCGTGGTGAATTTTCACGGATTTTGGTGCACAGATTTTCTTATTATTTTCATGAAGAAGATTTGATGGTAAATATAATTACCGTTATGTAGGCCTTCTGTTATTTTGAACTATTAATTGAAAGACAAAAGCAAGAAATACAAATGGAACTTTCAAAAAGATTTACATGTCTTTATTCAGCTCTGAATTTTATTTTTTTTCCGCATCTAGGCCTATATAATATTATTCGTGACTGAAAAGACATAATCGCGGAAAATAGCGAAAAGCATCATTTTCCCGCGAAAATAACAATAGGTTATTTGAACTTGGGAAGACCTGAAACGTAAACATGTTGAAGAAAAAAACACTTTACAAACAATTTGCATTTATTGTTAAAACCCCAAATGCTTGCCTCTGGCCATCAGCCAAGTTGGCAGATCCGATCAAGCGTATCCGCACCAACTGGCATCGTCATGGATACGTTTGAGTAAACCGTGCGTTGACGTTGTCTAGGTGCTAGTGACCGGTCTCGGAGGCCTGTACTCCGTGCTGCCGCGCAAGATCGCCGTGGAAACGGAGGACTGGCACCGACTCACGCCGGACGATGTCAACGAGATGCCCGAGCTAACGATGTTCATGAACTCGCTCGAGTTTTGCAATGCAGTGGTACAAGTGGCGCATCCTACTGTCAAGATGCAGATGCTGGATCTGTTGTATCAAGGATTCCTCGTGCCGATCATGGGACCCGCGTTATTACAGGTGAATACGAACATTACTCGTACCATCTTATATACGTACTTCATGTTTTAATCACTTCTTTTTGATAAAGTCTAGCCTTTGTATATGACAAAGATGAAATATTATCTCATTAAATGAATGCTTTATTTTACAAGTGTATTGAATGTTCATCTAAAGCAGTGAAAGTTCTGATTATCTAATTGAAAGCAAACTTCTCTAAAAATATTATCTCGCTACTACTCATTATTTTTCCCCACTTTTTTCGTAAGTCGATGATTTCGTTATAATTAGCTCAAAATTAGTCCATCATTTGAAACCGATCTCGTTGTATACAGGCTAGACTTTGCATTTACGCTTAGGAAATGCTCTGTTTAAATAAATTTTGTATTGTTTCATTTGTTTGCTCTTTGCTATTTTTCTTCGTAGGTTTTCTATTCGTAGGTCGTTCAGCGAGTCCAATCACATCACATTCATATTCATTCCAAGCAGTTACAGTTGAACGTAAAAAATACTTTAAAAATAATTGATTTCAATTGTAGGCCTATAGGTATTATTTTTATTAATTAGTATGGCCCAAACAGTGACCCAAAAGGCCAAAATACAATATAAATTAGCTACAATTGAAAATAGAAAAAATGCTTTCAAAATGAATCTGTTAATTATTGCCTATTGGGCCGAAAGAAAATAATTAAAGGTCAAAAATAATGATGTTTCATCACAAAATGTATCGGAAAGCTTTCTGCTTTAGTTGCCTCACATCCCACCAGGATCATCTCACACTTGGCTCATGTTAGAAATCCATGTTCATGTAGATTATAGATTAGTCGTTCCGCTACACTTGTGTGTTCAGCACCGCTCCCGCTACAATATGTAGGCCTACACTTGTAAATACCCCCCCTCGGAAACTTTCAACACACACTTGGAAAATACTACTTGCAACTTGTTGTATATGGCATGTGCAAAGTTATACAAATAGAAATCAAATTAATAATTTTTAAATTGTAACTTCACTGTTTGCATTCATATAAATTGAGTCTTCGTACTTGTATGAGCATATTGCTGTCGATGCCTATCAGATAAGAGGCATGTGTTGGCTCTGAAAATAGACATGTGCATTTTGCGCATGACATGAAAACAAAATCAATGAAAACAATTGAGGACGTAAGCGTTCGGGCTGCAAGTTGAAAATCGTAAAACCATGAAACATGCAAGAAAAAGAGATGCTGTTTCTACAAATTCTTCATTTTGCCATGAAGTACAGTAACTAGAAATACCGATGACGTGTGAAGCTAGAGGTCAACGTTAGTGACCTTGGTCTACTTGTAAAGCTGGTTTCAGTCCAGGCAACTCGAGCATACGAGGGGGTTCTGTTGTTTTGTTGTCGGGTTGTTGGAACTGTGCTGATGTGGTGTGTGTTGTGTTCTGGCTCAGGACGCGTTGGGATTATCGGTGGAGCGGTTAGACCAGCCCGAAGAAGCGGTCAGTACACTCTGGTGTTTAACTACACTACTAAACTAACCACACGACAATTGCCTGCTTTGCCTGTTGCTTGCTTTGAGCTTTACCTTTGACATTAAAACCATCTCGTTAATCCTTGGAACTGAGGGGGGAACATGTTGAGTACTTTAGCTGCAACTTGATAAACAATTAAAACATTCTGACATGTATGAAGGTTGTTTCTACTAGTTTATGCGTGAAATCCTTACAGCAAAATAAATCCCCATTTGCTTACAATAGTCTTATATTTTTTAAAGGAATTGTAAATTGAAACTTGATGGTACACCGTACAGGTCAATAAAATGATTTTTTATTTTGGTTGCATTATTCATTAATATCCTTCAGGGCGCATCAAATAAAAAAGCTTGAAAGTTCAAGGACATCACAACCCTGAAACTAGATTTCAACGAATAATGATGATATTCATTCCCCTCATTTGAGGGAAAAATAGAAATCATCTTAATTTCGAAAATGTTGATTACCGGTAAATTTATTCGTCCTCTGGACCCGGCCCTTTTTCTGAGTCGAGACGTGGACATTACTCGATTCTGTGTATGTTTCCTTACAGAATCAGCAATGCCTACGTCATGAGTGACTCATGTTCTCTGGCGGACAAAAGAATTTATTATAAATCCTCAAATTGAGATGATGATTTCTAGTTAAATTCTCTAAAATTGGGAAAATAAATTTTCATCAAAATTTAGTTCTAGGGTTGTGCTGTCTTTTCAGGAAAACAGCTCCATATAAATCGTAGAACTATTCAATTATGTCATCAATTATACTAGGATAGAGATGTTCGTAACATGTAATTAGTCGTTACTATACGGATACGGTACCTAGTCAGAACATCACATGTTAATGCTTGCTTTGCTTTGCCTTTTCTTCTTCTGCATGTTGAAGTCTGCCTAAAGGTTTGGAATTCTTAACGTCTTTGTTATAGGCATGGAAAAGACGACTGATTGGACCTTGGTTGCACGTAAATGGCGCGTGGATTATCTTCAGTGTTGAATATGTGTAGTATAAGGAAAGTTGTACAATTACGGTTTCCTTTTTTTATATACAATTGGGCTTATTGTATAATATTACCAATATTAGTGTCAAGACATACATGAAGGGTAGTTGGTTAATTATGAAGAAAAAATAATAATTGTGTAGTGTACAGTGTACGTAATTATGTTTGTGGAAAGGATGCTGACTGTTTTAACCTGTGTGTGTAATGTACAAACTAATAACTTGCTTACATCCTTGAAACCTTGATTCTGTATACTCGTAGGTCTATTTGGTTCGAGCCGTGGTATTATACCAAGTCAACAGGTTTGTTCGCTTGCGTAGCCCTGATAAACGAACGTCATCAAAGCGAAATTTTGATAAACGTACTTTCCTTTTAAAAAAAATTGAAAGACTTATCGCTGCTAAAATATCAGTGATTTTAACGTGGGTAAATTGTTCAATATAACTATCTATATTGCAATAATGACGTGTCTTTTCTGACCTGTCAAGAGGTGAAAGAAAAGTAGACGAGCAAACAGATCCAATGGCAAAGTGCAAAATCACGTGGCCCCCTGCAAGATACAATTTTTAAGGGGGTCTGCGTAAATCTTTGCTGTGCCACTGAACAGACCTATGAAACTCTTTGAGTGGGTATTAATTCAAGTAATTGTCGTATCTCCTAGATGTAGACACTAACAATAATATTATTGATTGTTCTCTGTTTTGTCATAAGCCTATTGTCTAATTAGTTTTACTTAGAGTTTGAACAGGTCTTACGTAATAGTACAATGTAGCCAATAGCCAATATGTATTAGTCCTACATATTGTGCTAGACCCAATACTTTTTTGAACACATAGAAAATAAGAAATAAGAATAAATATATCTCTCCGGTTCTAGCTATGTCAGGTCCGGTTGTCAGGTCCGGTCGGTCACAATCATCTAGGGCCAGTCAATGAATTAAAAATGAAATTGAAAATGTATGATTGATTCTTATCCATTTCATACAGAAGTGTAATAAGCCTAAGCCCTATATATTTGTTACCGTTTGACTATTAACATATGTGCAAGTGAATACGTAAAATCCGTCCAAACGCGGCTTGCCAGCAAGCTAAAACAAGTTTGATGTGATTTCAGAGCACCGTTGAAGAGTTGATAGCGGCAACGGCGTACCTCGACTTGTTTCTCCGCAGCATCACCGAGCCTGGACTGCTTCGATCATTCGTACGCTTCCTTCTCGAGGACAAGTACGACAATGACAAGATACTTGACAATATCATCAACCGAATAAGCTCCAAATCACGAGTAAGACTTCTTTCAGATCAATGTAGACTCATCCGAAGCAATTGGGTAACCGAGTGTACATGTGCGTGCTTATTTGTTTCAGCTATGTCTCGTCTCCCTTGCATTGTTCGAGACACTGATCGACCTCAACTGCGAGGACATAATGCTGGGCCTTATATTCCGTCATCTTATCCCCTGCACACACGTCATGCTGTCCCAACGTGTGCGTATCCGGGACGTCGACCCGTATTGCCGCAGTTCTGACAAGTTCCTCTCGTTAGCACCTTCCTGCGTCCAGCCCCACGTCCGTCCACATATGGAGCCGAGCCCTTCTTTGCCAGCCATCTTGACCCCTCGTCGACCGTCCAATGAACAGCCTTCGTCTTTACCGCTGTACGGCTTGAAACCGGGCGAGAGCCTCTATGGGAACTACCACGCTTATTTGTGCGACGCGCGCGCAAGAATACAAACGTGTGCGCAAGCTTGCCAGATGTGGACTTATCCATACAATGGAGAGCATCCCAGTTGTGATTTCAGGGTGAAAAGTGACGTTAAAGTCAATGATGCGAGTGAATTGAGTGAGGTTAAAGAAGTTCACGATGGGGATAGTGGCGGTGAGAGTTCTGGTTATCAGAGTTTTGCGTTTAGTAAGGAGTTGACACCAGAATCGGACATTAGTGATAAGAGTAAGAGTGACGGAGATGCTGAGATTGACGAGAGGGGGAAGATCGGCAACGACGAGGGAAGTGCAGAGAGGGCGAAAGTTTCCGGACGAACGGACCGGAAGGCATCGCGGGACAGTTCTTATCTGGATATATTCAATACAACACCAGATATTGGTGAGTACAGCATACTTTCAAAGTTGAAACTAATCTTTTGCAGCTGTCTAGTAGACCTTGTTCACTATTTTAATTTACCAAATTGTTACCGTGATAATGTCTTCTCAGCAGGTCTATGTTATTTTAGTATTATTTCTATTACCATTTCTAGTTTAATTACCCCAGTTCTATTTTGACAGGTATTTTCCTCGACATCCTGCTGCGTAAGCTGGAAGCGATGATGACCAACAGCCTGTACGTGAACCTTCACTTGACCGGGCTGATATCACGGCTAGCCGTTTACCCGCAACCACTTCTGCACTCGTTTCTGCTCAACCACTCACTCGTTTTCCAGCCCAGCATCAGATCCCTCTTCCAGGTTAGTCTCGGACGATGTTAATGTACACAAAGTGTAGGCCGATCTATCCATCCATCCATCGACCCCTTTGATTTCTTATGAATATCGCCAATTGAACGCACAAATACGGCAAGATTTTTTTTTTTAACTCGATTCTCACTCGCACCATCGTGTATTATTCAATTTGACTGGTTTTACAGTTTTACTTTGACATGAATCATGCGAATTGACAATGAATGAAAAATTGAAAATAAAAAAATCTGTGCGTCGGACCTAATACATCCGGGCACAGCGACATCGCAAGTGTGCGAGCGAGCGGAAAGTAATCACAGCTATCTTCAAGCATCACATAGGCCGTATTCCTTTTACAAATATTCTTCAGAATTTCTCAGCCCAACAGGTTCTTTTAGCCTTGCTAAGCTTCACATTTTAAGCGTCACGTATATTTCAGGCCGAAAGTTGATTCTAATCAGTTGATAACATTTACTGTTGGCATACTTTTTCAATAAATTGTTGTGTTGCCATGCAGGTGCTTGGTTCGCTGAAGCACAAGGTGGATCAATACTTGTCACGCCACCGCAACGTAGACGATCTTGTCACTCAAGCGCAAGACTTTCTTGTCGGAAGAGAAGACCGTTTGGCGAACGCTCGGAAGAGAGCACTTGAAGTGGCCAGTCCGGCAAATAGCAGGTTAGTAGCGTCAGCGTATGGTATGCACGGTGTATGGCTTTCAGACAAATCACTCGCAAGTGTTTTTCACGATCACTCGTATGTTTGAATATTTCCATAAGAATTACATTTAAAGGCCCATATTTGTTATTCTGTGCCTTGGAAAAATTACTATAAATTGAAATTTTGTAAAAATCTGGTACGGGATGTGAAAAATAGAATTATTGATCTGCGAAGTTGATTCCGTTGTTATGAGTGTGCACGAGTAGTATTTACAATTAAAACGGACAAAAACGTATTTTTGATTGTAGGCCGAGATTTGCATAGAGAAGCCAGTGGTGACTTTTGGACTCTAAATTTCAAGAAAAACCCTCGGCTTATATTCGGGCCAGTACGGAACTTTGTTTCACTTTACTCCCATGTAGGCCTAACTAATGTTAAATTTTCCTGCATGGATCTATGTGTTTTTCCTGGTCCCTTGAGAAAGATGGATGGAGGTTTCATTCTGCATCTCTTATTACAATCTTTGCTTAGTGTCGTCACCAACTTATTCCAGGACTGAAACATCACTATTTCTGTCTGTGCCAACCATGTATAGGCCTATCTTGGAATATCAAAAGACTTCTTGATCTTATTGATCACGTGGTTGTATTTTGCGTATTCTAGACGGAGTTCAGTATCAAGCGAGGCCAGTTTTACACGAGCTGAGCCCAAGAGGCGGAGCTTCACTTCTACGCTGAGTTCCGTTTTCAGGAGAGCAACCAACTCTCCACCAATCAGGGAGAGCCAACTTGAGAGCATTGCAGATGGTTCTGGCTATAGGTAAGAGCTAGTTGAAATATTCCGGTACTTTAATCGACTTTCAATTAACCATGTTGAATCAGATACTGCAGTGTCACACGTGGTAGTCACGGCAACAAATAAGTAAAGGTATTGATTGTTTTTCTGTAGGTATGTGAACCGGTGGTCACAAGGCGGTGGCGAGAACACGGAGCTGAAGAACGTAATCATGTGTTCCGTGCTGCTGGACGAATGGCTGAAGGAATTGGCCGCGATTACCCAAGAGCAAGCTGTCGCGTCATTGGCTGACACTTGGTCACATTGAACCAACGCTGTAGTCGTATTGGACGAAATCGTTGCTCAAGACTAATTGTACATTACATCAACGAAAGATTTTAAATTAAAGTCAATATTTCAATTACTTCTTCTACTCTTAAATGTGATTTTATGTTTTCCAAGTAAAATAACTGTACAATATTTAAAAAGGTACATAATATATATAAATATATATATAAATATAAATAACAATACTATCAGAGTTGCAATAATAAATATATAACAAGTTGTTAATTTTACCTATTGTTATCTTAATGTAATTAGTAAACAACCTAAACTGATATCCACATTGAAACCTTTTTATAGGCGTAGAAATACTACGCAGATTCAAAACTCCAGACATAAATGGTCCCCCATCATTATGGTGTCCTTTTTGGCGTGACTACGTTACGTCTATAGAATCGATATTGCCTTTGCGCTCTAGGGGTGGATTGCAAAGACGAAATTTAAACCCGGCCTACCTCAGACGCCGTCCAAGTACAAAATTGCATTGCAGAGGCAATGCAATTTTGTACATAGACGGCGTCTAAGGTAGACCGGGGTTTAAACTTTGTCTTTGCAATCCACCCCTAGCAATCACTGGTCGGGTCACCCTGAACACTGGACCGGAGTGTTGCAATAACGAGTGGGCGATCACACAATACAGTCTCTTACACAGTCTCATTCAGTCTCTTACACACAGGATCGTGTCTCTGACTCTGACCATAGACCACCGTGAGTTTTTGGGATGAGCAGAACGAAAACTCAATCCTACCGACCTGTACTTTTTTCTTAAAAAAAAATCTTTTTTCTGTTCGTGCTCCACTGGTCAAACGAAATACATTTTTTGATGAAACTTGGCATGTCATTCCTATAGCTTGTTAGTATATCATCATTCAGCTTGATACTGTATAGTCCTAAGATGCAATCAGTAGAACCAATTTTGAGAAAATAACCCGGAGGGGAAAATATGGATAAATATATGAAAATATAATCTCACCTTTTGATATTGTGAATGAATTGAGTGATTTTTTAAAATTTATTTGTAGTCCTAGGCCTACCCCTTTAACGGCTTTCTATCGTTCGGTCAGCAGAATCTAAAAATTAATTCTGAAAAAAATTCTACATTGGGGAATTTTAATTTAAATTTCGTTGAACAATATTATTCAATAGAAAATCGAGACGTGTGGCCATTAGACCATACTATAACTGACCATATTATACTTACGTTATATGCTCCGCCTCCCCTCCCCTTCCCTCTTTGCTCCGTGGCTCAGTCGGCTAACGCTCTGCTTCAGAAACTGAAACAACGTCGTACTTGGATTATAAGGCATGGGTTTAAGTGAACGTTCTTCGACTTATCATCACTTCATAGTTTCAATATCACCTGCTCATTCGTGCCTCCGTATAACCTATCTGTCTGCGAGGTCGTTAGGCACCATTTTAGCCTGTCGACTTGCGTGATCTGATGGACGTCGGGACGGTGAGCCACGACGTGATCCTGGGTCAGCGGGTTGTCGAGGACTAACGTTTGGACGTCCAACAGTCGGAGCATCGGAAGACTGAATAAAACCAAACAGAAATGATCAACTTGCTCGCATTCAAGATTTAGTCCACGTTGAAATAGGATATCTCTTTGTAATCATTTCTTGAGCAATTGGTTATCATTGAAATCAAACAAATGAACAGATTCACTGATTTTCACTTGCTGGTCAATATGTAAAATAATTCAACTACTTTATTCATTTGCTTACTTATACTCGAAACAGGAGAAGTATTCTCTGAAATATGAACCGTACACTCGACACCAAAACAATCTCAATATCCGTAACGATTACTATTAAAAATCACTATGTATGTGATTTCATTTCAACCACCATACAGGCCTACAGTTTATAACCGATGCGGTAACTAAGAATAATTGAAGACAGCAGCTTACCTCAATACATCTTTATAAAATATTTTTGCTCAAATCAAAATAAAAAAATCTTCATTCGGTCTGCGTAGGAAGGGGCTACCTTCCGGTAGCAGACGGTTATATTTACATAGTTTTGTAACTAAGAGTCCCTTTTGAAGTTTTCTTCATTACTTCTAAAATAACAGCTATCTTGGGCCAATTAAGTTATTAAAACTATACACTCAATGCTTAGGCTATTTAATTTAATGTCAGATTTATCTAACTGAATCTCTCACACAAATTCTTCCCTATTTTATTACCAATCTCACCGATGTTAGCACTGTAATTTTCGGGTGCCGAAGGTTGGCATGAGTGTCGAGGTGAACGGATATCTCCCCAATACCAGAAGCAAAAGAGCATAAAGCGTCTGTGGGACATTTGTGTTGTAACGTTATTAGATTTGATTTAAATGAACTGAAAAATATAAATACAGTACACTTTGTAAGGCAATTCATTTTAAATTTAATATATTTGCAAATACATTAACTTTGCATAACCACACTACTTTAACAATATCATATTACAGTAATTACTTAAAACTAAAATAATAAGTAATATTTCATCCATCCTCTGTCAGTATGGGCATTGACAGGACTTTTTTTCAGGGGGTGTTGGGGGGGGATTTACAACACCATCTATTTTAATTTGTCGGCTCCAATAAAACTACATTTTTCAACATTTACAAAGCTTCAGTCATGCTATTCATTTAGTAAACAGCACTAAACACAAAGTTAAATTGGAAATTTATGCCCACACATAAATAATCTTTGCCCCCAGTATTAATTTTCATTTATGGTAGGCCTATCAATTCATTTTTATTTCGTTATAAGAACTATTGTTAGGGTATTTTTGATCTCAATGGAAGGGGACACTTGCTCTTGCCCCCCTCCCCCAAGGCCTCCTTTGGCAGCCTGTAGTTTTGTTATCTATAAATAAATATAAGGCATACAAATATTCTTCAAATGAAAAATATATCAAAGCAACCAATAATATAACTAAATAACAGAAATACAATGATCTTGTGATCTGCCATTTTAATTGAAAGTCAAAGTTCAGGAATGAATACTTGGCTTTCGAAAAAGAAATGTAGGCCTAGACAGAATCTTACCTTTTCAATAATATGCAACACGTTATTTTACAGTTATTGTAGTGGGAACTATCAAAACATTGTACTTAGTAATTGCTACCAATTTAATATTCTATGATTGGCTGAAACCACACACTGCCATTGGTTATTTGACTACGATAGTTGACAAGCTAACGTAGTTGGATTTTCTTCAACACAGTCTATAGAAACTTTGAAAAATAGCTGTTGCATATTATTAAATACACGGTTGACTCACACGGCACAACAGACTTCTGAGCAGGGTTCATACACAAACAAGACCAGATACACAAAACTATACAAGGTGGTGCAAACCTAATAATAAGTTAATAACATAAATAAATAATTCATATGCAACAAAATAAAATTGTTATATTACAATTCACGAGAGTGCAAGTCTATAGCATAACTGATAGTTTAGATTTGATAATAATGAGGATAGCAGACAAAAACATAAGCTAGCAGCAACTTAACCAGAACCAATCAGATAACCAACTTATGGAGAATACAATTGATAAATGAAAGAATTCACTTTCTGATGAACAATGTGAGAGATGGATAAAACGTAAGAGAAACAAGTGACATGATGATATCACTTGTTTCTCTTACGTTGTATCATCATCTATCACAAAGTGAATTCTTTAAAACAAGTCCTACTTTCCAATTAGAAAATTGGATTATTTAAAATACAGTGAAAACTCTATCAATTTTTTTGGAACATCCATGCAGGAAACCGGTCCATTAAGGAAAATTGATCATCGGTTATGGGAGCAGGTTGGGACAAAATATATGGTTGGAGTGGGACAAAATATATGGTTGAAGTGGGAAAACGATGGACGAAGGAACAATGCATAGAAGATAGAGGTCTTACTTTAGAATCTTTCAGTAGCAAATCAAAGTGCCTTATAGTAGGCATATAATAATCTCCGTGTTTTCAAGTATTCCTATTGATTATGAGTGAAAAGATTTCAATTAATTAAATATTCCAACATTGACGTTGATGAAACATCGGCCCAAGTAGATATAAGTCAAGGTTCGAATTGTAGCACTCTATTCTGCTAACTTGTTTTGGGTAAATTGCTGTCCTTTATCACATTTCCACAGTATAGCTTTATAGGCATTTTATGTTTGTCATGTTTGACACAACGCAAGGCAGTAATTTATAGAAAAATAAAACCATGTGACATTGACATTAGTAATACAGCAAACACTCGTGAATTGTTGTATATTAATTAAATAAAATATAAGGTAAGCTTGGTATCATTTCTTCCTTGCTTTCTTCCTCGCTTTTATCATGGCTTCCCTCTTCTTCTCTTTACGGATATCTTCCAGGTCCTCCAATATTCCTGGAACAATAAACAACTATGTTATTTATAAATTTCAAGCTGGATTGGTCATCAGTTTTTGAAGCGTTTCTTACGGATATTCGCACATATTTCTATTCTCTGGTGGACAAGCCAAGTTCAAATTTTAACTACTCGAAAAAACTTGACCAAATAGATATTGTGTTTGAGTAGGCCTACTCATATAGGCCTACAGTACAATTTCTGCTAGGGAAGTTATAAACAGTCTCGTTATAAAAAAGTTATAAGAAATAGGATTTTATAGCACTAGTCAAATTTAAAATTAGCAATAATTCAGCATAAGAAAGTCTTTGGACAGAGTTTGCAATCTATTCAGGTATTTCTTAAGAAAATGTTTCTAATCTCTCTGCAATTTTAACCATTTTCACAAAAACATTTGTCAATTTGTACAACTTGCTCCCCACAAAGCTCACACATATTCCTAGTAGGCTACTATCTACACTTCATCACCAAAGTCATCTATACCATTAACCCCAGTTTGTAAAGGCTGCTTACCCAACTTGGCACTAGTGAATTCTTCTTTCTGTTGTTGGGCAAAGCTCGACTCCATGCAGCGATCGTCTTCGTCATCCAAGTGCCTGTATCGCGACTTGTCGTAGCCAAAGATCTCCTGGATGTACTTCGAGTAATCTTGTCCGTTGTCTTCTGGGCCGTCGTCGATGAAGTCTGCTACGTCCGAGTCGTATTCTTCGTCGGACTCAATGATGCGGCCTGAAGCAAATAACCAAAGACATTAATTAGAGATCAATTTGACCGAGTACGCTAATATGATCTAATGAAAAACCAATTTCATATGCAAATTTTGTTTCAATATAAATTGGTGGGTAGGCCTGGTAAATCCTACATCCCAACAGAAAGTTTAGGAAATGCAAGTTTTATCGACTCAAATTATGCTGTCAGTAGAAGTAGGCCTAGGCCTATAAAATATGAATTCTTACGTTTTTGAGGAGGCTTTTGAGGTCGTCTCCGCACGTCACCTGGTGGGAATTGTTTTGATCTGACATCTGACGGAGGAAACTGTCTAGATTTCACATCGGGTGGTGGAAACTGTCTAGATTTCACATCGGGTGGTGGAAACTGTCTTGACTTCACGTCAGGGGGTGGAAATTGCCTCGGTTTTATATCCGACGGTCTCGATTTCAAGTCAGCAGGTGGAAATTGTCTAGATTTTACATCGGCTGGAAGACTTTGTCTTGATTTTTCACCAACAATGGGGTTCTGTCTTGATTTGTCATTGGTCAAAGGTAATTGTTTTGATTTATCATTTGTCACAATTCTCGCCTTAGCATCCGTAGGTGGCGTCTGTTTTGACCTTAAATCCGAAGGTAAGTATTGTCGTGGTTTTACATTCGTAGCAGTTGCCGGCCTTTCTTTCACTTCCATGGGAACTGGCCTGGATTTTGCATTGGAAGGGGAGAATTGTCTAGAAGTAACACTGGAAGGTCTAGATTTTACATCCACTGGCAGAGTTTTTTTCGGCCTTACATCGGCAGGTGACGGCGATTGAGGGGCCTTCCGAATATGATCGTCCAATTTCTTGAAAGCCAATGGCCTCGGCTTTGATACGTCATCTTTTGATGTTATCTTGCTTGTTTGCGAAGAAGATTTGGACCCGTGTTTGTGATCTTGCTTACTTGACGAACTACTTGAAACTGTCGATTTACCCTTACCGCTATGAGATGAAGAAGCTTGATTTGAAGAAGACTGGTTCGAGGATGAGTGAGAAGAAGAATGAGACTTCTTAGAACTACTTGTACCATTTTGTTTTGGTGCTTCCCTATCTCTCCTACTCTCAGGTTGAATTGATTTACTTGGCTTCTCACTCAGACGTGACCTCAACATAGAGCTACTAGCCTTATCATCACTTTCACTACTTTTCTTAGCAGTCGATGAACTCGATTGCTTCTGGTGGTCTTGGTGGCTTCCACTTGAACTTAGCTTTGGAATTCGTGGTAATGAAGAACTGGGTGCGGGTGTAGAACTAATCTTGGGTATCCGCCCTTGTGAAGCATTGGGAATCTTAAATGACTGGTTTTTATCCATCTTTTTGAGACGTTCTTCTTCTCTCCATCCTGCTTCTTTTCTCTTCCTGGACGCCTCCTCGCAAAGATATTCCTCTCTCTGTTTAGCCGTCATCGGTCTCATGTCCACCTCCTTTTCTCTCGGTGCTTCTTTTACCGGTTCTTGTTGCAATTTCTCGGCAAGTTTCAACAATTCAAGATAATTCATTGGAGGTGGTGCATGTTGCTTTTTCGATCTCTTTTCTTCCTTTGGCTTTATGTATTCTTCTTCCACTTTAGTCTCTTCTCTCCTTGCTTCCTTTGACTTATCTTTACTTTCTCGAGTTTTAACTTTATCTAAAGTATCACCCATTTTTAAGGCCAGTTTAACTCTGTCTTTAGTCCCATTCAAGTCTCGATTGGTGTTTGATTTACTTTTGCTGAATTTCTCTTCCGCAGGCCCCTTGCATAATTTTTCTAAAAACTTGGTCTCTTGTGCCAATGCTTCTTCGGACATGAAACAAAGGGGTTCTTCTATTATGTAATAATCACCTGGTCCCACTGCATCTTGAATGGCTGACTTGTCTGCAGATTTAGCACTCTTGTTCATCAACAATACTCTTTTTCGGGCTTTAGAATCTTGGTTACGTAAGGCCAACAATTCTCCTCGTTTCTTATTTGCGTCAGTCTGTTTTTTCCGTTCATCGTCTTTCCGTTTGGCTAAAAATTTTGCTACATTAGCATCAAGAAGCCGTTTCTTTTCTGCTTCCTTCTGTCGAAGTTCTTCCGCAGTTCGCGGAGGAGGTAAACTCGAAAGCGCTCGTTTATTGACCTATTCAAAATCAGAAAAATGTTGTCAATACATGACGTAGCCTATCAACGTAGAATAGGCAGACGGGCGTCAGCACCATTTTTTAAATTGTGCAGGAGGTGCAAAAAGACTTTGTGACTTCAATTTGGTATCAATTATCATGAATTTTTGTGTGTGTAACATGCAAAAATTATCCAAAATTTCATGGTTTTATTTAATAGCTTCATCATTTATCTTAATTCTACTTTCTTTAGGGCAAATTATCGTTACTTTAGTTTTCTTGTTCAACATTTACTTTTACCGTAACTTATTAAAAAATATATCACACAAGCTTACCGGTATCAAAAGATACGCCTATGCCTATATCATTTATTGATCATTAGGTAATAAAAAAATAACATTCTTATTGATGAGCAATCAGGGTTTAGAGATGAACACGGTTGTGAGACAACAATTCAATTACTTCTTAATAAACCATCTTTGAAGATGAATAGTAAAAATCTGATTTCAACTGCAATTATTTCAATATGGGTCATATCATTGAGTTTAATAGTCAACATATTCAACATCATTATTATATGTTTTGAACTGTACATAAGTCATAAGTAGATGAGAACAAGTATTTTCTGGTCAGGAGGAAGAGCAGTTTTGCCGAACCTTGACACTTCATCATTTCTCTTATTGTGCCGCATGGTAGGGTAACTTCTTGAAGGATGTTTTTCACGAAAAATTAAAGACTACTAATAAAAATGATCAAGATCTATTTGCGCTAGTGAATGATGAATGAGACAAAGGAAAGATGAGATGAAAGGCCACTTTATTAGGTGTTTTAGGATTGTGGGATGTAGTCGGTCATTGCTTGTTGTTTAGTAGGCCTGCCCATACCAGTATCAACCTGTACGATAGAGGGAAACTACGAAAAACCCATGTCAGGAAGGTCGATCATGGCGGGAATTGAACCCCAGTCTCCTGAATGGCGTTTCAGGTTGTTAGCCACTGATTCACCCGTCCCAAGTTCTTTCCTGTATAATAACATAACCTAATTCTATGCAGGCCTACGACTTCACGACCCAGTTCTTACCTCTTTCTTATCTGAATTCTTCTTCGCAAGTTGTAGCAACGATCCATAATCCATTTTGAAATTATTTCATAATATTTGAGAATATTATATTTAATCTAATAATTCTCAGTCACGTTCAGGAGCATCACAATGACCGAATAAAATGATAAATATGTTGAACAGCAAAATGACCGTCCTTGAACGTATTGCTGTCATCAAACACCCATATTGGATTGTTAGTGCCCCAACAGTTGGCCAACTGTTGGATGTTGGTACTTCCGGATAGGAAAACGCAACATTCGTTGTTCGATGAGCGATTGACATATTTGTGGGAAATATAATGGTGAGCTATAAAATATACACCTTGGGTTCAGAACAATTATATCCCTGCCTTCCTGTTTTATTCATTACCCATGGTAATTCAGTTTAATTGATTAGACCTGTTGCCTAAATTCCTAATGGGTTTCTTAATAGCTTTGATTGATGTAAATAAATAACATTTACCACATTTTTTTAATCAAAATCATCATTAATTCTGTATAGAAGCTGTGAAAATCATTATATTCCGTGAAAATTTAAATTCATTTGAAGGAAATATTTTTTCCGAATTTTCTCAGAAATGGTGCAACCAATTCCACTATTATGATTGCACCTCAAAACTCTATAGTATCGATTTAGATGATGACACAGTCTTGTGTATGCCAGGTTTCAACTGAATGTGTACTTCCGTTTGACCTGCGGAGCGTGAACAGAAAAAAACATTCTGTTTGAGTACGGTGAAATGAGTTTTTGCTTCGCTCATCCAGTATAAGACCATGATTCATGACGTAACCGTTAATGATTCTGTAAGAATACCGTACATGAACAGAATCGAGTTATGTCTACATAACGACTCAGAAAAAGGACCAATAAGAAAAATCATAATTTCTGAAATTGAGATGATTTCTAGTTTTCTCGAAACAAATGAAATGTGTTTGAAAATATGAGTTTTGTCGAAGATTTTTTTTTTTTTTTTTGACAAGTATTCAGTAATCTTCATTTTCTCCTCTCCTCAATATATGTAAATTGATTAGTTTTAATAGAGGGATGAGGACAGAATAAAAAATTGGAAGTGAAAACCTTGAAACTGTATCCAGGAATCGTGTTCAATAGTGATCTTGGGTAGGGGAACCAAGAGTTAAAGAGTTTATAATTTCTATGTGATAAGTTTATTAAATTCAAAAATCAAGCAATTACATGACACAAAGTAAGCATAGTATTACATAGATGAACTGCGAACAAACCTTTTACATAGCTTTAATAGCAAAATACCTTGCAAAAGGTAATCTAATTGAAATTGAATTTGCAAGCAAAGTTTTAGTTCCTAGGAATTAAATACAATCACATACTTAATAATATAAACAAAGAATTCTTACATGACTACAAACCAACAACAAAACAAATAATGGGTACATACAAACCTATATATATACAGATATTAGTTACCATTTTAATATATAGCTTGGCATACATGGAAAGAAAATTGATTGAAGTGTACTTTCATCTTTCGTTTTAAACTCGAAATAGATTCAAGACATGTAAACAAGAATTGACATGCAGCAAAATTACCTATTTTGATCAAGAGACACACACAGTATTATTAACAATTAACTAGAATGAATCTGCCTTGATAATTCTTGATCATCTGTCTTCAAATTGATTTACCCTAGTTAACCATAGACAGATTCTATTTACACAAAGCATTGACAACTTCTCACATATTGATATGTAAATTTATCTGACTATATGATAAAAAGTAACGCTCTATATCTTAGGTAACAATCAAACACACATCTAAAACTACGAAATAGTAAGGCAAATAAATAAAACAAACTTATGCGATATGTCACTGTTAAAACTATTCAAATGGTCTAAAAACGAAACATTTACTCGCTAGAATATTACAGTGCATAACGATGAGATAGAAAGGTACCAATCGGAACACTTGGATTCAACAAAAAACGAAAGGAAAACAAAGAGGAAAATTGCACATACAATTAAGTAAGCTCATACAATGTTAGTTATGTGTTAAGAGAAATTGTATCAATTAAAAATTTGTACTGTAACTGACTAAAACCAAACAGATAATAGTGACATTGATTTAAGGCAGCTCTCGTTGTAAGAGAATAATTCCGTCGTACCGGAAAGCAAACGTAGTTAAAAATAACAATCGGATAGGCCTATATGTGATATTTCAATAGAGCCTTATTTTGTAAATACTAAATAGGCCTACAGTTCTTGATTCATTTTTCATCACAAGTCACAAAATATTTCATTGATAGCAAGTTTTAGGCCTAGGTAATAGAACATAATATTTTTCCAAAAATTTTATGGATCTAGGCCTACTTTAGTAGAGCCCGTTACATTGGATTCGAAACGTAGTTTTCTATTTGGATAATAAGATGCCCATTTGAAAGGCAATGCACAATCGTGGTGGTACTAGTACAAAGAATCAACTCGTAAGTTTCATAGGGTTTGAAAAATTCAATACTGCTACTGTCTGATAAAATTGCAATAGAGATAGGCTATCTTTATGACAGGTTGAAGAACTTTCAATTACCACTTGAGCATTTAATCCGAGTAAAAAAGAACTGCCTTAAACCGATAAGGTACAGAATAATAATGTTGCTTCAATAAAAACAATGTTCAGTCAAATTCAATCACCATCAGAGCTAATCTGCTTAAAACCGCCAAAACTTAATCTTTGACACAATTCGTAGATAGACTTCTGGCCGTGACTGGAATGCATTTTTCATTTGATAAAATACTAATTACATATTATTGTTCGTTATTACTTTCTTTAAAACACTAAGTAAATATATATCATATAGACTGCGAGTTACTCTGTAAATATTAGACTCTCTATCTTAAACAACTAAGTACCGGTACAGCACTGCACAAGAGATTATTGCACTGACAGCACAGATAACAACAATGTGGGTATCAGGAAAGTCTCACAACCGATTAGCGTTACTGTATTGATTGTATATATTGGAATCTTTCCGACATCGAAGCTACAGTACTATTGAGATTTAACGCTCGGCTACACAGTGCTACGACAACAATGGGTTGAATGACTATATGTTGGGTGACGTCAATACAATTCTATCGTGTGCTGGATTAGTGCATGAATGGCTGGTTTCCCTACCACACAATTGCTTACAATATTCTAATTTCTTATCAATAGTATATTATGTCGTATGAACAGCCATTTCTTTGAACACAAAACAATTAACACTAAGCTAAAGTTAAGGCTAGCTAAGAACCCCGTTTAACCAACTTTCAAAATCATATAGCTTTTGTTTGATAAATACATTTTGAAATCATATCTTCAATTGATAAACCACAAGTCATTTCAATCTAGGCTTCAACGTTCAACCGAGAGCTCTTCAAAATCTCAAAGAACTCATGAATCGGGTTTCTCGTTGTGACAATTTGGAATGTTGGTTTGTCACTATCTTAGCTAACGGTGACTTTAACAATAATACATGATGACAAAATATATGAAATCTGAATCGATTTTTTTAGAAACAATTAAAATACATTACACAGACAATTTCTTGGAATATCCGAAAGAATGAGATATTTTACAACTGAACTGCGTTTTGTCTCGTTCAATTTGCTAAATGTAACGTCTAATTAATAATATTGTTTGCCAAAAGTCAGCTACTACATTCGTCAGCATGCTGTAGCATCTAGGAAGACAATATAAATATATCGGTTTGTTGCAAGGTTGCCTTGTTACGTTGTGCAAAAGCACTTGGCAAAGTGGAACACCAAGGCAGTCCGTGTCTTCTTTTATTAAGCGTACTAAATTAAGGGAAGAGATATATTTGAACCAGACAACACTCGCATGTGGCCGGTTCCACAATGGATGGAATGATATAAAGATTTCGTTATTAATACATATACAATTACTTTACTTAAATAGACCATTTTGCTTCTCAATACTGACAAAAAACTAACAACAATTATTGCTAGTGAATTTTAGTGGAACAAGAAAAGAAAATTTACCTTGGCAATTTTTTTGGCTATTCATTTTAGATCTACATTATTATTTTTAGTATTTATTATATTTGCCAAGGTCAACATTTAGTATGTGAATGCGCAAAGGGTGAATATGACTTTGATCTTTGCACATAAGATGTTGAAACAAATGTCACAGTAGTATAGAGAAAGTGAGTGATTTGTAAAAAACCATCAAAAATTCCATCACAAATATTACAACAATATAGGCTACATATTATCGTTATTAATTTTTTTCGTTAAATAAACGGGGTTTCAAAATAGGTTGGACAAGGATCCAGTACCACCCACACGTGAGCAAGAAATGTCTTACACACCGAAAAGTCAAAAAGTCGTGTAAATATATTATATAGATATTATACTCGAAATGTGTAAAATCTGAGCGGGGTAATATAATAATATGGGCATATACTATTCCTATTAGTATACACACACAATATAAGAGAGATTGATACACGGTGCACATTCAACGTTGTTGCATTGTATAATATAGGCTAAGGCAATCAACGCAAAAATACCGGGCCACTTTTCGTTACACGACAAAAAAATCTCTCCGATTCAAGTTGAATGAACAATTAACAACAATTTCATAAAATTCTTCTCTCTCCTTAGTACACAAAACACTTGATCAAAATATTAGTTCATTAAAGCTTTTTTTTTTCATTTTTATTTAGTGTATTTTTTTATATAAAGTGCATGGTCTTATTATCCAACACAATATTACTGCTAGGTAAATATAGGCAGCAGCTCACTTAATAAAATAACAAGAATATTCTAAGGTCACAACTTATCCTGAAGATACTAGATAATTATCACAGGCATCTTTGTTTTTTTTTCATTATATTAATTTACTGATAAATAACTGAGCGGCAAATGTTTTCCAACTAATTTCATATTGAGTCGAGGGCTTCTTATACAACACACAGAGACACACTAAGCTAGAAATATACACGGTCTTTGGTTTGATTTCAAAGTCTGATGTATCAGTAAACGACAGGCACTTAATAAAACGAGTGACAAGTGACGGTTTTGTGCTAGTATGCAAACAGGGCACACGGCGACACAACGGAAACAAATTGAAATCAAGTCAGGAAAAAGCCTTCCTCAATATTTTTCAATAGTTTTAAATATACCTCTATATGGCACTATGAAACATAGTCGAGATTTAAGATACCACCAACGTGTAATAACACATCCAATTAAAACTCTCCGTTACTTCTACACTTTTTTCAGAGTACAGAGGAATTAAAAGTTTTTAATCACAATTGGTTAATTAATAACAGCAGTTTTAAAAGATGATAAAATAACTGACCTGAGTAAGTATTGTAATGATTCATTACACGTACGTTAGCTTACGTACGCACAATCGCAAGTAATCCATTCACTCGAGAAAAAACACGTTATTTAGCCTAGCTTGCATAATAACTATTAATATATTAAATAGTAAGTATTTATATAGGAACATACGACAGCTGCTACCATCTTTAACAAGGGAAAAATAATTATTTCAATATTAAAATTTCGTAAAGTAAAATTTCACAAGTTCAAGTCGAGTAATGCAACCAAATATTGCAAATTAAAATAGCTTTTACTTATTCGAAAAAGTACCAATATGGACACCTCTTAAATGCAAAATACATAAAACATTCTTTTTTGACACAAAATATTGTTGAAACTATTGACTAAAAATAAAAAATCTTATCTCACTTACGGTAGTTTGTAAACTATACAAGTTTAGTGACTATTGGTGAAGCTAATATCATAGCAAGATGAGATCAGCTTTTTGTTAAGAAGGTAATGAAACGCAGTGCGTACGTACGTAGGTAGGTACGTACGAGCGATCGCTTCTTCTTTGTTTATACAATGTAAAGCGTGTTGAGCACCAGTACGTGGTGATTGTTCTTTGCCAACGTTACGACAAAACCTTCCGAAGTTATCTTCAGGCCGCAGCAACGCGACACCTGCGAAAACACGACAAACACCATTAACATAGCTTACCTTTATAGTACAGCACTCTATATGAATACCAAGCCATTTCTCGCATTACTCACACAACGGAATATTGTAATTGCATTTTGATGGAATCAACTCGTGGAAATAGGTTGGAATATTAAATAATAAAGCATCAGTTAATCACAAGTAATTATTATTGGTTGGTAAAATTCATTGAGCACATAATCTGCGAGGAACAGTCCTCCGTTTTACATCAACTGAGGACACATGACTAATGAAACACGACAAAAAAATGTACAAAAATAAAAAATAGTAACATTGGTCAGCTGCAAAGTGCAATAAAAACAAATAATAATTGCACATTTACAGTACAATTCTATATGACTTCCAGGAACGTCACGGTTTTCTCACAAGTTCAGTAATATATCTAGTGCCCACGTAGAAGCAAGCGATCTAATTAGCCAAGCTGGCATTTGCAACGGACGAATGGAAGATCAGGTAAAACACTGCATCAATGGCAGATTAAAGGAATGCTTGATAGAAAATACTACATCGTTCAAGTAAATTATGGGACTGTACATTGAAACGGCAGTACGTTCGCTTGCCAGAAATTATAGGTTTAGCTAGGCCTACCACGGCACAAATTAAAATGTAATATTAAAAAAAATTGGTACAAGAAAAAATTATTCACAGTACATGTCTTCAGATTTAAATTAAGATAGTATTGCTAGGATATGTATACATATATATATACATCAGTCTCAACTCCAAGATCAAGTTGCTTTTGTCAACGAGATGATACTAATTAGTGCAGCCAACTTTATCTACCTGACTGGTTATCAGTCACGTTATCAGTTGTAACATATCAGGCTACACCATAACCATTAGATGTACCTGACTACCTGTATAAGGCAGTTGTAGCTGCCCCGGTGGCCAAGTCAATTCTATTGCTAGCGGTAGAAACTGATGTCACCGTTGGGCGTGGGTTCGAGTCCCGCATAAGGCATGGGTTTTTGTAAACGTCCTTTCACCTACCATAATTTCATTGTTTCACTATCACCCGCACATTCGTACCCCCGTATAACCTAGCTGTTGGTCGGGTCGTTTAGCAACATTATTAACAAAAAGGCAGTTGTTTCGACTTTTTAGCATTTTACATTCTTTACTTTGTCATAACGTAATTTTTGAGTAGACTGACATCAATATCAATTAGGGATAACTTTGATCAATTGAGAATCGATTGCAATGTCGAGACGATTTTGAAAATGAAAATGTTTATCTCTCTTTTTGTGCAGTACTGTACCGTACAGCTGTCTACACGAGCACGTTAGAATTAAGAATACAATAGCAGTTCAGTACGAAATTCAGTGGACCCAAAAATACCCATTCTGAATCATCCAAGTATTCAAGATTGAGGTTAGGGTCAAAATTCTCTAGGGATCAAAACATTTGTTTGAACTGAGAACAATTTGAATGAGCAGAGTATGAATCAACGAGGGTTCACTGTACCTTACCTATTGATAGCACCCGTGTTGGTGAAGTTGACTTTTAAAAGGAACTTTTAGAAGTTCAGTTCATGACAAATGAAGTGATCTTTCAAAAAGTCAAAGTTGATGATTGAGAGATGGCAGCAAAACATGTGTTGGAAATGTAGATAGGGGGGGGGGGGGGGGGGGGGGGAGGAGGAGGGAGATAAGCAAGGAGAAGAAGCAGACATGTTACCATGCAATAGCAAATGTTGACAGAAACAGCCAAATAGGACAGGGGATCAGCAACACCTATTGAATATGTAAAAATAAAGTTGGCAGCAGGACCAACTTAAAAAGTTACAATATTTTAAAAAGAATCGTTTCTGATAATTAGATTGTAAGTTATCCCTAGCATCAATCCCTAGTATAATTGCAACATAGGCCCACTTGAATGTGGATTACACCGGAGTGAAACAATACCCTATGTCACGCATAAGCCTGGCATGATGATACACAAAGGGCAATGCCCAATATGCATGTCCAAAGTCAGAAAGTCTCGAGCATTCATACAAGCTAAGCGGAAGTAGACTAAATCGCTTGCATACTGACCAACGATTGTTTAATGATCACTCACTGAAAGTTCAGGCTGATGATCGTTACTTTGTACATAAAAATACATTTTTACATATTTAACAAGCAATTACTAATTATTGAGGAGTAAAGTGAGACGTAGCTACAGAAAATGGCAGTCGGGTCACGCTGTGCGAGGATTTCAACAACGCGCAAATGATCGATCGAGTGAATGATCAGACTTTCTATATTTCTTCCCATTCACTAATAAGGGAACTAGCAATATTCACGCTCAGCAGTAGGGCTCGCCAACGACTAGTCTTATGTGACTAACGTCAATCTCCAAAAAGGTTATTTGAACGAGGAACCGACGAATAAGACATTTCGTAATTGTGTCATTACATTTACACAATGATCCTCAAATAAACTACAATCACAAAATTGAGAAGTTAATGAAAATTTGATGTTTTCAAATTAAGCCTATCGAATCAATATTGTAGGTTAGGTAGGCCTATATCACATTTTTAACGAGCGCAAATGTTGCTAGTTTTTCTCACATATACTGGAAGCGAGTATAGCCAGTGGCTAGTGCCACCACGCTTGCGGCTGTAAGATCAAGTATATGTCTCGCACCTTGACATAAGGGCACTCGAACTCAGAGAGCAGCTGCCCCTCGCGCGTGAACACGGCCACGTGGAATCGGTTGCCGTGCGAGTCACCGACGAGGACGTCACCCGCGTCCGAGATGTCGATGCCGTTTGGAAAGTTGGTGATGTTCTCGTTGCCGATGCGTCGCATGAAGTGACCCTCCTCGTTGAACACCACAACGCAATGACCCTTGAAGTCGCACACAAAGAACTCGCGGCCTGGTAACAATGAAGACAAGGTGGTCTCGTGAGCGGTCAAGAGATTGTGGCACAAGTACTGAATATAGTGTTCTGGTAATACTTTCGTGGGATGTAATTCGTTATATAGACTTGGTCCTCACGTATGTTTTGGTACACACCAGTATTGTCAATTCATTGAAACTAGTAAAACTACAGATACTGTTCACTCCATCTATTCTAAAATAAGAGCTTATATATAATCGACTATCACATTACAGTGAATGTGCTTACGAAGCAAATGGAACGTACATTTGAATAATATGTATATTGTTCCAGTTGTTTGATTAACACATAAAATTATATGTAAAACGTACATTTAACACATTCCTCTGAATAAGGAGGATTGCAGGTATGATGATGCTGTTTAAATTTAAGCAAGTATATTAACTAGGCGTGTAGAGCTTGATTATTATGATGCTTGCGTTAAGTTAATTGAAACATGGTTCCGCCATGGCAGGCAATGTGAAAAGTGTAAACTTAGCTGTCAAAGCCACATGGCATGCTGACGAATTGTTCAATAGTGGTGGAAATGGTGAGAGGGGCGGGGAGGAGAGAAGGCTGCGCGTTATTTGATTCCATGAATGCACTGAATACATGGGACCAAAAACATCGTACACACAAAATAAAGACCAGAAAAACACATTGATTACCAGTACCCACAGAACAATTGTTTGAGCCTGGGTTTCACAGTGACCTGCCGACATCCCTAATAATTATAATCCAAACAAATATATAAAATAGGACAGCATTTGTACCGTGTTGTTTGAACAACGAAAAATTCCCACAACATATAGAATGAATGTAAAAATACTGAGGAACATCATAATAGAGTTCATGGAAACTGTTCAAACAAAAATTGTTTTTCAAAAATGTATTCATCCTGCTAGGCTACTAATAAATAATACTAAGAATTGTGTGCGAGTTGAACCATAGATCAGGCTTCTACTTAAAAGTAATGTTCGGTCATATTACCGTTAATAGCGATGTCGGACGGCTCCCTCATGTAGTCGCTGCAGTCGAACCAGCGAATGAGATCGCCTGCTTCGGAGATGACAAAAACGGTTGGGCTGACAGAGTCAACAGCCACAATGTGGCCCTGGTGGGTTACCGCCAGGCCCGCGACAATGTCGACGTAGCGGATTGCAATCTTCTTGACAAAATGGCCGTTCTTCGTGAAGATCTGCATGCGCGAACGCTCGTTTCCACGATCGCACACGACGAACTTGCCCGACGTGCGCATCACGGCCACCTTGCGCGGATACCACAGCTGACCCTCTTCCTTGCCTTGAGAACGAGAAAATGTCACAGTTTTTATACAGGTTAGCTGTTAGACACGGGTCTAGTGATTGTTGATATACTGTTGTCAGTTGACACTCGATACAGTCTAATATTTTTTCGATATGTTTGATAATCGATTGAAATAATTGCTTTAATCGATCCTTATTTTTCTTGGCCACAAATATTTCAAACGCCTTGCAAACGTATCCAATGAAAGAGTATGGCGGGAGAATGCTCGTGCTTGATTGGTTAATATAACAAATTACTTTTAAAAGAATTAGGACCTGGACATAAAACATGATCGTGGCTTATCAAAATGTCCCAGATCACACTGGAGTTGAATAGTTTTAATATAAATTTACCAAGTGGCTTTGGAAGTTGGTCTTACCTGGGATGCCGAACTGAAACTTGAATGTTCCGACCTTGTCGAACACCTGAATACGGTGATTGTTGGTGTCGGCAACGATGATGTCTTCGTCGGCACCCAGACAGAATCCATGCGGCGAGTTGAACTGGCCCTTGCTTGGCCCCAATTGGCCATACTTGCAGCGGATTTGCATGGGGTTCAGTTTACCCGCAGATCCTCGGAACTGGTAAGCTGAATCAAAACAACAATGTTATTGTTCATTAGAACATTTACTTTAGGACTTTCATTAGTCAAGAAATATGTTTATTCTCATTTCTGTTGACACAAATAATTCCAAGTTGAAAACAAAGTTTGTCACGTTGCATTTGATAGTAAAATGGTTGTAATTTTTATAAAGGCCATACACTTAATTAATTAGACCTCATTCTCATACATTATTGCTGACTGAAATGTTTGTTAATGAAAATATTTTTCAAGTGAAGTCTAAATAGCTTAAATATAGAACTCGGAAATAAATTACTTGAATACCCGTACATCAAATCTGGCCATTGTCTGATTTAGTGATAAGGCTCAACTGTCAATATACACTCAAGTTTTAGAATGAGACAAAATAATAAGCCAATGAAATACTCACAATGAGTGCCGCCATTGGTAGAAACCCCAGTGGACAAATTGAGAAGCGAACCATCGTTCATCACCTCGTCAGACAGGTTCGGCGAAGGAGTGCCAGAAAGATTGGAGAGGTTCATCGGAAATGGCGTACTGATCTCCAGAGTGTTGACCGACTCCCCGCGGCCTAGGATCATGTTCGGGTGGCCCATAGTTGGCGCACGACCGTTGCTGAAGTCTAAAGCAATCATAAAATACACAAGGTCAAGGATTATTCACATTTGCCACAAAATTATTTGGGGGTACAAAAACACAAATGAGCAGGTGATCAGATGAATAGTGACTAGTGAAACCTTTGGGCAGGGGTAACACATTACTTGGGTATTATGTATTATCCGGGTACCTGAATTAGGCCCATGGAGAATATTCAATATCGGATGTTTAAAATGAACGAAGGAGGGTCGTTTCGATTCAAGCATTATTAGTTTTACGGTCATTACACCTCCCCTCTCAGACCACCTTCAACTAGTCCTGATTGAATCGTAATGAATTTTCCTTCCGCAATCAGCTCTTTACATGTGTGTCTACCAAATAATCAACAGCTGTAAAAAGTTGTATTTTCCCTTTACAAATATATATGCTGCGATGAAAAGCGCAACATGCTATATTGTCAACAACAAGAACGCTTTCTTTCTAAAAATAAGAGTGTGCCAACAGCTTATCCTTACCTTGAAATAAGACTAGAACTAGGACATGAACAATCAATACGCAAGAGATTGAGCTCGTTTCGACCGCCTGCCTGGTTTTGTAATGACTCCAAGACCAAGGCATAGTGTCGAATATTACAATTTACAATAACTTAGGATGCAGGTATTCTTACCGTTGATGAGTGCATTGAGAGTGGGCGGCATGTTAGTCTGCATGTTTGGCGGCGGAGAAGGGGTCGGCGTATGAAACCTCCGATCACCGTTGACAAGAACACGAGCTGCTTCGTCTAGCGTAACATTGTTGAGTTGTGCGAGAGCTTGCAGATTGTTCAGAGCATTATTAGCTGATCCCACATCTCCGCAGAACAAATCAGCCAACGTGAACGAAGGCGTTGGGCTCGGAGCTGTACTAGCTGGTAGAACAACTTCCTCTTTTACCGCCAGGTTAGCCAACTGCTGGAGATTGTACTCTTGGATCGTGGTGAGATTGTGCAGGTTGGTTGGCGATACCGGCGGTGGCGGTAAGGTGAATCCAGTAGCCAGATCACCTTCAAAGGAAGACTGCATCGAAGTCGGAAGTGAAACCGGGCTGCTTGAATTAGTTACTGGGCTTATCCTGTCAGGGATGACAGGAGAAGGGGCGTCTTTAGGAATAGCAACATCGCTGCGGAAACTACCAAATGTTTCCTTGATTGCTGTTTCGAACTTGACAATATCAGTCTCAAAGTCAAGTACCACATTCACGTCAGTCTTGGGTGTGTTGTTTATGAGATTAAGCAACTGCAATTCAACGGTGTACTTCAATCCTAGAATCTCGACAGGGGTACCTTTCTCCAACAGTCGACCAGCAAACTTGCATGCATCTTCTATTTTTTCCAAGTTCTGCTCAACATTGTGGAATGATTCCATTATTTTCAGTTCTCGTTCCGCGTGTAAGCGTTTCAGTTCAGATAACTGTTCGTCACGGTGTTTTTCGAGGATTGCTTTGTAGCTCTGGAAAGTTTCGTTAATTAAATCTTTGGCATTGTCTTGCTGCGATTGAAGTTCTGACAGACCGTTTTCGAGGTTACTTGATACTTCTTCATAGAAGTGAACCTTGGCTTTGCTCTCGTTCAACAGATTGGCTAAATGGCCACGGGCTGATGACTCGGCTTCCGGGATTCGCTCAAAGTTGTGCTCGGTTGCAGAATGGTCGGTCAAAGTACAAGTTTTGCAGATCAGGGACTGAAATAAACAATAACCAATTAATTCAAGTAATAAAACAGAATAAATTGATGGAAATGAGTACAGCCTGTAGGTATATTGGTAACTTGAATCATTATCCATCCACTTCAATATGTTCCAATGTACTGCTTTGGATTTTTATTTGTAGGCTTGGGTACACAACTGGGTGAGTAAGCAGACTCAATTTTTACTTGAAAAAACATTTTTTGTCTTTTGTACGCACTCCACAGGCCAAACGAAAACATACATTTTGATGGAACTCATCATGATCATGTTTTGAGGTGGAATTGGTTTTTAAACCACTTTTGAGAAATTGAACCACTCCCAAATTTTGAAAACCTCAATAAGAATAAGCCATTATATCTAATACAGTATAAGTCATAGGGGCATTCCACATCAAATCAACCAACATGTGATTATTGTTTTCTTATCGACCCCAGCAACAGCTAGGTTATACGGGGATACGAATGACCAGATGATTATGAAACTATCAAGTGATAATAGGTGGAAGGTATTGACAAAAACCCATGCCCTATGCGGGAATCGGACCCACGCCTAACGGTGACTTCAGTTTCTGAAGCGTGCCTCAGCTGACTGAGCTACCGAGGGCGGCAACCAAATGTGTGACGAGTAATGAACAATAATAAATTATAATTTGACCTACCTGGCATGTGAAGCAGTAGAACATGACGACTTGTGAATCATGTTTTTCGCAGCACGGGGGTAGCGGATTTCCCTCTTTGGGATTCAACTGCACGACCGTATGCTCTTGAAAGCATCGCATGAACTGATGTGCCATGTTGCAATTGAGACACAAGAAATTCGAGCATTCCACGCAATGCGACCAAGCTGGCTCTTCGGTCTTGCAGCTGGTGCACAGCTGTACAGCGGTTTTATTCGCAGGTGCTACCGCAATATCCATTAGCAGAAAGTTGCATGCTTTGGACTCCAACGCAACTCCTTTATCACCAACCTATAGAGAACATGATTGGCTCATTAGTTATCATTACGGTATAAGTTATTATATAATAGATTCATAAAACGAGGCTAGTTGGAATAAAACGATATTGTTACCAAGTCTCCATCAGTTCAAAATGAATAAAATATTGTGATGTTCCATAAATTTCAACCTGCTTTCACAACTTATTCAATTATGATTATGAACAACTTTGACTAAATGTCTCACTAAGAAACTTAGAATGAACAATTCAACATAAATATATTTCATAAATACATTATGTATTATGGCCTAACTACATCAGATAGATCTAGCCATGAAAAGGCATGTCTCCAAGAAATTGTAGTTAGTAATCCATTAATCTGATTCTCAGTAATCAAAGGGCCTAGTTTGGGAGGGGTGGAGAGATATTCACGAAAACTTACAACCGTATCCTGCTTGCATTTCGGGCAAACGATGATCTTATTTATCTTCAAGTTGTCTCCCGTACCGTCGACCAGTAGGTTTTCCAAGCAAACTTTGCAGAATGCGTGCAGGCAAGAGAGGACGCGAGGATCGCTGTATGTCTCGTTGCACAGCGAGCACATTTTATCTTCATTCTCCACAGGACTAGACTCTTCTAATAGATCCGAGTTACCCTCCACGAAATCATCAATATAATTGTCGAGTGAAGAGAGACTTGGATCATTCTCATCACCCAACAAATCAATAGGCCGATTCATTTTGTCTGGTAGGCTAAAGCCTTGATATTGACTAATTAGTAGGCTTATAGCCTATATGCACAGTGTGTCCTATTCGGGATATTACTTATTGCCAATTTATTATCACTTTAAGATGCCTCAGATTTAGCACTGATCTGTAAAAAATAAGAAGAAACTATTAATAAATACTAGCCCAACTAGTTTGTAGGCCTACACAAGGTGTAGGCCCTAATTGTCCACTTTCAGAAGTATATGTTTGCTGTTTCTGGAGGTTTTCTTATTTTTGTTGTTGTCAATGATAACAGTGGCTTGCCACAATCCCAACCTCCCCCACTAATCTAACAGACATATTACACCCTCCAGTAGCTTCCCCTCCCCAACGACGGCATCAACCTACCCCTCTAACCTAACCAACAATACAACCCCTCCCAAACAACATGCAAAAACCATCAGATTAAAGTGAGTTTAAAAACTATAAAAACCAACAATTCTCAACCTCCCGCAACTTTTTCTGAAAGATATAGACAAGAGCTTTCAGAAAACACCAAGAAATTGAAAATCAAACACCAATTGGCGATGCCAACATATAACCGACATATCACCCCTCTCCCCACCAACGACATCAACCTCCCCCCACTAACCTAACGACATATCACCTCCTCCAGCACCCCTCCCTCCCAAACAACATGCAAAAACCATCAGATTCAAGTGAGTTTAAAAACTGTAACAACCAACAATTCTTAACGTCCCACGACTTTTTCTAATATATATAAACAAGATCTTTCAGAAAACACCAAAATCTCAAAAATCAAAAACACCAGTTGGCCAAGATCAGTGTCACAGTAAAATAACACTAATACTTAAAACTTGAATAAATTGCCTATGGGCCTAGCTCTATAACTATAAGGCTAGGCCATTTCCAGGCCTATTATACCAATAGAAGTGCTAGGTAGGCCTAATGGTAGGCCTATAACATGAGAACTAGGCCTACTGGAAAATCAAGTGCTTTAGCCAATTGGTAGGCTCAGGATATAATAATATGAAATAAAAGTGTCAGGCAATATTGTTAAAAATAGGTCTAGAACCTAGGCCTACCACTCTACAAGAGGGCTTACCACACTTAGGGCCTAGGCCAGGCATAAAAAGCTCAATGATTATGCTACAATAAGTCTAAAGATAAAGAATGGGTGGCTACGGTAGCAGTTACTGTTTACGTCTAGACACCTATCACGTTAGATGAAGAATAAATGCAAAGCTTTTAGAGCAGAGAGCTAGCCTAGGCAAGTACCAGGCACAACACTGTTAAATAAACGAATAAAACAGCAACATTTTGCAAAGCAGAGGTCAAAAAGACAGCCACTTTACACCCGCTAAAATGATGAATATGAATCAGTTTTCCTTTAGAATCTAGGGTTAAAATAATAAACAAATGCCGATTATTGATTCGAAGATACTTTTGGATCTAAAATACCTTGGTACAAGTGACTTTTAATAAAAAGTAGAAGGACACTTACCAATGCCATGTAAATGGCGCGCTCAAAGCTATCTCTATGAAGAAAAGATGGCTCCCGGGTGCGCTCGACTAGGAGATTAAATCATGACGTCACAGCAAAGCAAATGTCATTCATGATTTAAAATATAAAATTCATCGGAAAGTGCTGAAAATGATAAAAGTTGTCTTCATTAAAATCATAAAACAATAAAATGCGATAATATGGAGGTAGTAACTAGCCTAAAAGGTCAATAGTTAATGAGCTAATTATGGTTTCAATTATGTTGCTCCGAGTATTTCGAGCACGTTGCTCCCGAGTTTCAAGAAACGTCGCAATAAACGTTCACCTCACTTTGAGAGCATACCTAGGCAGTTTCGTCATTAATTCAACTGGGATGGGTTAGAGAGGAGCCTCTCTAAGATGGGTAAGCTGATGATTATTGCGAGGGTGAGGGGGAAGAGGTGGTTTACGAATTTTGTTCGTCATTTTGCTAATTATCGAAGATAAGTTGAAGTTATTTAAATTTTTAATGAACTCACTTTGCAGTCAATCAAGCATTGTTGTCCGAGACTAATAAAGATGCATTAAAATTAGATCAAATCGAAATCGACATGAACGTACAATCTACTCGCGAGTTCGCAGGCTCGTCGATAAAATTGGGTGGACCACTTTTGTTTGACGCTAAAAAACATGAATAATAATAAACTTGTAAAATCGGTTGGACTAATTTAAAGTTCATATTTTTTCTTGAATGTAATTATACTTTTGGTCGTTGAAGTCTTTCCAGCATTATAGCCTACTGCCATATTGCAAGTGCAATAGGCTAAAGGCCTACAAAGTCTCAGTTTTCAAACATAAAGATAATTATATTATTGTTTTGTGCATTTTGTTGAATCAGATTTGCAATCCGTGTAGGTTAATCAATCACATCACATGCTAGTGCCCACTAAACTAGTATAGGTAGACCTACTAGCTCTTTCCATAGGCCTACTAATTCCTAATCACAAGCATTGAGTTTGTAGTTATAACTACAAACTCAATGTCACAAGTTATGTTATAAATAGGCCCATGTTGATATTTTCATATTATAGTTTTACTGCATCAGTTATACTGGTCAACATAACCATACACAATCAGTGTGCTTTATGCAATTGGGTTTGATGCTTCGCTTCAATCGATCCGAGCCGAAGTTTTATCTGTACACTTGTGGTTAGCCGCCTAATAGTTTATTCTGAAATTTAAATCTAAATTCAAATAGAATCTACGAACGTTTTCCTTGCCGCCAATGTTTTTACAGACTATTAGTGGAGTGCGTTGGTGCATTGCCTGCTACTTACAGTGCGTATTGTCATTACATCTTCCATTACATTTAGATCGGTATAGGCCTAGGAAAAGACATACGGGTCTAGGCCTAGATAGGCCTAACATTGCTACAAGCACCATTATCACTTATCAGAAGTGGGAAATGATACTTCCGTGGTCGACCCAAACCCATTATTGAGAACTATAAACAAAGGAAGATGGTTTTCTTCCATATATTTCGTCAGTGCGGGCCCAAAACAATCTAGGACAATAGCTATCTACGCTATTGTCCTAGATACAACCGACGGGATTTCAATTCGTCAATCCAAGGACATTCTATAATATAGTAACTGATAAAAGTCCATGACCAATCTAACCTCTAAGACCGTGGTGTCCAGCTACCCGAACGAATTTTAATTTCAATCAAAGCTGAATTAAATTTGCTGTTTGATGTTGGCCAACATTTACTCAGAAGACAATGACGGTCACGTGACTGTTGCACTTGGAAAAACATCAAACCAAGAGTAGGCCTAGGCCTATAAAATATAATTTTTGAATAACAACAAACATTTTCTCACCCAGCTCGCCTGTCCAACGTCAACACATAATGTACATCTATGGCTGGAAGCGATAATGGAAACAGAATAACACAACACACCACAGAATAATTATACTCTAGGTTAGTCTAGTTGACCGCTTTAACAGCAAATAAGCCAGGAAGCTCAGAGTAGAGACCACCGCAAAGTGATGGTGATTTCGGAAACGACGCTATAGCCAATATATTTATAAGTCGGCTTCCTCCTATGAAGTGCTGACTGTGGTTTCGATCGACTGTCCCTCATATCAATAACATCAACGGTTGGGTTATTCAAATCCGTCAACGATCGTGGAACATAATATCGCAGGCGTTTCTCACTCGATTTGCTTGTTTCATTGTTGGCAACAATTTTTGAAATTGGAACGTACTTCAAACTAAATAAGAACGAGTTGTGATGGCACGGTTTCTATAGCCTTGATCAACGAAGTGGCTAGGCCTATAACACGAATTTTCATGTCACGAAAATCTTGAATTTAAAGGTTCTTAAGTAAAGAAAAACTATACATACACGAATATTCGTAGGGAAGTCAAGGTTAGTTTGGATAAGTTAGGTCGATTAGGTCAGTTGGATTAACTGAATCTAGTTTCGTCGTTTAGGTTATTATCTCGATCGCTTTCGGGCATTGACACTATAATGTCACTCTACTGCAAGAAATTCCTGGCTGTAGCTGCTGCCATGTAAGTGCTACAATTTTTTGTAAAAGCCATATATTTTTGAACCAAAATTTGTATTCAAATTTTGTTGAAAGTGTTTTATGAAGATATTTTTGTAATTAATTAGAAAATTTCATTGTTGAAAGTGTTTTTAACAATTGTGTTGAACCTTTGTTCAGAAGTTTTCCTAAATTTGTAACCTCATTTAAAAAAAATGTTACGTAGGCTATCATTCTCCTTTTTACTGATGATTACTATACTACGGTAATTTTTATGTATCACTGTTTTGATAGACCAAAGATATATTTGTAATTAACTTTCAATCAACAAAGTCACAAAAAAAAATTATTTCAGTTTTTCGCCATAATTGAAATGTTACACATTTAAATTATATTCAATGCACTGTGTAATGCAGCATCCGTAGATTCAAGCTATTAAAACACCGATCACGTCGTGGACGGGTTACTTCTAAAGTAACGCAAAAACGTCCAATTCAATATACCATAAGAAATTGGCGTAGTCAATTATCGCTAGTGGTAGAAACTGAAGTGACCGTTGGACGTGGGTTCGAGTTCCGCATAAGGCATACGGTTTTTGTAAACGTCCTTTCACGTATCATCACTTGATCGTTTCATTATCACTCGCTCATTCATTATCACCTAGCAGCTGCATTATCACCTAGCTGTTGATGAGGTCATTAAACACAATTTAGAAAAAAAAAATACTCGCTTCTATAATGCGTCTGATTTTCTCAGTAGTTTGCTTGATGCTCCGCCTGTCTGTATGTACCTGCTGTATAACACGGGCCGTGGATTCATTATAGGAGATTGCATACGAGATAGTATATATGAGAGTGAGTGAGAGGGAGAATTTTATTCCTCGGTGGATTCAGACGGCGATATTGGAAAGCTGCATTGTGTGTGCTTAAGACTTTCCATCTTCCAATGTCTTGCTTCTTCGTTCTTCATCAGACAAGTCAAACAGAGGCTTATCTGCCCATCAGCAGGCATACAGTCGTATCCAAATACAAGACCTCTTATAGTCATACATGAGGCATACAGTCGTATCCAAATACAAGACCTGTTATAGCAGGCATACAGTCGTATCCAAATACAAGACCTCTCATAGTCATCCGTGAGGCATACAGTCGTATCCAAATACAAGACCTCTCATAGTCATCCGTGAGAGATATAGTCGTATCCAAATACAAGACCTCTCATAGTCATCCGTGAGAGATACAGTCGTATCCAAATACAAGACCTCTCATAGTCATCCGTGAGAGATACAGTCGTATCCAAATACAAGACCTCTCATAATCATCCGTGAGAGATATAGTCGTATCCAAATACAAGACCTCTCATAGTCATCCGTGAGGGATACAGTCGTATCCAAATACAAGACCTCTCATAGTCATCCGTGAGAGATATAGTCGTATCCAAATACAAGACCTCTCATAGTCATCCGTGAGAGATACAGTCGTATCCAAATACAAGACCTCTCATAGTCATCCGTGAGAGATACAGTCGTATCCAAATACAAGACCTCTCATAATCATCCGTGAGAGATACAGTCGTATCCAAATACAAGACCTCTCATAATCATCCGTGAGAGATACAGTCGTATCCAAATACAAGACCTCTCATAGTCATCCGTGAGGGATACAGTCGTATCCAAATACAAGACCTCTCATAGTCATCCGTGAGGGATACAGTCGTATCCAAATACAAGACCTCTCATAGTCATCCGTGAGGGATACAGTCGTATCCAAATACAAGACCTCTTATAGTCATACATGAGGCATACAGTCGTATCCAAATACAAGACCTCTCATAGTCATTCGTGAGGGATACAGTCGTATATACAAAACCAAGACCTCTTAAATGAGGCATATACGTATCGATGGAGAACATCTGTTGGTCTTCTCCGCCTCAGCCAGTGATCAGTCCACCACTAAGAACGTCAGATAAGGAAACGTTGTATCATAATTCATAGCATCCTGTTTGTCGTCCCGGTTAGTTCGCCTTTCAAACCCGGCACCTCCTTCGTTTGTAGAGGCTTGGCCCAACTCTCAATGTATGTTTCTTTAGACGGCCGAATATGTGTTAGGTCTAACTTATACAGCTAAATATACAAACAGCCATAAGCATAGGTATTAAACTCATAATATGGCAATAAATAGGCCTACGTACGATATAGCAATACGTACAAATACAGCATAGGCGTGACACTTGAAAAAAATGTATCCAAATTCCAGTAAAAAGTATGGGATTAAAGGTTTTATATTTTTATATCGTGAAAAATACCGTGAGTGGAGTATTGAACTATTCAAACATTACCTTTTCAAACAAAGCTTATAGAAAGATTCGAATTTTGAACCATGCAGGGCTTACCCGATCCGTCGGTCGTGTGTGCGTGTATGAGGGGGCGTATCTACGTGCGATGTGTGCGCAGCTTTGTGCTAGTCGTACACCGCGACGCTGTCAGTCGGCGTTTGGCCGTAGCACGTGTAGTACGTTCAACGAGCGTCGCCACGTCACAGATATACACGCGTCGCGACGCCACGGGCACGAGGAACCGGACGTCGAGAATTGCTTTGCTTCGTTATCGGTGAGTTTTTATTCTATTGTCAAATTTGTCATGAGTATTGTTTCAACAACAATATCAAATATGTGATTAAATTACTTGTAAATTATTCAATTGTGTTTTTCGAGTTTTATGGTGGGCTGTCGTAAATGTCTATAATAAAATGTGATGTGCAATAGAAACGAGGTTAATTACTTTGTTATTCTATTCACAGAATTACTGTCACATTTATTTAATGATCTTGTTCTCTAAAAGACAATGAGATGTAATGAATGTAGGCCTATATGTAGTGTTGTCATTTAATAGTGAAACTAAATAGTTATATGAAATATAGGCCTACCTATAATAGAAGTATACCTATAGAATTGTTACTATTAGATGAACAAGATCATTAATTTTTATTGACACTGTATGTATATGTTTTTATTATTCGTTCACAAATATTTTAGAACTTCGATACTATTTATTTCATGAACTGACCGGATTTGGATATACTTAAGCTAATAAATTTGGAGTTTATATTTTGGCAACTATTTTTTATTGATAAAGTGATGAGGTTAGGATGAATAATAAATATATGTTGAAAACGAAAAGAAAAGCAAAATTGTTCCAAGGTAGAATTTAGGATTGCAATCCGAGATCGAAAGTAACTGAGTGTTCCAAAAAATAAGTCGTAAATTTAATATTTCTACAATACATTTCAGGTTAAACTTCTATGAACTTTTATGAACAAAGAAGAACATATACACTGATCAAATAATATGATAGGCCTACTTTTTACTTTTTAGAAGATGTGAAAATTTTAAAAAAATTCCAAAATTGTTCTAAAATTTAAAACAGATCTGGCCAAAGGGAATTATCGTGTAAGTGCATGGGGATCGAATCAACTTCCATATTTAAGCAAGATGAATTATTTTGGTTTTGAAAAATGTTATTGGTAATCGACTGTGACGTGAATAGATTGTATAGATTTATTTACATTGCATGTAAGCAAATACTATCATAATTTCATTTGACAAATATTTTCAAATTTATATTTTTCTTTCGTGTACATTAGGCCTACATAGGCTATATAATAATAATTGTATAGGACCACAGTTACCGGTACACTAGATTTTCAATTTTATGAGTGAAGCAAAGCCTCAATTTCATACCATACTTGAAAACCCCTTTTTTTGTTGTTTTTGTTGTTCGCTCTCCAGAGGTCAAATAAAAGAGAGTTTTTTGATGGAACTTAGCACTTACACATGTCATGATCTAACTTGATACTGTCTAGTTTGGAGGCGCAATCGGTGTAACCACTTTTGAGAAAAATGATTTCGACATTTTGAAAGCCCCCATAAGAATAACACAGTGGAAAAATTTGGAAATTCTTCGAATAAATTCAAAATGTTCAGGAAATTGAGCACACAATGATGAGCCTACACATTACTACAAATTTTTAAATATGCCTAAATCAGATCAGCTGTTTCAAAGGCAAATATTATGAAGTAATTTTTTTACACGGTTAATTGTATACCAACAGATAATTAAATACTAGGAAAACGCAGCATATGCTTTGTAAGATGAGCGAGTTGGGCCTATTTCTATGAATCACTCGGAAGCATTGCATAAAAGCTAGGTTTTGAAACTATCAAGTCACTGCCTTCTTGTACACAGCACTAATTCTTGTAACTATAGGGGCTATACCATGCCTGCTGATCATTTTAATCGTTTTATACGCTCCAATTGGTTTTACTTGTTAACCTTCTTGAGAGTGCATATAGCGTCGATTTGGCGAAATATCAGATTTTTTGTGATAACTTTTGAACGTAATGAGATATCGAAATTCTGAAATCTCAGGATTTTGGTGATAACTTTTTAACGGTATGAGATATCAAAATTTTAAAACGGGGGAAGAACAGATATTTTTAATTCCTCAAGCTGGTATTCATATAAGTAGAAGTTATTCAGCTTATAGATCAATATGAAATATTATTCATGAAAAACATGAGAATTAACATGAAAAATCGTGAAATATTATTAAACTAATTCAATTATATGTATAATAGAAGGCATCTGACACAACATTTCTATGCTAGAATTGGATAAACACACCTAAATAGAATGAAATTACAAGAAGAAAGTTGAGTGAAATAGTGAAATATAGTAAAATAGTAAATGTAGTAAAAAAGTAAAGGTAGTGAAATTGAAATTGAAGGAATATTACGAAAATGAAGCTGAAGATAGTTATAAATGTAAATGAAAAAAGATTGTTATTATTTGAAAGAATATAAATGGTGCTGTAAAAGACGTACCGAATCTGAATCTTTCAAACCAGTGTGTTCAATATTTCTCAATAATACTTTCTTTGGGATTTTGTAGTGACTGAGAAAAGTGCATAATAATTTAGGAATGGTGCCACAAGCTCCAATTATTTAACTATACATCCCAGTACTTGGCATCAATTTGGTATTGATCCACATGGATAACGACTTATTTCATTTATTTATTTAACCTTTTGAATCAACCATTTATAATGAATCATTTATTTATAATTATAATTATTTCTATAATAAGGAATTGGGCCTGGCGAACCCAAGTCGACATGTTTTTGCCCTATTTTATTAATTAACTTAATTAACTAATACATTAACTTCAATTTCTGAAATTGAGATGATGATTTCTAGTTTTCTTCAAAATTAATGAAATAAATATCGTCATTATTCGTCAAAATCTATTCTCAGGGTTGTGATGTCCTTTAAATATTTCACACTTTTAACGTTTTCCTATTCAGGTATATTAGGAATATGAATGCGCATACAACAATTGACTGGCAGCATATATTGCATATTGATCAGACAGATGGATAATGTTGGAAATATGTCTGTGTATAATATCGTTATATAGGGAGGAGAGAATGGAATAAATAATTACCCTTAACGAGTAAATGCTCAATATTCGTAGAGTGGTCGACACCCATGACCGTTATAATTATCTGATAGGGGAGACGTCCGATCGGGGCCACGAAGTTTTGACGTCGAATGTATAAAGCCGTCATGCATGGTATTAGATTGTGATATACAATATTGTTAGTATGGCACATCCTATCCCATTAAATGACCAACCAAAATATGATCATTATTGTATACTTAACGATCCCACCAAGAGCTAGGCTATTTGGGGGTATGAATGAGCAGGTGATAATGAAACTATGACGTAATAATAAAAGTAAAAATACTTTTACAAAAAAAAACACAGCAATACATGACTTGTGTGGGATTCCACAATACCTACGCTAAACGGTGAATCCAGTTTCTAAAGCGGTGCCTCAGTTGACTGAGCTATGGGAGCTGGAATATTTCAATTTGAGGAATATATACTTATTGTAGTGATATATTTTCACTTCGTAATGCCAATTTTACCAGACTGTCGATGCACAAAACAACGTTATATATTCCTTTACAAAATCATTATAAACTAGCCAAACTATTTGAATATAGCCCCATATGCGAACTAGCCGAATATGCGTTGTAAGATGAGCGAGATATCTGTATAAAGAATAGTCGACAACTCTAGACATCCTTGATTCATATGATATAAGAGTTACTTCATTCGGTGACTATCGAATCTAGGAAGAACCTTTAAGAACCTTAAGAACCTTTCATCGAACCTTGGATCTATCTCTGCAACATTTTTTGCTACTATTAAAAAACATATATATTATTATTTTCTTCACAACGGCTGTTCCGAATTGCATACAAATTCGTAATAATGTGTATCAGTCAAGTGTATACATTCAATGAAAATTTGAAGTCATTTGGATAGATTTTATTAAATTTTCTTGCCCAGCCCAATGTTATGGGGTTTTTCGAAACTTTCAGATGGTATCTCTCAAACATGGTCCAAACGATTTGGCCTCAAAACTATAAACTTCCAAGTCGAATAAGTCTGCGTGTACATAATCAGTTTCATGTCGATCAGTCCTTTGCGATGGGTATACAAACAAGCAGAAATAAACACCCAGACAAAGCTCCACAAGAGTGGGGTGGAGGTTTTCGCTATCACTCATCTAATAATTCTACTTTCAGGTGTCCTTATCGAAGTAACTAATTGCACCTGAATTAAAATTAACACTGTTGATAATACCACTCTATCACATGACGTAGTTGAGTACAACGCTTTGAAACAGTTGGAATCCATTACGCCAACAATTGAGTATTGTAATAATCTGGGTGTTCTGCATAATGCGTGAGCGAGTGGTCCATATTATCGTGTCTATTGTCTTACAAGCAATCTGACAGATGATATACACAAGATTGACTGACAGGGCTGGGTGGTGTGGGAGGGTAGGGGGAAGTAGGGGGTTGATCTTATAAGAACCAGGCCGTACAATTTCAGTCCGGTGATTGCATTATCATAACATTGTCAGACATCGAGTATTTGCTGTAGGTATAGGATTACAAATGGTTGATATTGCCATATAAAGGTAATATTTCAGTCTTGTTTGTTTGTTCATTTTATTATCTATAATGTTTCTCAAATAAAATCAGAACATGAATAAATGCATATCATTATAATAAATACAGCAAACATAATTATAATACATAACAAATAGTTCTGAGATTGCTCGATTAGCTCACAGTAATAATAACTAAAATTAAATGCTTGAAAACATGAGCATGTATTCTAATTAGGATATTGTATTACTGGAAAACAGAACCCACGTAAACCGAAGCCTGTGTGTGGGAAGGGAGGAAAAGTTAATTACATTTGAAAACAATAAATACCAAGAGGAAAGGTTCTCAATAGAATGTTGGTACATAGATTTGTAAGCTGGGTAAATTTCATGTATTTAAAGAGAAAAGTTGATTTTAAAATATAAATCATGATGTTCAGTAGAATATGGATGGTTAAAACTGAATAGGACTACTGATCAAAACTGGATTTGTAAGATTGAAAAATAAAATGTTTTCTGAAGTTTGTTTTTGAATTTGTTTACAATGACAAGATATTATCGTTCGCATGGGGCACTACAAGAAAATAATTTTATACATGTTTTTTATTAACCGAATAGATAGAAATGTTAGCAGAATTATCTTGGCGAGATTCACGGCTTTCTAGTTTCGATATTTACCGAATGAATTATATTTTATAAGATTCAAGGTGTGTTTTAGCGGCGATTCTACCGCCACGAATGTTTTCTTATGAGTGGTGAAATTGATTCTGGTATAAAAACTGTACAGGTACAACCCCTGAAACTTGTGCAGTGGGTACAAACAAACAGAAAAACAAATAAAAAACACATAGACAAAGCTCCATAAGAGTGGGATGGAGATCTTCGCTATCGCTCACCTAAAAAAGTGAAGATAGCTTAGTAAAAGCGATTGAATCGAGTCGAACCTTTAACGAATGTTCATACTGATTAATGGTAAATGCATGTTAATAACCCCTCCAACACGTGGGTAATTCGTGAGGAGTGGGAGGGGGGGGGGGGGAGGTGGCTAGAAATAGTTTCTATAAACCTGCCACGGGTTTATAAACGCTTCTGAGTGATCTAGTCGGTCTCGTCATCTAGTTGTGAGTCTAGTTTATACTCAGGGGAACTGTTTTGTTAAACTATACATGGACAACTGTCATTCTCTCTCTCTCTCTCTCTCTCTCTCTCTCTCTCTCTCTCTCTCTCTCTCTCTCTCTCTCTCTCTCTCTCTCTCTCTCTCTCTCTCTCTCTCTCTCTCTCTCTCTCTCTCTCCCGCTTACTGTCACCGGACAACACTAATTAACATGTGTCATTCCCTATGTTCTACACCTCTACAGCACCAACGTGTAGTTGAATGGTCGACACACCTCAGCGTTAGGGTTAATTAATAGTCGAGACTTGTGATCGTGGCCCTCCAACAACTGTTAGTGTGTTGCGTGTAGACTAAACTGTCAGTTTACTTATAATGAGTGTTGCGGGGTCGAAACATCCGACTGATTGTGTTAATATATTGGAGGAGACGGTCGATCGGAGAGTTATCCAACGAAGTAGTGTTAAGGACGATTGCCCTATAAATCTATGAGGTCTGTTGAATGTTAACCATCCCCGTGACGCGCTGTGATTTAAACTCACCGGGATACGAACTCAGCGCAGTGACCAAACAGAGCTCACCACTTATTGAATAGGACTAGAAGAACAATAATGTGTTGTGGATGGATGGCGGATGAGTGAGAGAGATAGAGGCAATGTTCGAGTCATTTTTACTTTATTACTTGATTAAATTATTACTCTGTACCATAATTTGGTACTGTTTTTACTGAAATTAAAACAGTAGTTTCACATTATTTAATGAAATTTACTTGATTCTTCTTACAATAAGTAAGACTATATAATAAAGATGGTGTTCGTTAGACCTTCTAATTATTTTATTTTAAGACATTTACATTGATTCATCATTTTTTGGTGAAAGGATCGCCTCAATAAAACAACCAAGGGATGCTGCTTCTAAACGGTCTTACGAATTCATCATTATACTTAATTGGGAGACAATTCAACGTTTCAACGTTTATAAAAAAAAAACTTTTTATTTAGATATTTTAAATGAGTTGACTCAATTTCACACAGGCTTGCTGGAGATACATACCAGTGACGTTTTTCTGTCAAACCGAGAAACTAAACAAATTCAACATTTCTTCCAACATACGTGTTATTCTAGAATAGAACGTCGAATGTACAGTTATATATCCTACTTTTGAATACATTAAATATAAGATTGAAAACTGACAAAATAAAACCTCACAAGAAAAATAAATTGAAAGAAAAAATTATATATCTCTTCTCAGTACCGGTGTTTAAATTTTCACTGAATACATTGATATTATCATTCCATACATTTATAACTTTACGAGGAAAACAATGTTATTTCGACACCACATTCATCTCACAACTCCACTTAGGTAGTTTTCCTGTTCGTGTTGCCAACCCTCTATATACGCTCTAGCATTAGGTGACTCTACGCCCTTGCAATAACCAAACAGTTGTATATAATATTGTCACAGAGGTTTGTTGTTTAAGGATGATTTACTGCGACCACTGCTATCTATGATGGAGGGGGGGGGGGGGGGGGGGGGGGGGGGGGGGGGGGGGGGAGAAGCAGTGGTGGCACGATAAGTCAAACACCCCGCGAAGTCAACGATGTGGCGACGACAGGCCGAAGTTAGTCGGAAAGAAAAAAGAGATGATACGTATTCTGGGGGTGAAAATGAAGACGTCGTTCTCATTGGTTTCCATTGTTATATTTATAGTTGTAACAATCAAAAAAGAGAAACATTTCTATACTCCGGGAGCACAACAATGAGGTGACTAATTATTATTTCGAGCAGTTTTCTTATATTTTTGTGAGGAATAGTCTCGATATATGGTCTTAATCACGTGAAATAAAAAAATACTGATTAGGTTACTTGTTAGATGTTTTGTAATTGTGCGTGCTCTACAGGTAGGCCTACCCCAAAACATCGACATTATTATTTGAACGAAAGATAGATTCTCTAGCAGTAATGATGAAAACACAAATTCAAAAACTGATTCAAATTGGCCAAAAGAAATAATTTCACACCCTACACCCTTGGGTGTACTAATTTAGATTAAACATGTATTCATGGTCTGAACATACACCTTTTGGCATCTAGTATATCAATCGCCTTCAACGTATCCTCTTGTATCACTAATAATTGAAGTATATAGAGTCACAATATAATAATATATAGTTTCAGGGTGAAATCAGTGAGACTGATGTACTTTGAATAAGAAAAGTGAAAAAATCCATCTGCCAGTAATAATGCAGAAGGAAAATCTTACCATCAAAAACACTCGATTTCCTTCAAAAGAAGATAACTATATTTTGATCGATAGATTTGTAAAGTTCAACTTGAATGACTTCTATAGTTTTCTTACATTCTTGTATTGCTGCTCACTCATTTCACAAAGGTACTCATTCCGTTTCCTTTCATAGTAAATGAAGTTTGATCTCAGAAATCCGAGCTCGTAGTTTTATGCTTGAAGTGTTGAATGCGTTCAGTGTAAGGGGGTGCATGCACGGTGCCTATCATAATAGAGAACATTTGTTTGTTTGATTGTTTGTTTGTTTGTTTTTATAACCACCGTTTTAATCGTTAATTTGCTATGTTATCCCATACTAATTTTTATGTTATTCCACAGATAAGTCTTAACCAAGACTTTGTGGCTTAGAAAGAGCAAACTGTACTTTTTCTTTTCTGTATTAATTTCTTGTTTAACAAAATCTCTTTACTATTTTTTGTCCATGTCCACGAACCAGTATCATTGAATGCAAAGTATACCAACCCCTAGATAATTGTATGCTCTTCAATTAATATACCATTCTATTGATGTGAATTCAATCGGTTTCAAGATAATACATCAATGAATTGCATCACAATAATGGTATTCATTCACGTATTATCTACAAATTGGTTGAATTCACAAAAATAGAACGCCATATTAATTGAAGAGCATAAAATTACCTTGGGGTTGGTATTCTTTTTATTCAATTACGCTGGTTAGTGCACACAGAAAAAAAATAGAAAAGAAGAATTTTGATATTTTGATAAGTACCGCCCATGAATCTGAACCATCTACTGAAGTGTCTCACTACTCCGTACTTGGATTTTTACGCAATGTCATATCTCGAAACGGAGATTGGTCAACTGCACTAAAAGTAACTGTACTAAAAACCAACTGACCCAAACTTCTATTTCTTGAGCAACCTATACAGAAGTAAAATTGAGGGGTTTTGGCTCCTCCCCTTCACAAATTGTTAGCACTCATCAAATCCTACATAGGCGCTAGTGATGGTTGAGGTTAGACAGGTGGTTTTGAATACAATTGGTTTTTAGGTCAGTTGGGTTTGAGTATAGTTCATTTTTAAGAAAATTAGTTATTAGTAAAGTTCTTACCTTCTCACTTGAAACAATTTCAGATATTTTTGGCGGGATTGAGAGTTATCGGAGAGATAAGTCTATACAAACAATATGTTTTCGAGGCTTCTGTGAACACTTGTGGTTTGAGATCATCATCGACTAGATGGTAATCTGATATTATCATTCATTATTTACTTTGGTATACGTATGAAATGCACTGTTTCGTTCAATCCGTGCAAGAATGTAATATATATCTTCATCTTTCAACATTGACTAACTCTTTTATAACTAACAATTCAACCCTCTCTCTCCAAGTTGTAAATAGTTAGTTTTGTATCATCTTACGCCACTGTTGACTGGCTGAGCCTATTGTCTTTACTTGTGTTGTTTTATCTCATTGTGTTTGGTCCACGTCTCTTCACTATCCTCTTCTCTTCTTTTCTTTATCTCCCTTCTAACATCCAAACTGCAGTCTTTTCCCTCACAGAAACCGCGGCAAGCAACGAAATATCTATTAAAAACACTAGCCGTGTGTAGAGAATATTATTTCTACCTTAAACGTATCATTTGTGATGATTTGTCTGACATTAGGTGCAGTCGAGGCTTTAACGTGGTTGTTGCTGTCTCAGTGATAAACTTCACCGCCAGGGGTTTATGGTGTGTGTATAAATGTCAGAGACACTCAGTATAGTAACCCAGCGTTGGCTTAAATTATTATACCAAATACCGTATAAACTTTATGTCGGTAATTCATAAGTTTGATTTGGAGATCCTCGGTAGCTCGGTCAGCTGATGCACCTCTTCAGAAACCCAAGCCACGTTGGGCGTGGGTTCGAGTCCCGCAGCAGACATGGGTTTAAACTCCGTATAATCTTGTCTATAACCACAACCGGTGGGGTCGTTAAGCGAATACTAATGATTGATTAGGATTTTTTAAATTTTGATTTACAGGCATGAATTTTCTACAAATGGTGTGAGTCAATACAAAGGGTACTAATGTAACAGAGAACAAAGATAACTTGATACAAAATATAAAATCAACCAATATAAGCTAAATAATCTTGACATAATAGAAAAGTAAGAAAATGACAACTAATATTGAATCAAGTGCCAAGTCAGTATAATTGTGTATCCATTCTCTCTTTACATTGTTGTAGATAATACTCCTCGTCGTATAGCCAAATATTTGTTCGTCTAGTTTATTCAAATTTCTGCCAATTCTATCAATTAATGAAAATTAAATTTCCAAATATCTTCCCTTACTCTGAGCTCTCACGTCATTTTTATGCCTATTTTTGTATTTAACATGATTTCCGTGTTTTTTACGATTTTATAATCACTTGGACTTACTGGCGAATTTAAAATTATATGGGACTTATTTCTGAGATGCATCTGTTATCAATAACAATCAATCAGTATTTTTTTGCGTAATAATTATATTTCTAGATATGAGTATAATATGATTTTCAAGATGGAAAGATGTTTGAATAATAATTATTGTAATTTTGTCCCTTTTCAGTCATCACATATTCAATGTCACAATCGTCTCAAAGTTTACAAATGTTTTCATTGTAAATACCATGCTCATCCATCAATTATAAATCTATGCCGTTTTCCTCTAGTTACTCTAATAAGACGTAGAGCTGTAACAAGTCTATTACTCTTGTTTATAGGTTAAGTTCGTCCAAGATAATAAGTAACACCGTGCTGGCAAGTTGAATGTGTAGAATGCGTGAAGTAAAGCACCCCCACAATTCTCTTAAGGGTGTAAGTGATAGCGTACACGCACGAACATGCACATGTCGTCATATACTTACATTTTCAGCATCAATATTGTTATTAACATGCTAAAAACACAATTAAAACACTTTTTAGCTGTAAATAAATGAAAATAATTCGGTTTAATAGTTTGATATTTTTCTCATGCATACTTTGGTAGGCATTGAAAAGATCTGTGGTACTGATATAGTAGATTGTTGATAATCGTTTAGAAGTTTCACTAAAATTCTGATACTTCACGAAGTCAATTCGTGTGCATTTCTCTCACGTAACATTTTATTTTATGAAAATGAAAAAAACACTTTTTTCCAAGTAACCATTTTCAAGGAAAACATTCTTTAATAGTCCACGGGAGTCGATTTAGGGAAATATCATTTTTTTGATGATAACTTTTGAACGGCATGAAATATCAAAATTCTAAATCGGGGGAAACATAGTTACTTTTAATATTATTTATTCTAACGTATAATTTATTCAACTCACACCGTATTACTGTAAAAGTAAAGCGTATATATAGCTAAAAAGCACATTTTTAGCTGTATACGCTTCACAATTTTGCCACGTGGAATGTGGTGGAGAGAACGATGAAGACAGATGTCGGGAAATATTCATTTTTGATGAGGACCGGTGGAGAATGGAATAAGCTAAGTAAAAGAGTGTTTGAGGGCGGAGAGTTGACAGCAAAGGAATCGAGAAAGAGGATATTTGCCGAGAAGATGGATCCAATATTGAATTGTAAATAAGTGATTATTCCTTAATATAAGTTCAAGTTTTTAAGGATTTTCAAATGTAAAAACAAAGGTCATACATTGTAACTTTGTAAATTTAGGAACTCACCACCGTGTTAAATAATAATGATAATAATATAGTCAAATGTTATATAATCTTGAAGGCATCAAAAATATCCATCTATATTATATTTTTGATGTCTCATACCGTTCAAAAGTTATCACCAAAAAAACGCTATTTCGCTAAATCTACTTCCATGAACTCATGAAAGGGGACATACTTGTTACTACTATCTTATACATGTAAGGTATGTATGTGCAAAATGTAATCTTCGTACAAATACAGCATCGAATAAATTAATTCATACTTCTTACTCGCTCGCCCTGCAGCGCACAGAAGCGTTTCCCTCCTGTATTGTGACCATGACCGTAATCAACGATCGAAGGTCTCAACACTCTCGATCATTAGTTCCGAGCTGACATTTGATACTATTGCCGTTAGAAATAATATTATGTAGATGGGAAGTCGAGAGAAGAGTAAAACAGGGAGAGAGAAAGTGAGAATAGAGATACAGAAAGCGAGAAAGAGGGTGGTTAATGACTTGGAATTCGTCAGTTTTATTCACATCTCATTCACTGCCTGTGACAGAAGTGATTGAGGCGGTGGAAAGCGAGAACACTCGTCACAACTTGTTTGATCTTGTTAACATTCGACTTGACAGAGCTTACAGGCGTCGCGACGCTTCAAGATACCTTATTGACCACGTCTTCTAACACACATATTTGTGAATGTGATTTGTGAATAATATGCTATAGTATGATAGGAGGAGAAAGTTAAAATATGAGAAAAAGAAAAAGAAACTGGACGGTTATCAAGAGACAAATGATTTGTAAGCTTTGATCAACATACATCGAATCAAGAGTCACCGGGGCGTGGGTTTGAGTCCCGCATAAGGCATGGATTTTTAAGAAGGTCCTTTCACATATTTTCATAATCACCTGCTCATTCGTACCCCCGTATAACCTAGCTGTTGGTTGGGTCTTTAAGCAAACAATAATCATCAAATAAAGAATATTCTATGGTCTAATTGAAGATGAAAAACAGGATTAATTACAATTTCACTCATGAAATAACATCTCTATCGATATCGACATGTCTCGATATATATCGGGGTGCTCGATATCCCCGGTTACGTCATCATCACGTGACTGTCCTCGTCTGTCATGTGACCACCATGCCCGTCAATATCCGGTCGAATGATTTGCGGTGTCATGGCCGACTGCAGGGCGTTTAAATCACAGTTCACTTGTAATTAGAGTGCAATACAACTGCATTTCCACTGCATTTCGTGGTTCGAACAGAGCGATGTATATACTAACCGCAGACATGTGTATAGCCTACTTTGATTAATCTAATGATATTCTAGAGGATTAACCATACGTATACATAGTGGGTAGCTTCCGATAAACAACCGCTAAAGGGCGCGTTTTACCCCTAAATTAGAAATATGTACACTGTATCATTTATCAAAATAATAGTTAACAAAAACTGTCCTGGCATTATTTTTCAAAACTTATCTCAAAGTTTTTAAAAATCCTTTGAGAATAACGCAGAAGATGAATTTTGAAAATATTTCCTTCGAATGAATCAATATTTTCATGGAGTTTTAATATGATAATTGTGCACATTATTCCGAAGTTCCACATGGATCGGATTAGTCTTTTGATGAAAAGAAAAATATAATGTAATTTTTGTACACCAATCAAAGATAACAAGAAACCCATTAAGAATATAAGAAATAGGTATAACCAATTGAATTTGAGAACGATTTAAATGAGTGAATAATGAAACAGGAAGTCAATGGCATAATTGTTTATAACTCAAGGTGCGTATATAGATCTCCATTACATGTAATAGAATATAAGTTGGTCATAGAATCGCTCATCAAACAACGCATGTGTTGCGTTTTCCTAGTTACTACACCTACAATAACAATTATCTCTTCTGTAATTACAATTATACCAGAATAAATTACATTTATATTAAAATATTTTTTTTCCATCTCGAACTCGAGTGAAAATAACAACTAGAAGATATTTATAGATACATTTTAATTATTAAAACTATACAAATGTTTACATATTTTATTTTCTTCGGAACTCATGACTATACTCTACATGATTACTGTGAGCAAAACTCGGCTGCAAGCACAATTATGAAATGTGGAAGTGGAAAATAAAACTTTGTGCGGTGTGAATCCCGTGTATTGAGATAAACGTTGGATGGGATTGAACTGATTGGTCGGGTGTGGGAGAGGTGTGACATGGGTAGGGGGTATCTACGTCCGATGAGTTATGACTACAATGTTCCATAACCAGTATACGATCCCGCAATGTCGATTCGTTTTGATCTTAATTGAGGCGTGTTTAATGATATATTGTACCATTCTTTACAAATTACAGATATACCCTATCTTTTAACCCTGTTTTGTTTATGAATATATATATATATATATATATATATATATATATATATATATATATATATATATATATATATCTTCCATCTATTAATTTTACCAGTAGGCGTACCGTAGAAATGGGAAAAATATTATGGTTTCATTTTTTTAATTAATTGAATACAGTATCATATTTTTTAAAAATGTTTCTCGTCCATCGAAACTACTGGAATTATACATCAGAATCAAATATAAGCTTATATTATATTATTTTATATTTTATATAAATATACCTGGGTATAGGCTTAGTTCTATCTATTTCAATTTTATTTTTTTCTCTTTGAACAGTAACATTTTACACATTGTTTAGAATCAGAGATGAAAGGAAATCAGAGATGAAGAAAGGGTTTCCTTCATTTGTTAAAATGTTTATTCCTTTAATTATTTGAAAACTGGAAAAACTTTTCTGGATATAATCTAGAGAACATAACTGAGACGGTCTTACAATCTTACAACAGGGTAATTATTGACTTATTGTAATTTTACTTGCATTTATCAGTAAGGAAGAAGGGAAAAAATGTATGAACCATTATTAAAAATATTGTACATATAGAATAACTGCACATGAAAACTGTAATTAGTCACTGAGAATAGTCATAAGTCAATTGGTCGTAATTCAATTAGTCACATTTGTGACTAATGAATGACATAAAATCGAATCTAGTGTAAATTTGTTGTGCAATTAGTAAAATCGCGTGCACACATCGCTATGGTTACACAGGGTTAGATGTGGTGAGGTCGGGAGGGGGGGGGGGGGTCGTGGGGGGGGAGGACGTCTCCTTGTGAAGAATTATGACAGTAGCGGATATATTTCACGGGCGTAATCTCCGCGTCCCGACGTCACATTACGTCACGGCGCCCCGTACACCTCCCGGTGGGAGGGGGGGGAGGCCATTACTCATGCATTGAACCCAATCAGACTCAATTAGGCTAACGGGAAACAAGTCGGAATAAAATAGTGATGGTTTGATTGCACTGGTCGTCGAAGAAAATAAATAAAAGAGACAGAAAATGGAGAATGTATTTGAACATTTTGCTGTTCAACCGTTACATTTCCTGTAAATTATATACTTAGTAAATCAGTGTCATCATACGCCTTTTGGATTCAGTCAGTCGAGACAATGCCTTGGAAATTGAAGTCAATTAAGACGCGGATTCGAGTCGCATAAGGCATCGATTTTGTTTTTGAATATCATTACATATATCATCCATCATTCATATCATCATATCATTACATTCATTTTAGAGCCAGAAAATAGCAATGCCTCGTTCCAATAAAATTTATATCAATTTACTATATTTTATTCTCAAACAAATTTCTCTCGATCGCCATACATCGAGTTGAAATAAATCTTTTATTTCAATAGAAGTATTGCCAAAGTCGTATACCTAAATACATTAAACCGGTTGAAAACATTGGAAATTTGAAAATGAGTAAAAGTTGAATATTTATAAAAAAGCAAACTTAAAATAAGACCGAAAGCTACGTCATTGACACTTAATTGATACTGAAAATAGTAAAACTCCATCGAGTTCGAGCTTTATATCATATAATAACAACTATAGATGATTGAAAATCAACAGTATTATTATCATTGACTTGAAATCTTTAAAGGGGTAGCTTATACGGTGGTTTTAAACCAATAAACGTAACTGACGAATTTTCACAAATATTAATGAAAAATATTATCACAAACTATACTATTATTTATTTTAGATGGGAGCGGCGGTGATATGAATTACAATTATATTATCTTCCAGATTTCGATGTGAACTAAATGACATAAGGATAGCAAAACCCTTGGGTTAAGCTCGAATGAGAGGGGATATTATTTTCTCTCCTAATTTGGAGAAAGCTAGAAATCATTCATTATCACTATTTCAAAAGTACAATTAATTTATTTCTTCATTAAATATATGTATATGTCTCCTTTACTGAGCCGTGACGATCGGTTACTCGGTACTCTTTTCCAGCACATTAATGACATACAAAATATTACGCACAGTTGTACTAAGGGCCCATATTACTAATAATAAAAATGTGCTAATTAAGCTAGTTAATCAATTGCAGTACAAAAATAACATTGGTAACCAAGGGTAATAACAATATAACCCACTCATTATCGCTCAATCAACAAATTTATTATTCGTAATACCGGACCTAAAATATGGACTGTATAGTACAATTGTGATTGTATTGAACAGTAAAAGTGAGAACAGAATGCATGGCCTGCGAAATGAAGTAACAAAACTTCAACAATATAACATTTTTTATTACTGTCATTGTTACAATTGGCGCGAGCTTCGTCTCTTCTTCTACTTTATACTTTTCGTAAGTTTTTCTTTTCAACACCATCGACGTGTACCTGGAACTTTTACTGACGAATTATTGACGTTACATAATAATGAATCCGTTATTGTATCCACGTTATCCGTTTCTGTGAACAACAAATATTAATCTGCTTGAAAAATATTTACATTCTCATCTACATAAAGCCCATAATTAATCACACTGTAGGATATTTTTTTTTTCCAAAAAACTAACCTATTTTCATAATTATTCAAATATATACCGGCAAATCCAAGGGAAATAATAGAAATTGATTCCAAGGTGCTATATTAGTTCAAGCAAGTGTTTCTCACTGTGAAAACTATTTTATTACCCTAAAGCATGGTATACCATTCCAGTTAGCCATTATCTGAGAGTTGGTGAAAACAAATAGCTAGGCAACCATGGCAATAACAACTTTAAACTGCCAGTTAGAGTTACTCCCACGTTCACTATCGCTCACCTAATTAACAATTTAATATCTTGTGAAAGCCTATACATACATACATATTCATATATATATATATATATATATATATATATATATATATATATATATATATATATATATATATATATATATATATATATATGTATATGTCCATCTTCTAAAATGATGCAATAAAAATTTCCAATTCCATTTATCTCTTGAATGACTACATGCCGATGGTAATGCCCTTTTTCCCCATTGCACTAGTATTCACATGAGGCCGGTGCATGATTGTCTTACATCCCCCAGTATTCACACGAAGCTGGTGGTTGTCTTAACAGTTAGCCATGATTTATCTCGACTATAATATTAGTATCGAGGCTTTGTCGACTAATCGAACCCAGCGCTTGTTAGACGTTCGATGGGGTGCCCCAGGTGTGGTATTGTATTAGCTGAACGAGGGTTAAAGGGGAAAACTTGTTGCATGATTGGCGAGAGAGAAAGAAAAGCAGAGAGAGAGAGAGAAGAGAGAGGGAGGAAGAGAGAGAGAGAGAGAGAGAGAGAGAGAGAGAGAGAGAGAGAGTGAGGAAGAAGTCAGCTCGTTTAGTGTTTGATCTCGCCGCGAGAGAGCGCGTGAGTTGAATGTTGGACTTGGCCTACACCAACGGGTCGACGCAGCACTGGCATGGCTTAGAGACGGGTTAGCGGGGTTTGTAACTTTCAGTTCTATTTAGAATATTTATTTTATAAACCTTTTTTTTACTTTATAGCTTAGAGGGAAAAAATGATTGCGCATGTTGAAATTTCGAAATAATTTGTCTGAATTATTATGTATTTATTTGCGGTTACATTTTTAATCGCTAGTATTCCAGAACATTTGTCTAAATCTCTGATATTTGTGTTGAGTGTATACGTAGGGCCTATGTAGATTCATCGCATATTTCTCATCATGAGTTTGTAAGGAAAATTAGGCTCATCAACTATTTTTCATCCTGTAATTCACCGTATATATAGACCTATAGATATACATATTGAATGTATATACAAATATTTTTCTTGTGCAGGCCTATAGTTTGATTTTGATAATTACTGTTCACTATTCACATCAACTATATCATATAACAATACAACATTCAACTCGATAGACTCTGGCTAAGAAGTAAGTCTAATTAGTTACATAGCTTGAATAAAACAAGTTAACAAGGTAAAACATATAAAGTTTTCACAGTGTTGGATGATGTTATCAAAGGTTTGGCCACCAGCCAGCCATGTCACAATCTAACAGGAGAGAAACATGCAACATGGAACATGTATATACCATGTAATATACTGCTTGAAAGGAGAGGATTTAAGAGCAGCGTTACACTAACTTTCTTTTCAAACAACTTATACGAAGACCAAGTTGAAAAGTTATTTGCATCTAGTTTAAAATGGCACTTAATATGCCTCATCCGATAAAGGAACCCTCAAATGATCTCGTCGTCAGGGGGGGGGGGGGTGAAAAGGAGATAGAAGGTTTGAAGGATATCATATCAGCCAATGAGTTGAGGTGTACATATTATATAAAACATGGGACAAAATGTGAGAGAAAGTATCTAGAAGTTCATTCAAGATTGAATGGTAATTAGTATAGGGCTAGGATGTTTACGCATTAAAAAATCTTCAATTATGCGTGCACTTATGCACTTAGAAATGCCAAAATATGCGCTTAAAATGCACGCTTTTTTTATTCGCGGTTTTCTAGATTCGATATTTACCGAATGAAGTATATTTTACGTGAGTCAAGGTGTGTAGAGTTTTCGATTCTATTCTATTTAGATATCTCGCTCATCTTACAACGCATATGCTGCGCTCACCTAGTTTTAAAAATTATAATGTATTATCAATAGGATAGAATAATTCATTAGTGTGATGACAGTTTAGAGCAGTAGCGTTGAATTAATCAATTCTCGGGTAATTGTCACGGGACGAATGATTTAAGAGCATGGTTATGAAAATGTAAAAAGAGTAATCTTTTTATTGAATCTAGACTGAATAGAGTGAAATATTTCTTTTTGATGATGATAACATATGAAAGATGCGACATACTTTCATACACATTCTGTATATAACACAAGAAATGTATCCGTAGTCCTAACAAGTTCGAGTTTAATTACTTCATTCATCCATAGGCCTATATTCATTTTCATTGGGCTTAACGACGCACTGTAACGATGACTAAGAGATCGACTTGCGTCTGATAAATGATTAATGAGATGATGTGAAGATGATATCAATGTTTCTTAGGTACGGTAATTGAAACGGTAGTTTGAAGGAAGCGGTCGTGGAACCATCCCTGCTTTTACAAAAGGATACAGAAGCAGGGACGTCGTTAGGGGGTCGAAGGGGGGGGGGGCGCGCGCCCCCCCAATCGACATTTGCGCCCCCCCCAATAATTTATCTTTCTTTGAAAAATCTAAATGTTGACCTGCGAATAAACACAATGAAATATTGCTACTTATCAATATGAATTATGATAAATAATACATGGTTGGTTTCTACGAGAATGATTCTGAATCCCGGTGACACGTTCCTTCGAATTTTTCGATAATGATTCGATCATTAGGATGCAAAACTGATCAGAGAACGCAAAAATCATTTCGAAATTGTCCATATTTCCAAAAATTCCTTGCGGGGCTCTTGTGGTGGGCTTCCGCACCACAGCCCCATTTTCGCGCACCTATATAATATCGAGCTTGGTGATACTTGAAATCTGCGCCCCCCCAATACAGAAATCCTAACGACGTCCCTGTACAGAAGTAGAAGATACATAATCTGAATGTTGGTTACCAACCATATCGTACACTTTTCAATTTGTCTCGCAATCTTATAAATATAACGTCGAATGCACAGTTTTTTTTACGAGCGTCGCGTTCGAATTTTGAAACCGTAATATTTCACGGCCCTCTCTGATACGCGTATATGTGCAAGCGATCCAAGGGACGGGTGGTGAATAAATCGAATGCCCATTCAGTCGATGATAGATTAATGTGGAGGGATGAATAGTGCAGGGTTGGAAGTAAGTGGGCAATGCCTGTCAATGGACATTTTATGACATCGCTTGTGGAGAAATGAAAGCTTTGATCCAGCTCAGTGTACAGCTTTTCTTCTCGGACGCCCTTCACCTTATGCCTGAGTGAGTATACATATTGAAGAAGTTTGTAAAAATTATACACATTGTGGGGATTATGTATGTATAGGGCTGGGATGTATCCAGAATGTCGTTAACAGGAAATGGATTAATATTTTAAGAGTGCATGGGAGTCGATTTAGTGAAATATCAGTTTTGTGATGATAACTTTTGAACGGAATGAGATATACAAATTCTAATACAGAGGAAACACGAATACTTACAAGTTGAAATGGTACAAGTTATAGCTATTTAACTCATCGCATAATTGCCAAGCACATATACAGCTGATTTTTTTTTAGACGTATGCTTGACAATTATGTGACGTGAGTTATATGGCTTAACTTTATACCATCTTGAAGGTATTACAAATGATGATGAAATGAAAGGTTATTTTAGTATGTGTTTCCTGGATATTGGAAATGAGTTTGTCGTGACCTGTTGTTAAGTAACCATCGCAGTATTGACCTGAGCCCCCGTATTTACCGCATAGGTATGTGTTAAAGTGTTATAGCAAAGTATTTTTTCCCGTATGGATCTGTGTTACAGTTAAAGTCTTCGCTTTCGCCTATCGTATATAACAAGACTTCTTTTCTCCCCTCACTTTTTCCTCTCATGCAATAAACGTGACACCAAGTAATCTGCATTGTTTTCCTCGTTTAATTCATTTGGCTACTATCTAGATCGTCTCTATTCCACCCACTGCACACCGCCACCTCGTTTGATTACTAGCACATCTCTTGTCACTGTCTACGGGACCGTGCAGTGTATAAGTCACACAAGTCATCACAGGGACGGTGTATCATAAGCATGCAGATGAGTATCTGTGGTGCCGTGATATATGCAAGTTGCCGGTGTGATTACATACATACACACACACCACACTAGTGAATACTCTCACGTCTTGATTGGTTGTATTCAAACATTTACTCAGTGACGTATACTGGTATACTATAGGGTATAATTATCATGTGTTATCCGTTGTCGAAAGAGAAACGAAAATGGCACTTTTTATGAGGGATGCAACTATTTAGTATCCAACAAAAACGTCTATTAAAAATAATAGAGCCGTGGCTCAGTCAACTATCGCACTTCGTTAGGAAATGAAGTCAAGTCGGGCGTGGGTTGAGTCCCGCATAACGCATGCATTTTTGTAAACGTCCTTTCACGTATCATCTTTTCATTATCACCCGCTCATTCGTATCCCCGTATAATCTAGTTGATTGTGGGGTCTTTAAGCAGCATAGAAAATAATAGGGTTCAAACCTTAAACTCGATATGATATTACATTATGAGTAGAATTAAATCGTATAACTTCACGAACTTGAAAAATGAATACTATTTTATTGAAAAGGAACTTTGTCTACTAACCTATTTACCTTATTGCATACTTGTGAAGAAGACAAACAGAATAATAACGATAAAGACAAGTATAGAAATGAATCTAGTCAATAGGTTAAAAATGAAAAAAAATCAGGAAATATAGAAACGTCGAAGAAACTTCTGAGAATTCATAACATTTTCAATATAAAGTCAGAGAAATCTTTACCTTTCAACTTGTAGATAAACTTCGATTATTAAGTATATATCGTTACGTATATAACTTACCAATAAATGTGCTACTTCCTCGACGAAAGTACCTCGTTCTGTGATTGGTTAGCGAGGTAGACGTAATGTCCTCTATATCCGGGCCGAGCTTCGAACCCGGGTCTTGAATCGCGTAACTTTCCCGGCCAAGTTGACTGATGCTATACATGTTTTGCCTATATTACAATATTGTCAAGATGGCCGTCTTGGGAGAAATAGGTAGATATTGGAAACAGCCAATCATGCTCTAGCGTCAAGCGTTGCTATAATGCAATCCATGAGTGATGGTAGTTGTTAGAAGAGCGTAAGTGAGGGCTCAATTTCACACATCGGAAAATAGGCAAAATGGTGTTTTACGTTTGTGATTGTTTGGTGTACGCTCACAGGTTAATGATGCATAGCTTGAGCTCGAAAAAAAATAGACTTCCGTAAATAATTTGGAAAAAACTTTCCAGCTTGAAACACCCTTCAACACCCTTCAACACTCTTTAAATCATGACCCTACACCATTCAAAACAAAATAGTGTATTTGATACAAAATCATTGTTCCCCAATTAAGGCTATGGATGGAAGATTAGATCGTTTGAACGGGGCACCACGAGGGCGATCTTACCACCCCTATTTCATGAGCATATCATAAAATAAAATAGTGTACCGGTATGCAGTTATCTAAATTATTATTATATTAAATGATCAATACAATAATTTATCAAATTACCACAAATCTGTATTTTTTAAATACTGTAGAAAACATTTCTGTACATCCTCACACAATAATCAATTATGTAGTGTGAATCTGAGTGACGGAATAAACGATATTATCATTATCATTATTGATATTAGTAGGCCTATTATATATATTATTAGATTAAATGGAGAAACCGTAACCATCTCAAACATTCATTACCTATAAACACAAATAGGCCTACCGTCAGAAAAAAATATGAAACTTTGAGCAAAATCGGTTTCACCACTTTTTAGGAAAATGAATAAGACCGTTTCACAGAGACACCATACGAATTAACCAGCAGAATTAATGATGAAATATATGTATTTGTCCGTTTTTGGAGTTTTGAAGAACTTGAAAAAAAAATTTCGTACTTACGACCTTACTTAAAGAGGTTTCATGACCAAATCAATATAGGCCTACATGCACTAGTTGTCTATCATTAAGATGCGTCTCCATTCAATAGAAAGAAACACCAATCAAATAATTAAACTTTTAAGTTTTTAAAATTTTCACAGTTTCTATCATTAAATTTAATAATTTGATTATAAATGTCTGTCTAATAAGTGCATATAGGCCTACATCCTACATCCTGACAAAAATGTGTATGCGGTAGTTTCAAGTGTATGTACCGTATCACTGATTTTCTCATGAATATACATACTGTCGATCATTATTACCCTCTTGTATAAGTTCACGTCCAATATTCAAGTCGTCAACAACAATGTAAAACTTATTCCCAACATGCTTCAACTAACCTTGTTGTAAATTTCCACCTGTGACCCAGTTATGAAATCTCGCCTACTTCGGCGCAACCACGTCTTCTCTCTCTCTCATTCTCTCTCCCTCTCTTTCTCGCTCTCTTTCTCGCTCATCCTTTATTTAAAGGAACATAAAATGTGTGCCTCTCATTAAAGCTATATAGTGTTCTGACGAGAACTAGAAAAATATTTTGATAAAATCAAATTATATATTTTTTTATATACGTAATGGGTTTAACGACGCACTGTAATGATATCGAAGATCTATTGGCGTCGGATGGATGATTAATGAGATGATGAAATTATACCTAATTACTACTTATACCAAATTGAATAAAATCAAAAGCTATAAGAACGTTCATTTTATACTAACCCTATGTAGATGTTTGTTAATTGATTTGACTTCAGTGATTGTTGTAGCCGAAGCATTACCAATTTGTAACTTAATTGTGCATCTTTCAGCCTAAAAAATTAGGAAGCGCAAAAAATACATAAATGACAGTGAATCATATAGTTCCAGTGATTACAAGTTCCGTTACCATGGTTACCATCATAAAATAACTAAAAGTAAACTTTCAGTATCACCTAAACTAATAATTTTATAGTTATGGTCATTCGTATTTGAGCGCATGCTCCCAAAATAGGCTGGGTAGGCTAGGCTGATAGGCTCCCAATATATTTAGTAGGCATATGCGTTAATATTATTGACAGTAACTCAACATTTTGGAACGACGTCATTCTTTAATCACAACATAGCACGTGTATGTGTACAATATGTATGTGTGTGTGTTTAATTATAACATACCGAGCGAGCCACTGCAGCTTGTCAGCTTGATGCAATAAACTGGACGTTTTAATAGGCGGCTGTGTGAATTGTACTAGCTCGTATACACACTGTTGATTTAACAACCGCATAAACCTATTTAAACGAACAAAATGAACAAATCTGATTGAGAAGAATCAGTTTCATAGCAAAATTGGTTTGGAAATAAAACTTTTCTATTTCTTTATATTGATTCTAAATTAACAGAATTGTTTGCATCTAATTAATGAGCTCAGTTAATAATACTACTTTTAAATACATACTTCGTTGATAACCCTTTCTTGGTATAATTATATAAGAGAAATTGTTTGGAAATAAAACTGTTCTATTTATCCACATTGATTATAAATTAACAGCCTATATTTCCAAGTGATTAATAAGATCAGGTAATAATATTATTTTCAAATACATACTTCTTTGATAACACTTTCTTGATATAATTATTTGAATTGAAGTAAATTTCAAAATGAACGCAATGTTCAACTTTTGTATATATATGGGCTATATATTTGACTCGTTTCTATATGATATTTCAAGATATATTACGTTCTTTGAAAAAAACAAATATAATGTTTCTTGTTTTAAAGTTATAATGTAGTGAGTTATTGAATATTTGAACATTTTATATCCTGTTCTATTTCAATTTTTGAAATTTCAATAAATTAGATCCTAGCTCTACCATGCTTCTATTTCTTATTTGTTATATAAATTCATATAACGTAATAAATAGCCGTGTGCATAGAATGGAAACTAGTTGATTAATTATTACTCCTTCAAGTGTTCAATTTGTTGAGTCTCATATCATATATCTTTGGTCTATGCTCATACTATACTTTTAAGCTTGTTATAAACTTAAGGCTTCATCTAATGATAAGAAATAGGCCGACTACTTCTAAAAAATAATTATATTTCAAGTCAATTAGTACAGCACTATATAAAGTGAATTGATATTGAACTCGGAAAATAAAATATAAAACTAGCATATTTTGTACTTTTTTTCTGTGTTCCGGCAAAATAATTAAAAAGGCTCGAGGCAGAAGGAATTCCACAAAAAAAAAACAATTGTAAATACTTGAAATACATAAACACACACACATAGGCGTATATATATGTATATATATATATATATATACATATATATATATATATATATATATATATATATATATATATATATATATATATATATATATATATATTTATTGTATGGCTAACAAACATGTTAGTCATATAGAATTTACTCAAATTTAATTATTTGATGAATAAAATATGTACGCCAAAAATTTCTAAAATTAAAACCACTCCACTTACAACACAAACAAGTAAAAATACAAAGAGAAGCAAATCCACGAAAGTCTACTTTACTGTCGATGCATTTTCAAACTGCTTCATTGCGAGGAAAAAGTACTACGGGGTACTTTTTTTTGTTTGAATCTTTATGACGCATCGAATATACCACCTTCGAATAACATGAAAATCTTCGTCCAACATATCCGAAGTAATTCATAACAAAAACCTGGAAGTTGAAGTGAATACTGGGATGTAAAACTCGCAAATTTAATCGGCCGAGACCAAATAATATTGAAAGGAGAAAAAATAAATTATTCGAATGAAATAAAATGAATACAATAATAAAATTGAGAATGTATTGAAAATTACGAATACAAATGGATATGTTGATTTATAAATAAATAAATGTACAATAAAAAATTAATTGAATGGAATTTAAAAAATCGAAACAAAAATGACCAATATTGTAGTAAATACAATTAACAAAGAAGAAAGAATAAAAGAAAAGAATTCAAGAATAATAAGAAGAGGAAGACCAAGTTAATAATAATAAGATTTTGTCTCCTCATATTGCTAAAATTATTCTTTGGGGTGTATTCTTCAGTTTTTCAATAGTCCTCGTGTTGTCGTTGGGTTGTTTTATAATATATACATCTGTCTTCCTCATAGTGAGGCCTACTAACAAGGTAATTATATTATGAAAAATTACTTTCCTAGGTAAAATACAAATTTACTCATACCCAGTAGTATATATGAAAATAAAGAACACAAAAATATTAAAATATAAGAGTCTTGATCACTTGACGTATTCCTTATATTCATTTGTTGAAAAGATTATTTAATATTTTTCCATTAAACAATAATGATTGTTTGTTTGTTTGTTTTCAATAGTCCTGGTTGTGATGATTGTTTACTAGAAGTCTTTGGTTCATTACCCGTCCTCGATCTTCCACATTATTCCTACCCACTCCAGGTGACTGTGCCTTGCAATGAAATACGAATGCTAAATCTAGATTGTTTCCAGCGGGCTTTATGTAGCGTGCATTAGGCCTTATACTACTCTAAAAGTCCCCTCCAAGAGCGAGACCACTATATCTAGAGAGGGAAAGAAAGAGAGAGGATAAGAGTTTCTCTTAACGTTTTTAAAATCATTTCTTTCACTTGACCGGGCGCGTGTATCTTTCCGCCCCTCGTATATAGCTGGACGCACATAGCATCACCAAACATTATTATCTTTTATAGCGGGTGTAAGTTTTGTTGGAATAGCATTCAGAACCGGGACAATGATTTAACTTGCAATGTGTATTTAATATATATACCTATGAGAAAATGTTGATATAAATAATAAACTATATAAATGGGTAAATTTAAATAGGATGATTAGGGCGTACCCATGTCACCATAGAGAAAAACGTTCCATAGAGAAAAACCTACTCATGCCAAGTCGCATTGTATTTTAATTTGACACAATAAACACATATACGCACGTATTGTAACTTTATTAGTGGAGGTGCCGGGTTGTGTGAACTAACGATACGCATGAATGAACAAAAACAAAACAAAAATAATTGAACAATAATGAACAGAAATGATTGAGAATGAATATAACTTTTTACTTGGGGTGCATGGTCAATTTATATTTATGATACAATAAATTTACAAATTCCCATAAAAATAAATTGGGTCAAAAAAAAAATACATCTCACTTTTTCACACTTTCTCACTCACGTAGCAACGACTTTTATTGCGGTTTACTCGTAGAACTTCATTATAAATGCAGTTATTCAAGATTTTAGGAATTGTATGTCAATTCGTATATTCTTTAATCGGAATAGAATACTGGTATTGTACTCATTTTGGAAGTATAAAAGGTAATTATTCTTTGTTGCAAATATCCGTAAAGTAAATATCCGTAGGCTAACACAGCTGTCTTTAATTGTTTTTTTTTACATCAAATTTTAATTTCATTTCATATGTGTATACGTACTGGAAAAATTATTGGCGTTATGTAAATGACTATTTAATTAGTTTGAGGCTGCGAGTTAGTACCTCTCTGTTGTTTTTTCATACGCAAAGGTGTTTCGTAACAAGGAACTGTGGAAATTACGAGACAAATGATATGAAACAGTGAATAAATTTGATGCGGTGTGAGACAACGGACCTTATAGTGCATTGACTATTTGCTAGATATCATCAAGCAAAGTGAAAAAGTTTAAAAACGGGATTGTTTTTTTTGTTCCTTTTTTTATATGTTTTTTTTAAGAATTATTTGAATTATTAATGTGAATAATACTCATAGATAAACTAAAATTAAAAAAGTTTTGAAAAATTAATCTTTTTTTTTCAAAGCCAATTTTCAAAAAATTCGCTTTGATATAAATGAAAAAATTATATCTCAAAATTTTCAAATAGAATATAATTGTTGTGTGAAATATCAAGAAAGAGCTGAATAAGCTGGGGCATAAACGATAATCTTTTTTCCGAGGTACAATCGGCCGATTTGGTAACCTGATTCAGGTGATTTTAGAGATTCAGGATTTCATACGATTCAAAGGATTTCAAGTGATTCAGGATTTCAAGTGATTTCAGGGATTTAAGGGGATTTTAAATGGGATTTCACGGCAAGTATACACCAGATTTCAGGAGTTGTTAACCCCTCGGTTTTTTCACCATAGGGTCCCGTCTCAAACCGCAATTTTGCCATCGTCGCGTGTTCATTAAACTTCTCTCTGGGAAATATTTGCTTGTGGTGTGATTTAAAAAAAAATCATATCGTGTCCATACTTAAAAAGCAGACATAGCAACCAACAATAGAATTTCACCAACACATTAAAGATCTACAAGTCATCAGAATCGATCTGTACGGTTATTTCTTAAATTTCCCAAGATTTTTACATTTATTTTAAAATGTCTCTAGCATTTCTTGACGCTCATCTTGATTCATTTAGCCAAGGTACTCAAGTCGAGTTTGCTTTCGAATCCCGCATAAGGCAAGGGTTTTGAAAAACGTCCTTTTGCCTTTCATAACTTGATAATTCTATTATCTATATCCATACCCCCACATAACTTGAGCTTCTGGTAGGGTATTCAAGTGTCATTAAAAAGGGTTGACTAGAATTTCTCCTCTACTTTCTCGTTTCTTCTTCACGTCACTTATTACAGTATACACAGTGTGCGTCCCGCCATACATGGCAAGCATGGCCCAGTGATAAACTGCGTAAAACTCTACTCAGTGTTTTGGCTCTAAAATCTGATGCACTTCCCCACTGGGGGTGAGGAAAAGAGGGGAGGGCCAACTCCCCCGGCAATTTGTAGTAAATCTAGTGGCCCCTTGGGGGTGGTCCAGGAGTGTGGGGAAGGGGGGGGGGGGGGGGGGAGCAACGTCAGCAACTCAACGTCAGTGGAAAAACGAGTGAGATAATACCACTACCTCTCGTCCTGTGTTTTATCTTCAGAGAAGTTCGTTTTACCTTGTGTCGGCATTGCAGTAATCTACTGTATAGCGCGAGCTAAGTAGTGTCGGACAATTGACCACGCCCACCACTACACCACGTGACTAATAGCTTGTCACGTGTTAGACGCCCTTTGACCCCGTGATGTACGTGCATCGTTAAGTCAGGGCAGGTGTTTGACTAGCTTCTTTCCTGGGATTCACTAGTCTTCTTTGTGGGGGGTGATGAAAAACATTATAATTATAGCTTTCGTAGATTGTTTCATTATACAAGTATGTTCATTTCAATTTTTAGTAAAAAATCTTTTTTGAATCACTAGATATGACTTCCTATTTTTACGCGATTTAGGCCCTGTATTACGGAGTCCAGTAAGCCTTTATCAGAGAGTTAGTGAAAACAAAAAGCATGGGTAACCAACTACTCCCACACTTTGGTCATTCCGGCACTTGGAATAATCTATACTTCTCGAATTATGCTACGTCCCCTCTAACTTATCGTTGATTTCATATACTGCATCAAGAAAACCGTGTTGTTTGATCATGGAGTTGTATATGGTACTATCGTACTGGAGGTACAACTTCGTGTCAAAAGATCGTATACTACTATGATGACATTGAATAGTGAGAACAGCGGCCATGTTCGTTGTTCATGTTGAGCTGATTGTTGTCAGGTCCCATCTCGTTGTGAATCTCCGTTCCTGCACGGCGGCAGAAACAAAAATATGACATTGTTTCCCATTAGCGACATTTGATACGCGATTGCCGGAGAACGAATCGTTGGATCGACACCGGGTCATCGATGGCTAATAGAGGTTCACTAAATACACTTCCCCGTTCAAGTTCTGTTTGGATCGTATAGTCAGATTTTGTGCTAGAGTAAAAAACCACATTGTCATTTTTTTAACATTGTATTCCCCATAAGCGAACACCAAATCGTGATTGTCGGGGAAAGAAATTTTATATCGACACTGGGTAAGCAGTGGTGGATAAGTGGTCACAGACTACACGCGTGGTGCCAGTTGCGTCCAGATCTGATGTCAGGTTCTCTCGCGAGAGTCAAACCGCGATCGACCGAAGTTGCAAAAATCATTGGCCTAACTTAGCTTAAGAGCGGTAACGGGAGAACGGCGAGTCGGATCGAAACCGGATTGGTACCAGCAGATAGGTATTGACAAGACGAACATTTCGTCGTTACATTCATCTCGTTGTGAATCTCCGTTTCTGCACGGCGGCAGAAACAAAAATTTAACATTGTTTCCCATTAGCGACATTTGATACGCGATTGCCGGAGAACGAATCGTTGGATCGACACCGGGTCGACGGTGGCTGATAGAGGTTCACTAAATACACCTTCTTGTTCAAGTTTAGTTCGGATCGTATGGTTAGATTTTGTGCTAGAGCAAAAAACCACATTGTCATTTGTCATTTTTTCAACATTGTATTCCCCATAAGCGTACTCCAAATCGTGATTGTCGGGGAAAGAAATTTTATATCGACACTGGGTAAGCAGTGGTGGATAGATGGTCACATACTACACGCGTGGTGCCAGTTGCGTCCGGATCTGATGTCAGGTTCTCTCGCGAGAGCCAAACCACGATCGACCGAAGTTGCAAAAATCAATGGCCCAACTTAGGTTAAGAGCGATAACGGGAGAACGACGAGTCGGATCGAGACCGGATTGGTACCAGCAGATAGGTATTGACGAGACGAACATTTCGTCGTTACACTCATCTCGTTGTGAATCTCCGTTCCTGCACGGCGGCAGAAACAAACATTTAACATTTTTCCCTTTAGCGACATTTGATACGCGATTGCCGGAGAACGAATCGTTGGATCGACACCGGGTCAACGATGGCTGATGGAGGTTCACTAAATACACTTCCCCGTTCAAGTTCTGTTTGGATCGTATTGTCAGATTTTGTGCTAGAGTAAAAAACCACATTGTCATTTTTTCAACATTGTATTCCCCATAAGCGAACTCCAAATCGTGATTGTCGGGGAAAGAAATTTTATATCGACACTGGGTGAACAGTGGTGAATAGATAGTCACAGACTACACGCGTGGTGCCAGTTGCGTCCGGGTCTGATGTCAGGTTCTCTCGCGAGAGCCAAACCACGATCGACCGAAGTTGCAAAAATCAATGGCCCAACTTAGGTTAAGAGCGATAACGGGAGAGCGGCGAGTCGGATCGAGACCGGAATAGTACCAGCACATAGATATTGACGAGACGAACATTCGTCGTTACACCCATCTCGTTGTGAATCTCCGTTTCTGCACGGCGGCAGAAACAAAAATTTAACATTGTTTCCATTAGCGACATTTGATACGCGATTGCCGGAGAACGAATCATTGGATTCACTAAATACACCTTCTCGTTCAAGGTCTGTTCGGATCGTATGGTTAGATTTTGTGCTAGAGCAAAAAACCACATTGTCATTTGTCATTTTTTCAACATTGTATTCCCCATAAGCGAACTCCAAATCGTGATTGTCGGGGAAAGAAATTTTATATCGACACTGGGTGAACAGTGGTGAATAGATAGTCACAGACTACACGCGTGGTGCCAGTTGCGTCCGGGTCTGATGTCAGGTTCTCTCGCGAGAGCCAAACCACGATCGACCGAAGTTGCAAAAATCAATGGCCCAACTTAGGTTAAGAGCGATAACGGGAGAGCGGCGAGTTGGATCGAGACCGGAATAGTACCAGCACATAGATATTGACGAGACGAACATTTCGTCGTTACATCCATCTCGTTGTGAATCTCCGTTTCTGCACGGCGGCAGAAACAAAAATTTAACAGTATTTTCCATTAGCGACATTTGATACGCGATTGACGGAGAACGAATCGTTGTACTTTTGTACCATTTTTGAAGTGATTTTGTATATTTACAAGCAATTTTGGAGGCAAATAATTGAATCAATATGGATCTTTTCGAAGTTATATTCAATAATTGAATCATGCAGATTTTTTTAGCCATTTTCAAGTGATTGTGGCGATCTACAAGCAGTTATGGAGGGTAATAGTTGAACCATTATGGACATTTCCGAAGTTATTTTCAATCTATATGTTAGCATTCTGGACATTTTCGAAGTTATTTTCGTGATTTCTCCCAGCAAAAATTCCATTGTGTGTTATTCGTAGGTCAACACGAGTCAACATATATAGGCCTATATATATTTTTTTTGTAGAAGGATAAATTATTGGTGGGAAGCAAATGTTGGACCCCCTAACGACGTCCCTGTTGTTGACTCCTTTTTGTGTAACTTTTCGTCTGCCATATTGCATTTAGAAGCACATTCAGTTTATTTTCTGTGTCGAATACAACTCTATGGTTTGATGTGCTACGTTACTCGGTCACATAGTGTCAAGAAAGCCGTGATGCTGCCAGCGTTCGTATCTCGACCTAAAGCAACGGATTACTAGTAACAATTATTAAGTTAGTACGTGAAACATGAATCTGTTATCTAACTGTTGCACCTGACACCTGTTTGTTCCACAAGCCTGACAGCCATATACACTGTACTATTATCCAACACCCAATTAATACAGAAGCTTCACGCCACTTCCACGTCAATCGCTCGTTTCAATGTTAGCCACCATCCATAGCCACGAATTTCTTGTTGTAGTGACACCAGTACGCATGTGCAAGGACCAGATAATAATCTAATAAAGCTAAATTAAGAGCCGGTTGTACCAGGTGATGATTAGTGAATTAGGCAAAAATTAGAAAATTAATTTGTTATTACTTTTGGATACATTCGGTATTTTTGTACCTTGAGTAATGTTTAACTAATTAATATTTAATCGTCAGTTGGTACAATCGGCTCTAACCTAAATTTATACTCGGGACAGAAACTAAACTATGTTTTCATGTAATATACCTACAGCTGCTATGCTCAGGTTACTTGTGTTGTAAATTGTAATAACATTCCTGAAGGAAAAGGGATATAGGCCTATACGCGTTCTGGTGGGAGGAATTTAGATCATCATTTTCGTCAAATACGAAGTATTAATATTAAAAACTATTTTTCTGGCGTCCTCGTTAGCTCAGTCAACTGAGGAACACTTCAGAGATTGAAAGTGACCGCTGGGCCTGGGTTCGAGTCCCGCATAAGGCATTGTTTAATGTAAGCGTCCTTTCACCTATCATCACTTCATCGTTGCATTATTATCCGATCATCCGTACCCTAGGAGGATTTAATATAAGTTCGTACCCCCGTATAACCTAGCTATTGGTGTGGTCGTTAAGCACCATTTGAAAAAAATATCTGTAACTGTATTGCACTAGTAGAAGCACAATTAGCTATTCTGTATATACTAAAAAAGATGAATATCAATCATATACAACGCCAATTAGCTAATTCAAAATTTTAAAAAATAACATGTTTTCTATTCCAACCCGACCAATATTTGTCATCTCGTACGTTCTCGTGCAGTGTGCGTATCAGCCAATCAGTGATCGAGTTGATTATACCGCTCATCACGCTCCACGTGGCTATCGTGACGTCAGTCGAGCGTTAAACGCTTTGTTCGATCCTGATTGCTAGCTGACAATTACACCTCTCCTCACTACCCCATTGACACACAACCGCAGTAAACTATGCACATCGGCTTGCCATCATTCATTGCCGTAGCTTTCTTGCAATATTGCCACCCTCGGTAGCTCAGTCAGATGAGGCAGAAACTAGGGTCTCTGTTGGGCGTGGGTTCGAGTCTTGCATAAGACATGCATTTTTGTAAACTTCAACACTTCATGTAGTTTCATAATCACATGCTCATTCGTAACCCCGTATGAAGTTCTCTAGATGAATTCAGTGAAGCTTGTGACAGTCGTAGATGTATATTTCACAAATTCGATCAGCCACGACCGTATATATATATATATATATATATATATATATATATATATATATATATATATATATAGATAGATAGATATAGATTTAGATATAGATACATAGATATATAGATATATATAATATTGAAAAAGCGTTGGAGTAAACATCTACAATAACAGTAAAACGAGAAGAAAAATTGAATCAAAATGATACATTTCGTAATAAATCAAAGATGAGAGAAAAAGAGAGAAGAAACGATTGACACTTTTACCTACTATACAGATAGAGATATGAACACTTGCTACTGATTTGTGAGACAGACTGTATGTACAATTCGATTTCAAAGCTCCTGAGCTAATATCGCCAATGTGATGGACATTCCAGAGAGGTCTACTTCAGCGTATAACGATGCCGTGAAAAGAGATGACGCTCAAATTGTTATACATCATACAAAGCGTCAGCTAAAATGTTGATTTTCGCTCGTCGAAATAATACCACTACTCTGCACTCTATAAAAATGTATAGTAAGTTTTTATTTTCTCGGTGTAAAGTAATCTATGGAACATATTTGAAAAGTCACAGTGCTCTTAAAAATGTGAATGTACTCAATGAAATGAATGGACCTAATAAACTTCATGATTACAATTAAATGAATGTGTTTGAAGAGTAAAACACCAAATGTTTGATTAATTTCCAGTATCTCGTCATTTTCATTATTTATGTGCTCTACTGTGAAAGTCAGCTATATACATAATGCAATCTACCTGATTTAATTGACTTTCGGGCTTGACGACGCGCTGTACTGATGAGTGATGACCAATATCTATTAGCGTCGGTGAATGATAAATAAGCTCAAAAGACGAGATGAAATGTTATTCTATCAGATGTTTTGGAGAGTGGGAAGGATATAGTCGTGGCTTGTTGTTGTGGAACCATCCAAGTATTCACCTCAACGACAGAGAGAAACCACGGAAACTCATGTCAGGATGGTTAAAACCCTGGCGGTAATCGAACCCCGGTCTCCAGAATGATGGTTTATACTGTGCTTGTCTTTAGCTCAGCAACTATAGTTCACTTATTTAAACACGATATTATAGTGTATAGTGAAAGTATTTAATTTTTCATTAGTTAAATGTAAGTAATATATTAAGTGTTTGTGCATAATGTGAAGTTGTTCATTCAGAGTTTTGATTACAACTCTCTCTCTCTCTCTCTCTCTCTCTCTCTCTCTCTCTCTCTCTCTCTCTCTCCTCTCCTCTCTCTCTCTCTCTCTCTCACCTTTCTCTCTCCCCTCTCTCTCTCCTCTCTCTCCCCTCTCTCTCTCCCCTCTCTCCCCCTCCTCTCTCTCTCCCTCTCCTCTCCCTCTCTCTCCCTCTCTCTCTCTCTCTCTCCCTCCCTCTCTCTCCCTCTCTCTCTCCCTCTCTCTCATCCAGCTCTGACACGATCCCCGCTCTCCGACTCACAACGCGTGAAGGCCTACTCGCGTGTTGTTTTGTATCCGACTGTACATATTGTTGTAACTCATCAAGTTAATTAACACGTACACATATGCTGTCAGTGCCGTGTCATTGCTAGCGTTACGTGGTTGACACGCGTTGTGATGTGTTTGTGCGATTAGTAGAGCCTAGGCTTACAGGTTGTTCGATTATCGCGTAGTACTGCCAGGTGGGGGTGCCGGGTCACACTTTTGCGGCACTATACCTATTATAGATAGTGCCTAGGCCTACTGTAGGTATTATGAATAGAAGACGCAGGTTTCAATCTGCTTTTTTTGAACTCCATACTTTAGTTAAAGGAAAAAGTAATATCCAAAACACAAAAAAAGTTAGAAATTGATTGTTTATCAATTTAAAAAATATCTTGTATATATATATATATATATATATATATATATGTAATGAAATATTTCAAATAATAGATTGCTTGAAACCAAACAATACACTAAATACGGTATGAGGTTGTAACTTATATATATATAACCTATGACAATGGCTGAAACTACACACACAGAATGAGAATAACCAGCCAGGGTGGTTCTTTTCCGGGCCTACATGATCACATTTCCTCTGTCAGCCTGCATTTAGACCTATAGCGTTACGATTATTGGCCTCATAACTCTCTTGCCCTCTCTCTTTTTCTCTCTTTCTCTCGCTTTCACACACACGCACACTCAAACGGGCATTTGCTTCACTTTTTTACATGCCTCCCCGCTGCCACCCAGTGGCGTAACTTTGCCCTCCCTCTCTAAACCTTTTCATATCTTGGCTGGTGGAACCATTTTCTCTGACGTGAAAGAAATAATTTGTAGAAAACACATAAAATTGGTCTAGATTTGTTCTTATGAACATTTTTATTAAAAGTTTAAAACTTCTCGACGGTTATTTGTGGTTTATTCAGTTAAAAGTTGAACGTGCATTAAATGCAATTGCAGTCAAACGGTTATTTGTATTTTTGTACATTCATAACGTAACTTACAACCAGATTCAATTGCAGAACTTTTTTCCATCAACTTCAAAATCTTGATATATGTACAATCATTGTTTCCCAATTAAGGCTAAGGATGAGTTAGTAAGACCGTTTTGAAGCAGCACCTTTTAGTTGTTTTAAGACTTGGAGGCGGTCTGGTCACCAATCAATATAGATAATAATCCACCGACCGCCACTGAAGTTTAAATACTTTAAACTTTATATTTATATACGGACAGATACAATTTCAGAAACTGTTATCTAATGTTGCCATGGAACCTTCAAATATTAGAAATCGTTTAACAAAACTAAAAGAGTTCCAAATCAGCATTACAAAACTTCAAGTAATTTGAGTTTGTCCCGCTCTCAATTTATTAATTATATTGTTGTAGAGTAGGCCTAATAATGAAATAAGGAATATTCCAAATTACATTAATTCTTCTATCCATTTAATATTAAACTTTTTTCTGATCATCGATGTTTTATCATCGAGCTGTTTTATCAACGTTGGTGAAAGTATATTGCTTCATTATTATTCGTTGAAGGTGAATTGATTATAATGAGGTAAAAGTAATGTAATTTGAAATCAATTCAACTTCGTACTGCCACCGTGCTTATGGTGCCTTATAGTTATATACTTCATCTCATGTAGCGAATGAGATCAAGTATTTGTTGGAAATAATGATTATATAAATTCAATAAATTTCTACTTTTGAGAGAAAATCTTCTGCTTCAATCCTAATTCGTCGCTTCCAACCGTATAAGTAATGGCGTAAACCTCCAAAGCATGAATACGCACATCAAATTACTTTAATTTTTTTCACTCTTGAAGTCTTCAAATATATTGTATAAATTCACAAATTCGATCAGCAACTAACGTATAATACTGAAAAATAATTGAAATCAAACATACAATAACAAACAATAACAATGGAACGAGAAGGAAAATCGTACAAAATGATCAATTTTGTAATAAATAAAAGAACAGAAAAAGAGAGAAGAAAGAGATTTCAAAAAGAAGAAGAAGAAGATAATAAGAAGATTCAAGATTTTTTCTCCCCACTGTGAATGTTTGAATTGTTTCAAACCCTGAAATTACTACATTAAGATCTATTGTTTGTTAAATGGATTATCTTATTTTTAATTATTCTTCGGGGATGTAGGATCACCCTTGTGGAACCCCGTCCAAACGATCCTATCTTTCATCCATAGCCTTAATGATTTTGTATAAGTTTAGATGTTGTACATTTTTTTTTCGATATCCAAACACGATTCTATTATTGTTCTCTCTCTTTGCCTCCGTTTCTCCCTTCTCACCCCCCTCTCTCACACACTAATATATAGCCAGTATTATATTGTTTGCCCACATGCAGTGCTGATCTAATTGCACGCATTCCTCTCATGCACTCTGCGTTAAACAATACGCATTATACGCAATGAAATGCGGAATAGCCGTAATACAACGCCGTTTACATCTCTATGGGTTGCCAAAGTCATAACTACAACAATATGTTCGGACCTTGATTGCAAAGCCAGCAGGAATCGATTCAGTTGAGTAATAGCCAACTTATTGAATCAGACCTATATGAGGTAAACCAATGCTAATAATCGGAATCATAATTCTTTTCAAGGCTTATAAAAAATTGTGTTCATTGAAACGATTTCAATAATGTCATCTTGTAATAGTAAATCTTATAGGTTCACGCAATTGGAATTGGATAAAAATATTATTTTAGTTGTAAATCTTAGTTTTGAAAGTTAGTTTCAGTAAGATACATTAAAATGAATAGATATACAAAATTGAATGAACATTACAATTAAGAGTAGATGGAAAATATCAGTTATTTGGTGATTGCTAACTTTTGAACGGTATGAGATATAAAAACTCACATACAGAGTGAATTTCAATATCTTCAAGAAGGTATGAGCTATAACTATTGAACTCATATCTCATAACTGTCAGGCGTATACCGCCAAAATAAGACATTTTTAGCCGTATGCGCCTGACAATCATGCGACATGAGTTATATAGTTGAATTTCATACCAACTTGAAGATATGTAAAATAAGTGTGTTTCCTTCGTATTGAAATGTAGATATCTTATATCGCTCGGAAGTTATCACGAAAGAACGAATATTTCGCTAAATCGACTCCTATCTACTCTTTTACATTAGTTGGAAGATTTGAAGTCCAGGAAGATTTTCCGATTTTCAAACGTCTCTATACTTTGACTTTCTTCAGAAAGTGCGAAACAAATTTTTCCCCGAAAACCTTACAGAGATCGGCCACTTCTACTTTCAACAGCCCGTTAATTGACAAAAAAAGTATTGAATACGATCGCAGTTCCAATACATCGTCAAGAATCCGATTTCAAATTAAAGTCGAACTCCGGACCACATTTCTGTGGAAACAATAACCCAGGTAGTATCATTACTGGAAGTGTGCTGCGGCTATACGTGGATTATGAAGAGAGAGAGAGAGAGAGAGAGAGAGAGAGAGAGAGAGAGAGAGAGAGAGAGAGAGAGGCAAGAGCAGGAAGGAAAGAAAAGTGTAATTGAATCAGAAGGCTGTATTATTACGACGCGCTGTGGAATACATAACTAAATTACCGCTGGCTCTGCGGGGATCCTTCGTCCTCTTCCCCGCCCCCACCCCCACCCCCACCCCTGCTACCTGAACGCGTGGTGCGGGACAGAGTAGAGGGGGTGGGGAAATATTGAATGATATCGAAATTAATCATGTTCGCCTACTTTAGATAAATAATTGAAGCCGGAATTACCGATCGTGGTAATTGTTTGTGAAACCCGGCACTTCCACTTATGTGTTTTTGGATTGATCTTGTGAAGAGTCACAGTTTTATTCGATTGTAGCCCTATATAAAAATTTGTTAGCAACACCAAAATACCGAACTAATCACTTTATTAAATTTCATAAATTAGTACTGATTTCCATCCAAAATACTGACCTTAAATGAACATTCGGATGAAAATGAACGTTCGCATGAACATTTTGTGTAGACGTATGAACAAGTGTCGATTTAATTTTATCTTACTATTAAGAACTGTCTTATGATGAATCAATAATATCATCTTTCATTCACCATTTCATAATTAATCAGCAATTGAGTCACTATAAGTTCAGTGCAAATCTTGGATGATTTTTGTTTCCGGGTCAGTATTTTGATATAATTCAGCACAATTATTCTGCCTATATATATATATATATATATATATATATATATATATATATATATATATATATATATATATATATATATATATGTGTGTGTACATATTTGTTATATATAGTTACCAAGTCTTGAACATAAAAGATGAACAGTGGGTCCTCCCCAATATCTGCCCTTCCATCAACGTCTTGTAGTGTTTTCCTCGTTATACCGCCGCATTATACCTTATTTTTAAAGCAGATCTCGTTGTTGTAGCCGTCGTCCATAAAATATTATGATGAATTCGTGCACTATAATTAGTTGCTACATCATACTACCAGACAGTCTAAATATAACAGAGTGTTTCTGCATGCCCGCATTGTTGACATGCTAAACAACGTAAAATACTTCAAACACACGAATAAAACAGACATTTCTTTCTTCTTTCTTTTGTTCATCTGTTTCACGAGTATAGTCTGTTTACCTTTAGATGAATACGCAACTAATGCTTATTCTTAACGCAGACTCTCTCCGGAAAACACGTGGAGCTAAAATGTTGAATCTTTGGCTTTGCGTGTTTAATGAAGTTCAAATTATAATGTAAATCGAATTATTGTGATCTTCGTAGATTTCTTGTTTGAGTAATTCACTACTTCGCCTGATTTGTGCGATACATATTCCACAAAGAAGACCTTCAATGTAGATACAAGAAATGATCTGCTAAAAATTACGTGAACACATTTTTGTTGTTGTTGTCATGCATAAAAATTTCATAAAGTAAATAATAAAAACTAAACTTCAGATGTGTGGTGCAATATAGAAGCAACTAGTGCAATTTGTATTTGTACCGCGGTAAATGCATTTTTGGTTGCTAATACATAGCTCGTTGCACAGGTCTGGAACGCTGGTGCTATAATAGCTATAATATAGCTATAATACAAGGATTCATACAAGACCCACCATATTCAACTTGCAATACAAATACGCATCGCTGATTATTTGATACATTAAAAATGGCATACACCCGATCAAAGAACAAAGTAGGTCTTTGTCCTAATCTTTATGAGAACAAAGGAGAAACAATGAGAAACATTGGTATCCGGGGTTGATCTTAGTATTCGTACAAACTTTCATGCCCAATATTCAATTATAATAATAGCAATTCTTCATTCATCATATATAATAACAACGCAAGTACAATAAAATTGAGTGAGGCTTAGTCAGCTGACCATTCTTCCACCTAACATTACCTATGAGAAAGTGAACAATTCTATGAATTATAATATCCGTGGACTCAACATGTTGTGTGGAAACAAGTAATTACAAGGTGAAAATTTCAAACACAGTTAACAATAAAACACAATTTAACCAGTTTAACCTGCTTTTGAATTCTGACTTTCGAATTGAGAAATTAAACATCACAGATTCACTAGAAGTCGCATCACTTCGTTCATCCAATCATATCTGAAAACCATAACTGAAATCGGATTAATTATCGATTATAATCATAAGACCAGGCAAGTACCATAGAAATGAATAAACTCCACTTTTGTTGGTCTGTTTTTTCCCCGTGTATTTTCGCGGTTGGTTTTATATTTAAGTACATAAATATATTTTCTCTCTGCGGTTTTTATTTATGATCATTAGTTCTTTCAAGTGGTACGGTAATAACGGTATATATAATTATTATTAACTGCATGCAAATTCCACGGCCCGGTTGTATCGCAGTTAATACAGACCGTTATGGAAACATAAGTTTGGTTCACCATGAGCTGCTGGGAAAGGTACTCGCATGGTGAAAGAGAGCGAGAAGGACACAGTTTATGTGAAAAGCGTTCAAAACTGATTAAAATAGCTAGGAATACGGCTACATTATAAGAAGTTGAAGAAATAATTTATTCATTGAGCAACAAATTATGTGCAAATATGTCTGTTTTGACTATTATACCGGGTTTGGTGTTTTAGTTTTTTTTATCTCAATAGAAGGAATTGAGAATAATTTTTTCAAGTTTAAAATAATAAAATGGAATGATTGCATGTCTGGGTAAGATCGTTAAGCCCAATGGTTTGTACTAACAAAAACACAATGAATCAAATAAAAATACAGTTTCCTAGAACGTTTTCAATCTGATCAATTATTCTATAATAATCAATCCATCGATTAATCTAATCTTCTTATGGACGTTTCAAGTGTGCTGCTTAGTATATAACATGTGGAAATCGGCAAAAATAGTTATAAAATTGTCCGCAAAAAAGTTAGATTATATAAGTTTAGATTAGGTTTTGACAGTTTTGGTCAACTTTGATGGCCTGATGTCTAGAAAGTGGCGTCACAGTGACGAAGAAGAAAATCCTGGAGATGATGCCTGGATCACTGACGCTCTACTCACTGACGCCGTAGCAACAACCCGTGGGGTATTGGTGTGTTGTTTGCCTTCGGTAAAAGGGGCCAGCTAGGGTTATAATCCGGCCCACATAACTTCATGTTTAAAAACGATATAAAACCTGTTGGACATAAATTATGAGATCGGATTATTTTTTCAAGCGACCAATATTGGAACTGTATTTCACTTGGTTTTTAACCCTCGAATTGTTTTTTGTTTTTGTTTCGACCGATTCGGAATCACTCGGGTTTTATCCGACGTCACTTTGAAGCCATCGGGCGTCAGAACTACGTTAACTAATTATGTTATTGGTGTACGAGCAACGATTTTGGGTCGGGAGAGGAAATAAATAGTGCTCTCAAAACGATATTGTTCAGATATTCTTAAAACTATAGTGACATCTCGTTGTGTCTGGTAGGCTCGGGTATTAAAACGTCTGCCTAGCATGACGGCGGGCATTCGACTCCCACACCTTGATCCTTTTTCATTGATTTTTGAATATTATACAAATGCTTTTGGCTACAGGTTATTGGTAAGGAAGACTTTTTTTCATCAACCGATATTGTTTAGCGACCGATCATTGGAATTATTTTTTACAACGAATCGCACAGGCCTACTTTGAGACATGAACGTACCCGCGGTGGAACTATTAATTCCCTCTCCCGACCATCTAGTCATGGGCAGTATGACAGACGGCAGTGTTGCTAGCTCACCATTTCAAGCTCTACAGTTTCAAAGATCTTACTGATAGATATTCCTATAAGCTCAACGAATGTATGGCAGATGGCAGTGTTGCTAGCTCACCATTTCTAGCTCTACAGTTCAAAGATCTTACTGATAGACATTCCTATAAGCGTAACGAATGAATGGCGACAGATGGCAGTGTTGCTAGCTCACCATTTCAAGCTCTACAGTTGCAAAGATCTTACTGATAGATATTCCTATAAGCGTAACAAATGAATGGCGACAGACGGCAGTGGTGCTAGCTCACCATTTCAAGCTCTATAGTTGCAAAGATCTTACTGATAGACATTCCTATAAACGTAACGAATGAATGGCGACAGACGGCAGTGGTGCTAGCTCACCATTTCAAGCTCAACAGTTGCAAAGATCTTACTGATAGATATTCCTATAAGCGTAACGAATGTATGGCGACAGATGGCAGTGTTGCTAGCTCACCATTTCAAGCTCTACAGTTGCAAAGATCTTACTGATAGACATTCCTATAAGCTCAACCAATGTATGCCAGATGGCAGTGTTGCTAGCTCACCATTTCAAGCTCTATAGTTTCAAAGATCTTACTGATAGACATTCCTATGAGCTCAACGAATGTATGAAAGATGGCAGAGTGCTGGCTTGCCATTTCAAGCTATACAGTTTCAAAGATCTTACTGGTAGGTATTCCTATAAGCGTAACGAATGTATGGCGACAGATGGCAGTGTTGCTAGCTCACCATTTCAAGCTCTACAGTTGCAAAGATCTTACTGATAGATATTCCTATAAGCGTAACGAATGTATGGCAGATGGCAGTGTTGCTAGCTCACCATTTCTAGCTCTACAGTTGCAAAGATCTTACTGATAGACATTCCTATAAGCTCAACCAATGTATGCCAGATGGCATAGTGCTAGCTCGCCATTTCAAGCACAATAGTTTCAAACATCTTACTGAGAGATATTCCAATAATCTCAGCGACTGTTGCTCATTACTAAGCTATTTAGTTCGTATGCTGGGCTCGTTCTGTGTTTGTTGGCATCCACTCTCCTCGTATTTCACTCGCTCAAGAGGCATTATGAAATGTAGGCTATAATAATGTGCCCCTGCCGTTGACAGTGTCAACCTCGTTGTATCAGCTTCCACGCTTTTCAGACACATCCACACTATAATTTACTAGCACAATAAACTTCTGGCCAGAATCCGTGGAATTCCATTAATAAAATAACAATAATAACAATATAATACCCCATCCCCTCTCGTACCAACCTTGCTTTTTCAACATGCCAGCTGTCGAGATAGGACCTTTTTTATCAACGTTTATTATAACTATTTGTGAAAAAAAAACACAGGAGATTTAATATAAAAATAACAATGATAGTTTATATTTGAACAAAAGAATAATGCACATGAATAATTATTTTAGGACTGTATTTAAACATACAATCCATTGTATATAGGGAATTGAATTGCAGACTATTTGTACTTTGTTGATATCAACATCGAATGATTGAAACAAAAGAGACAGAAGTCATTGGACTGTGTACATGTTTAGTGATACAGAAGTCTAAAGGCCGATAAATTTCAATTTGAGGTTATTATTTTTTTTAGCTTGTATGCCTACAAGTTTAGAAGTGCACAGTAATAATTGCTGGATGATCTTCAAATTCAAATTATGCTTAATTAGGAGAGTTACAGGCAGTGGCTCAAACCATTTCTTATGCAGTAAGTTTGGCATTAATTTCATCGTCTCGTGTTTGATTAATTGGTGGCTATTTATTAAACTTATAAAATATTGCCCAATTAAAAGGATGAGCATTTTCATGATATGCGAGTAACATCTAATCGACTTCAAAATGTGGCTCAGGCTCAATGAAAATAAACTGTTCATTTATTATCGTATAGTTAGAGAACTTTACCTCTTTCAACTGTAAGTTGTCTCCAGTCCAGAACAATAATCAAGTACTCTACAGGAACTGTAGTCAAGTACAATACAATAAAAGTTCTATTTTAACTGGAATTAAGCCTATTTTCTTGTTGATTTTAGTAGGATCTTGTTTCTTCTTTATGTCTCTGATTGCAATCTATCTATCAGATTCACTCACACATCTTCATTGCTGTCCGATTGAGCAGCCGGGGTCGGACGTGCTGCACAATCTACAGCCTTCTAAAGTGTTGACACATTACTCTTCATTGGTCTAGATAGTCGTGCCAACAATACGAACCACCGCCCGCTAAAAATACGAAATACAAATATTCATTCATTCAAAATATTTGTTTTAACGAGAAGAAAGTAGAAAATTGATAAATAATATTGATACTTTGGTAGTTCGTAAATTCCAATACCCCAATGTTCATTCTAAAAATTGGCCAGTAGTATCTCAAACAGCTCTGTGAATGATTTAGGATCTTCTTCTATTTCCATTTTCATTGCTATCATTCCAATCACTTGCTTGTTGAACATTTGACAATATCTTTTCAACAACAATGTTCAGTTATTACAATAAATTCAACAAACAGTTCATCAGCGATGTCAAGATAATAAATTAATGTTCAAGCACTCTATGTAGTGATACCAACAGACGTCATCAAAGTATAAAGGAGGTGTACCTACTCCCATATTAATAACATGGCATGCATTTGTGGTTTCTTGCGGTCAAGTCAGAGCCAACGGTCCCATTTACCTGTCGCGATTTAGCGTATTCCCTTGTGAACTAGATGTAGATAAGAGTGGCTACGGTACCGGTAACATTGTTGAACTCAAAAAAATATATAATTTTTGTGAAAAACAAATGCGATCTCCAACTCCAACATAATAATTCTACTGAGTCGTGTATAGCTGTGGTTAGCATTGTTGTTCTACATAGTTCGATATAAAAGCGATAGTTGCGCTACATGCAATTGGAACCATGGACTCAGATTCTGATCCCGGGAAAACTTCACTCTGAAGAAGCGAGTCTATTATTTATATTATGATAAAGTCTGTTGGTACCACTACATCGTGGTTCAAGTTTGTCAAGACTGCGGCGACAACGTAATATCGTTGGTGCCGAAAAGTAGCTATTTGCAATGATAATGAATGTATTATAAATACGTGAAAGAGACCGGCAATCTAATACTATTCAAGTGAACACTTTTTATCATACCTTAACTCGCATCCAAGAGTATTATTAACATATTACCATAAGGCGTCAGCTCGAGCTACACAAGCTACACTAGCGCTATAAGCTACACTGGCTGGGTGGCAAGCGACACTTTTATCTGTTTTATACAAATGAGAAAACTGTGGAGAAAACGTTATTATGTCAAGTTCAGCTTAGACAACATTACAAAACAAAATACGACTTTAACTTTAGATATAATCAACATCTTTTCTCGATTCTTAGTGGATCATCTTTTCCTCGTGTAGCATATTATTTGATAATCACTAGGTAAACGCGCTAGTTGCCCTAGCGACGTACGTCGGGCCTACTCGAAGTGTAGTCGCCCGAATTGGGGGGACGTCTCTTTGTATATATATATATATATATTCATATAATACATAATTTATTATATTTTAATAATTTAATCGAGTGCATGAATTACTAACGTGGGAGTAGCTTTAACTAGCAGTTTAAAGTTGTTATCACCATGGTAACCCATGCTATTTGTTTTTGGTAACTCTCAGATAAAGGCTAACTGACCAGGTAATACCGACCCTAAGAGTACCTACCGAATTACGCTTTAATTGAATTATTTCAATTTGAATTATCAATTGGTGGTTATAGTTAGGCCTATCACATGATTTTTTTTGGGGGGGAAGGGTCAGTCGAACCCACCTGACCCCCTGCTCCGCCACCCATGTATAGTTGTTGACGCATTGACTCAACCCTACAAATCCATGAATGCATGGAAGTATCAAATCAAGTACGAAGTTTGGTTGCATAAGCAGGCATAATTTTGAAGCAAGGTCCATACGATATAAAAAGGTTTCTTGAGATAACAATTAAAAACATGAACGAATATTTCATGCTGTTCGTAATGTGAATTCAATTTAAACAAAGTAACAAATAATAATTTAAAATAAAATTGCCACTAAAATTGAAGTGTGTCATTCATTTCTTCCTATTCGTTCCTGAGTTCTACTTTATTACTTCATTCCACCGTTTTTTTTGTTTATAATATTAGTCTGAAAATGAGGTTATACTTTACAAACAGCTAAATAATAAAGCGACAATATACAGCTCTTCACAAAGCTATTTCTCTCTTGTTACCTACTGTACCGTATTACTCTGTGTCGAGCGTATTGCCTAGCTTTTCTACTTTATTTAAAAGTCAAAAAGCGTCCGTGCCAATCTCCATATTAATAACCATGTTATGGAAATGCAATTAGGACCATAGTCAGGGCTGTACAGCTGTCCTGGCCAGAGATGGTTGCGAGTAATTATGAACCGCACTTTTTTTCTGGAGTATATTTCATATATGTGCATAATTTGCACATAATTCATCGTGACTGATGTTTTTTTGTGATTTCCCTCAGACGTTCAAGTCTGTGCGATGTACAATTCACAAATTCAATTAGCCACGCCGTGTAATATTGAAAAAACGAATAAAGTCAAACAATTTAAATAACATGAACAAAAAAAAATCGAAACGAAATGATCAATTTTGTAATAAATACAAAAACAGAGGAAAGGGAAGAAAAAATAAGTTTTCAAGAATAAGAAGATCAAGTTAATAAAAAGATTTAAGACTTTTTTTCTCGCCATTGTGAACGTTAGAATTTTGTTTCAACCCTGAATTATTACCCTGATGTTTATTGTTTGTTACAAAAGAGTTATCTTACTTTTAATTATTCTTTGGTGTGATAAGACCACCCTTGTGGTGCCCCATCCATACACTCATATCTTTCATCCATAGCCTTAATTGGGGAACAATGATTTTGTATCAAGTTTCGATGTTATCAAAAAACGAATCTCCTTGTAGGTCCTAACCTTTAAGATAAGCCCAATTGCTACATACAGTACCGGTGACATTGATGAACTTACAAAATCTTACATTTTCGTGCAGAACAAATGCCACTACTAACATAATTATTCTACTGAGCATTGTGAGGGGTTTACAACTCGAAAATTTGGTGTGGACCTGATTTCAAGTGATTTCAGGGATTTCAGATGATTTCGGAGATTTCAAGTGATTTCAGGGATTTCAAGTGATTTCAGGTGATTTCAAGTGATTTCAGGTGATTTCAGGAATTTCAAGTGATTTCAGGTGATTTCAGGGATTTCAGATGATTTCAGGGATTTCAAGTGATTTCAGGGATTTCAAGTGATTTCAGGTGATTTCAAGTGATTTCAGGTGATTTCAGGAATTTCAGGGGATTTCAGGTGATTTCAAGTGATTTCAGGGATTTCAAGGGATTTCAAGGATTTCAAGTGATTTCAGGTGATTTCAAGTGATTTCAGGTGATTTCAGGGATTTCAAGTGATTTCAGGGATTTCAAGGGGATTTCATGGCAATTTAAGTGTACACCTGATTTCAGCAGTTGTTACCCCTCGGAGCATTGTTGTTAGTTCGATTTAAAAGCGATAGTTGCGCTACAGGCAAGTGGGACCTTGGACGCAGATTCGGACCCCGGAAATACTTCTCATTGGAAGACGCGAGTCGGTACACCTTCTGTATATCGTAATAAAGTCTATTGGTATCACTACATCAGTGACCAAACTTTAGGATTCATTGCCTTCTACATATTTATTCCGCTCCTAAACAGTAGAACAATGTCCTATATTGATTTATATACTGACCAGTTGATTATTGTGCCGAATTAATTCCTTCCTCGGCTGTCTTGACTGCACGTTGCACCACGGCTGTTTTATTGCCATCCTGTCTATCCCACGGCTTGTATGGGGAAGGGAGGGGAGAGTAGGGAAGAGGTGCGAGTCAGGAGTTTATCTCTCACTCGGCTATGTGACGCTATTTCCTATCACTTCCACGCCATTTGGTCGGACATTATCCTGCTGGATGGTGACGTCACGTGTTTCTTGGCGCGCGATCAACACACACAGTCAACACGGCTCGACAATCTCGTCGCACTCAAACTTGTTTATCGCAATCGCCGGTATGATCATGGAGTTGTCTATCTCAGCGACGAGCCGTGTACCAGATCGAGTACTTCCGGTTATGTCGATATACCTGGAAATGGCGTACTTCCGGTTTCGTCGATAGACCTGGAAATGGCGTACTTCCGGTTATGTCGATATACCTGGAAATGGCGTACTTCCGGTTTCGTCGATATACCTGGAAATGGCGTACTTCCGGTTTCGTCGATATACCTGGAAATGGCTGCCGTGTTCGGTTTTGTTGAACCGGCAGTTGGAGCTACTCCCACGTTGTTAATTCAGCAAGGCTTTCTTTTATTATTACATATGATGTGATAATATAGAAGACCTTGAATTCGGGCACTAAATATGAAACAAGTTTCGGTAGGACAACAATCAGCTTGAACAACGAACATGGCCGCCTTTAATCACTATTTAATGTCATCAAGTAGTACACGTTTTTAACATGGAGTTAAACCTCCAGTACTACAGTAGGCCCTACTACAACCCCATAAAGCATGATCGCACAAACAAGAAACTTCTCTCTCATTAGTACTTAATTTATCATTTCTGGGTCCTTATTCTATAACAGCAAACGAAATGCATGCGATGCGAAAGTGTCAAAGCCCATACGATACACCATGTTAGAGTATACGGACACGTCGGGATGAAACGAAGGTGGGCGGCTTTCATTTCGTTTACGGTTATTTGCTCGTTGTTTTGCCTCGGTTACTGAGTGTATACTTACACACCGGTATAAATGTATATATATATATATATATATATATATATATATATATATATATATATATGTATATATAGGCCTATATAGACGAGTATTGGCGAGAAATGAAGCCGCGACTTACCCGCGCGCTGATAGTGTGGGATAGGGGATTCGGTCGATCGTTACCTCCACCTCTCATGGATACAAGTATACGGTATATATATATATATATATATATATATATATATATATATATATATATAATATCTTCTTTTTCTGTATTTACCTTCCTTCCCCTTCCATCTGTGCTCGTCCTTGCCTTCCCATCGAGGGAGCTGGGGACCTCTTCTTTGTAATGTATCGCTTTGCGTTACTTCCAACAGTCTTCGATATCAAGGACTCAGCCCTCTTAATACGCTTTAATCTCATTCTACTTCAAGGTAGACTATACAATAAGCCTATTTACTTGATGTCTGGACCTGGTAGCACTTTGGATACGACGTGTGTTACCGTACGATAACATGCTATCGACTGGGTGTGATGGAGACATAGGCCTACTTTCATCTATGAATAAAGAAGTTTGTCAGGCTAACATTTGAGTTTTGGATTGTTGTCATTTGTATCACTCATTTTTCACTTTCGGTAAAAATTACGAATTTAGAGTAAGCTTGACCTTTATAGTCATTTATCGTCAAGATAAACAGCCATCATGAATGAAATTATTCTCTTCTAAGAAATATCAATTTTTTGAAGATTGCAAAATAATAACTATATAATTGTTACTCCATCGGTCATTCAGCAATACACTGTAGAAACATGATACATTTGAAGAATAATTACGTATAAAAGTAGTCATTGTGACTGGAGGGGTTATTAAATGTTGGATCATCCCCTATTCTCACGTCACCATGTCTATATGGACACTATTCCAGTGTGTTTTCATGCCACCCTTATTCTCACTTTCGGCATATAGAGTCGCCTCTTTATCGGGTTCGTCAAATCGTTTTACTGATACGTAAATCCACCTCGATGAACATGTTCGCACAATTCCGCTCGTCTTCGGACGTTTCCGATCTATTTTGGTCCCAAGATTGGGTCAAGGGTTGATGTAACTAGGTGCTCAAGTACTTCAAATAGTTATAAAAAGTAGTTATAAAAATAGAGACATTCATATACACTATTTTTTCTATGTTCACAAATCAGTGACCCGGTATGGTCTGCGAACACAGATAAAACATGGTGAAATGAATATCTCTATTTTTCGTTAGGGCCAATACGGAATTGTAAAGTCGCAGCCCGGTGCAAGCATCCCCTTAAGACGAATGTTCCTTCATCGGCTATGATATAACGACCTGATGTCGCGACATGTTACATTTGTATGTAAATAATTGAAATGACAATGTAACTTTCACCAACACTTCGAATATTAATAATTCAATCGGAATGGGGTTCAAAGTGAAGTCATTTCATGACGAATCCAGCAATATATAGTCGAAGAATAGTTATACGGTTGATGCGTTTACTTACACATAGACTGTCGGTATACATATTAAATGTAGTTGAATCATACATTATTTTTCTCTCAAATGAGTTACCATTAGAATTGAAAATATGATCACACAAACTAACAGACAGAAATTGTATCAAGACCCGGTATCACCAACTCCAGTTATCCTTAATCTGAGAATTAGTGAAACCAAATAGCATGGTAACCACGATGATAACCGATTTCAACTCTCAGTTACATATCAATTTTGTAATAAGAGCGCTTTTAATCAACAGTATACTGAATGGTGAATGGAACTGAAAACGTAGATGGTGATCACAGATGAACTGCAGAATGTCTTTCGACAGAACGATATGTGTAGCCTGCAATGTTTGATGGAGTAGCGTGTTTGTTGTTGGTTTTTACCAATCCTCTCAGCCAATTGAGCCAAAAAGCTTTATCAGTATTTGCTCTCAGCCATTCAGCGGATTTCAGTCCAGCCGCAACCCTCGACCTTGTTTGAATTTTGATCGAATTACACCCGGCCAGCCAGATTTTACTTGGTCCAAATAGCCATATATGTTGAATGGCCAGCAGATTCTAGACTGTGATAACTCTGGGTTTGTGTGTGGCCAGCAGTAGTATAGTATGCCATACGCTATACTATATATATATATATATATATATATATATATATATATATATGTGTGTGTGTGCATGTGTGTTGTAGCGTAGACTTTGAGGGGCAGGAGGAAGATGATAATAAGTCACTTTTCGGTGATTTGCCCTTCCTTGAAACAACTGGTGGCTTTAAAAAGAGCCTTGGGTTTCGACGTTTCGGCTGAAAACGTTCAGCCATCTTCAGGAGTCGTTGTAGGTGTGGTAGCCGGCAGTCGATTTGGTAGCCGGCAATCACTCGATTGCCGATTTTTCGATCGATTTTTTTTATAAATTTAATTCAGAGTATAGTAGATTACATATTGATTAAATAATATGAATTTACATTATAAATTGTATTGATGGGTCAGTGGTTATAGTTGGGCCTATCACATGAATATTGGGAGTTCAGCTGACCCCCTTGACCCCTCCGGCTCTGCCGCCCCTGGTCTCTAGTAGTATGTGAAGTGAAAGTATGCAGTCTGCACACTGCTATAGCGTTCGTCGAGTCCCAACCTATTATCGCACTGCGTTACGGGAATAATGGAACTTTCATTCAAATGTAATACTCGGTATAGTTTATACATGCTGGCACTTTGTGCGACTCGACGCCATTGCGTTAGATGATCAGTGCATCGAGCTCACGCTTAGACCGTGCTGCTTTTAATATTCGCCAGATGAAGGAAATACAGGATGTCTAACCATGGAGTTGTGTATATGGAGGTCTATCTCAGTGACGAGCGGTGTACCAGATCGAGCACTTCCGGTTACTTTGATCACGATGTAGTGATCCATTTGCCTGTAGCGCACTTATCGGTTATATGTCGAACTATACTATACAAATAGACTATACAAGTGCTTAACAATGCTATATACAGTGATCAGTAGAATTATTAGGTTAGAGTAGGCAAATTGTTTTTTCACGAAAATTATAGAATTTGTAAGTTCAACTTTTTACCTGTACCGTAGCCAATTCAAACATTCACAATGTGGATTAAAATAAAATGAATCTTCTTTTATCTTGATATTCTACTTATTCTTATTCTTGAAAACGTATTGTTTTTCGTCTTTTTTCGAACTGTTCTTCTGTTCTTTTTATTGACGTTTAAAAAATATATTAAATTATTTCCTTCAAAAGGAGTTCGAATTACATAAAAATGTGTGATAGTGTGTACCATTTTTGTGTTCACAATCAGAGACATTTTGATTTTTTTTTGAAAAGATTTTATTTTTCAAATTTTCTCACCCAGCCTAATTTTTTGGGGGGAAATTTGAGATGATATTTCTCAAAACTGGTTAAACCGATTCAACCCACAAACTATACACTTTTAAGTCTGCGTGTACAGAGAAAGTTCCTTGTTGATCAGACAAACCCTGCGACCTGTGCAATAGGTAGGCCTATACTGTACAAACAAACAGAAAAACCACACATAGACAATTAGCTCCATAAGAGTGGGATGGAGGTCTTCGCTTTCGCTCATCAAATTATAGTAATTTTTCCTCTATAGATAACATAGTAACTAGGAACCTGTCTTCTAAATTTTATCCCGCAAATATCCAAGTCCCTCCACCAACACGAACGTGCTTCAGTTTCGAACTGACGAGATAGTTATTAATTACATAGTTGAAGTGAGGTGAGACGTAACACCGTTTAAGCCCTTGCGCTGTAATGATGAGTTAAGTGAAACTATCTACACTGATAGTCCCATGAATTATTCATCAGATGCCACAGAATGACATATGTCACCACCTGTTACATCTCATTGTGAACCCGATATTTGCCGACACTTGCCGATAACACCCGACATCTAGTAACTTGATCAGATCGAGTTGTTTTATTTGGCTATTATCAAAATCGTTTTATGTTCGTTTGAAAAGAGGACCATAAACTACCAACATTCGTATATAGAAAAAATATATATATTTCAAAGATTTCGATAATTGCAGCTTTCTTACCATCTATATATTTAAGTAATGTTGGTAATTTTACAGTTTGACAGCTATAACAAGAATTATATATATATATATATATATATATATATATACATATGTGTGTGTGTGTGTGTGTATTTAATACCAACTTGAAAGGGAAAAGAAAGTAATTGTCTCCGCCACACTGTGATGAAGCGACTTAATAATTGATCATGAATAGCTTGCATGCTCGTATAAGTTTATTATTAATATTAACATGTTGATATTTTAATCATGAAATAACGCGGTTTTATTTATAAATACGTGCAGCTTGCATGCTCAGATAAGTCGCGCTTATATGTGTGAAAATCTTTCAATTAACGTTCAGTGAAAATGCAACGGTGTATTTAATTAAATCGTGTAATTATTCTACTATATGCACCGAGATTAAAACTCGCGAGAAATAAGAGTTATCACAAATAAAATAAACGAAAACTCTAATTTCCATATATATATATATATATATATATATATATATATATATATATATATATATATATATATATATATATATATTATATATATATATATATATTTATATATAGGCCTATTATTATATTATATATATATATATATATATTTCCATTGATACGTTTGATATGTTTCTTAATTCACCAATAAGAATAGAACATAAAACATAAAATGTGTCGTGAAAGTTCAATATGCAGTTCAAGAAACAGTACGAAAAACTATTAGACAGGTTTAATTGCTGTCTAGTTCTGCGGGCTAGATCACGTGATGCTCCCTTGCGGTTATGGGAACCAGAGCTAGTCTGTATGATCATTGTAAAACTATTATTTATGCAATTACACGGATAAATTGCAGTTAAATTGTAGATGTACTCTGAAATGTAAAACCGAGTCATTCAAATTTCTTCCTTTGGTATGGAGCTATGAGCACTATAACCAGATTCTTTGTTTATGTTTCTGAAAAATGTTATATTACGTTTAGATATTTTATGGATTTGATAAATGATATTGTTATGATTTGATATGTTTACTAGCACTGAAGTTCCATTTCGATTCTTCGGAATCATTCATACGGACACTTATCGCATGTTTCCCGCTTGTATGCATCACAGGTCCATAATACAATTATTTCTCAGTATTTGTTCATTATTATTCACTATTTGTTTTCATTTATTCTAACTATTTGTTCTCAGTTATTCAAACTCATTAATAATAGTTATCATCAGTGTGTTTTAATACAATTCATCTAACTTTATATACATTTTTTGTCCCATTTCTTGTCATTCTGTGTCTCATGACAACCTTTTATTCAAAGGCAGAATCTTATTTTTGATAAATAAAGATATTTAATACGAAAAACCAAATGAAAAGCTACCGAAAACACAGATACGTTAATAGTAACTTGGTACAAGTAAAGTTTAGTCACAAACAATTTACAAACAAGTTCCAAACAAGTTAGAAAGAAGTTTATAGGAAATTCAGTGCAATTGAAGATGTTGATGTTGATCGAGATAGATCGATGCCAGCTGAGAAAATGGTGACTCTGATAAGGCAGTCATCCATAGATAAGATAATTATATCTGGAAAAATTAAATGAAGAGAAAAATCCAGAAAATTTTCACAATTCTATCAAAAATGTTGCTAGGTTTACGTTTAAAAATTGAAATCCACTTGAATTTTAAGGACATAAATATATGTTCCTGATATTTCCAGCAAACTTGATCAAAATAAAGGAAGTGATAGGCGTACTTAAAATGTCTACAGTACTGTCCTGAGATTGAGGAAGTCTCTAAATGAGACCGTATAGTTATACTGACTAAACGTCAATTGCCCTCGAGTCTCAGCATCATCGAAACCAATTGTTATTGTTAATGTCTCCATCAGAATCTATACCGTCTCTTTCTTCCCGAATCCTGTGAATAAGGTCCATAGGGAATAAAGGAAATGTAACGTGAGTCTATTTAATAGAGTTGTTTGGAATACTGAAAGTGTGAATCAGTTCTCTAATGCATAAGCTCTTTGAAAATGATACTCTTTGGAAGTGAATCGAATCCATGGCGCTATCAGATTTCGAGTCCATCTCGACTCACTTCACAAACAATGACCGAACAAACAAAGCAAACTAACACAAACAGCACAAACAATCAGACATACGCTTTTCTATTCAATTTTTTTTTCATCACACACAAACAAAAAAGTTGCCATCCCTTTGAATAAGAGCTGACAATGTAAATTAATGGTAATGTAATTTCCACCCTCCGTCCCATGCACCGCCAACTGTATGTACGGGGATCTGTGGTTGAACGCAACAGGCAGATGGTATTGGCATATCAACAAGGCTGTGTGTATTCCAAGCACAGCCGCCTAATTACAACCCTGGCAACTCTAGGAGACGGTGATTGCATGCCTATATACGAAAAGCAACAGACTGAATATCGATTCGGATCCCTTCATGGCCTCTTTTTTATGTTCCTTGTTGAATACGCGTTTAGTAGCTTGACACGTTTGCACCTCATCAGTAAGGGAGTTACCGATTGCCTGTCTGCGAAACGCAGCAGTACTTGGGGCCTACTAGTGTAGCATTACGACTGGGAGGAAGGAAAAGAAAAAAATATGGTAATGATAGGAGGAAGGATATGAGGGTAGGAAGGAAGGATGGAATGAAGGATGAAGAAAGGAATGAAAGGGAAAAAATAAAAAGTAGGCGTAGAAAAAAGTAGGAGAGCGAATAGGGGAAAAGGGGAAATAGAGACGCAGGGATCAAGGAAGGATTGGAGAAAAGATGCAGGAGGGAAGAAGACAAACGTGAAATGATACAAATTAATTAGTGAAGTAAATAGTTAATGATTATTTGAGTCATGTTCATGCACATACAAGCATAGAAATCTTGTTATAAAATAGAAAATGATGTACCAGTAGTGAATTCTACATTTCTGCCTCTTTAAAATCCTGATAAAGAAATCATGGTCGAATGTTTATTATTAAATAAATCAATCACTTATACTAATATCTATTTAATTAGTCAATTCAAGGAACGTTTATTTTTAGTCAATAATTGTGACACTGACCACTGTCACATAACGGGTGAATATAAAATGAACTCCTTCTCAATTAGAAGAGTTGCATTGGTATTATAATAACATTGCATTCCATAAAAACACGCCACGTAAATCACATTATTCCAAATTTTGAATGATAATAGCTTTACCACAAAATATCCGGCAGACACTAGTTCTAGTACCGATATAACTTATTTAACGAGAGTTCAATTCAATTACAATTACCACTTCAATTACACAGTAAAGTAGTCATGTCGACCACATCGAGCTATCGATCGCGTATTGCATCGCTTGGAGCCGGTGTGACGTGTATGTTTAAAGGACATCATAACCTTATAACTAGATTTTAATTAATAATGAGTTATGACGATATTTATTCCCCTAAAAAAATCATCATCTCAATTTATGCAATTTAGGATTCATTTGTGTCCTCCCTCCATAGAGACCATGGGTCATAGCGTATGCATTACCGATTCTGTATAGAAACATACATACACAAAATCGATTAATATCTACGTCACTACTCGGAGAAAAAGCCGAGTCCTGGAGGACAAATGAATAAATTATAATTTCTGAAATTGAGATGGTGATTTCTAGTTTTCTCTAAAAATTGTGAAATAAATATAGGTAATCACTTTTCGTTAGAATCTAGTTTCAGGGTTGTGTTGACCTTTAGTAGAAGAACAGGGTGTTTTATCGCTGGCAGGCTGTCCAACATAGTAATGAGAGAGACAAGATGTTTCGTGCTGCGCATTGAAAGCGCAATGCTGAAGTATGTGAACAAGAATTTAAAAAACTATTAACAATAACTGGTAGGAAAAATCCAAAAACAACTCTTGAACATTTTTTCGACTATAATTCCGAGTAAACGTGTACGTTTTTCGGGCGATGTGAATTATTTTTTTTCATTATTCCGATTGTTCATAATGTTGGAACTCAATTCCATTTCATTTTTTTTTTCAAATTGTGCATTTTGAGTGAACGTATCAAAGTTAAATTTGAAAATATTTTCTGATGGATGGTTTTAAATTATATACGAGTCATTTGAATTATCTTGATTCTTGAAATGTGTGTTAATTTTACTACACAATTTGTTATGATTAATTAATTTGCATTGTATGTCATGTAGAAAAAAAAGAGAAAGAGATAACAAATTGCCAAATATAAATATCATTAATATTATCAAAATTGAATAATTATGGTTGTAATCATTAATTACTCTCTAAATACATCGAAATAAACAAAACAACGCTTCCGTATACCCTAGATGTTGGTGGGGTCATTAAGCAGCATGAATACAAATAAATAAATATTATGAATATTGCATATGCAGCAAATTATTCTATTTCAATACAAGAATGTGCGAACAAATGGAGCAAATGGTTTCTTATAGCTACATTGAGTTAGTTCTTACGTTTTGTCACCACCGCTCTCTCTGGTATGCATCACAGAGGCCGTGTTTTTGTTAATAAACTTCCCTTCTCGATATTGGCCAGACTGGTCCAGAGAGACATATCGTGTAATAATCAACTTTCCTTCCCTTTTATTCCTGCTGAATATCCAGTTTCTTTTAACAGAGTGCATGCGGTTCAAACGAAACTTTGGAAATATGGAAATTTCTATATATATAAAAAAGAAAGTTTCAAGAGTTTCGGATAATATGAAAATTTGCGAAAAACTTACTTCTAGCAAGTTTGTTTTTTCGTCCTTCGGGAATTTTAGATGAAAATCGAAAAGTCTCGTCTTGTAACTGACTTGATGCGATGTCATTGTATTTTTGGTTCTAACAAACAAACGAACAAACAAACCAAACAAACAAACAACAAGACAGATATATGAATATTGTGTGATTCTGATGCAAGGCGTTATTCAAAATTGTTGAGGTATTGCTAGAAAAGCTATACATAACTTAAAACCAAATTACATAGCGACGTCGAAAACGGATATAAAACTTGAGTATAGTTTCATATTTTATATAAATACCTCGGTCTTACGTTCACCGTTGATCAATTGTTTTTAAAGTTTGCTTAACGACCCCACCAACAGCTAGGTTATACGGGTCAACACCCTCAAGAATTAATATTCGACTTCTCGTAGATAAACAAGTCTGATACGTTATAATATTTCTCAAGTATAATAAAAGATTATTGCAATTCATTTCTATATCTGGAGATTGTGTATTCTCCAACCATCGTGGCAATAGAAGCAAAATACCAACACTAAGTTGTAAAAAATCTTACTTATTATTATATATAATCCAAGTTTTCAAGAATTCAATAGTTATTATAGCACTAACAAACTTGTTATTGTGAATTTGTGATGGAGTTATTAACCATTCATAGTTGTTACGTCTTCGTACTGATGTTTGGTCGCGCCGTCAGAATTATTGGTGGAGGTGCCGTATCATCAGAGAATTACTCCGAATTGAATACGGTACACTACTTTATTCGTATCAACACAATTCTCATCATTCAAACGGTATAGTTGAAACTGAAACACTTACAGTAGGCCTATATATATATATATATATATATATATATATATATATATATATATATATATATACCAGCACATTTAGCGCAGTGGTTAGCACGCTCGCTTCTTGTGATCTGGTAGGCGACGGGAACTTCGGACCCAGTTCGATCCCCGCCGCCGACCATCTTTACAGGGGTTTTTCGTGGTTTCTCTCAGTAGTCTAGGCTAATGCCAGGATGGCTCCCACAATAAGTCGGCCACGACCGCTTCCTTCCCACTATCCTTCCCATTAACCAGGAAACCTTCATCTCATCATCCCATCACCCCATTAATCATCCATCCGACGCCAATAGACCTTCGCTGTCATTACAGTGCGTCGTTAAACCCAATATAATATATATATATATATATATATATATATATATATATATATATTTATTCATACATATAATATATACCGGTATATATATATATATATATAAATATATATATATATATATATATATATATATATATATATATATATATATATATATATATATATATATATATATATATATATATATATATATATCATAGTCTTAAGTATTGCGAGTATCATCTCCATCAGTCAAGACGTTTATCAGCGTGAAATAGCACGTGACAGCGTGACTGATGGAGCGTGGAAACAGCGGCCTCTTAACGTTGATTGCCGTTGACGGGAAGCATCATGACAAATACCCTTCCTGCGGGTATTATATACGCTAGGATATACTTCAGGGAGATTAGTGGTGTTTACCAGCATGGATCATTTCCACCGCTCTGGAAGAGATGAACAATATATCGAGCTTCTTTCAAATACCACAAACCGACGTCGGCTAATGTTGAATATTTGTTAGTGTAATACTATGGAGTGTTGATCGTTAAAAGCCGGGGGACGTATTTATATATATATATATATATATATATATATATATATATATATATATATATATTATAATATATATAAGATTTTTCATCTTTCTTTGAACGTTCTCCTGAAAACTCACAGGAACGTGTGCATGTAAAGAGTAATATAATATAACATCTATGACTACCAATAACGTATATTGGTAGTCATAGATAACATAAAGGTTAATGGAAAATACAGGACTACTTTTTCATGAGCATTCGATAAAGTTGGTTCGATTTTTCACAACTATGTATAACTAATATGCATTAGGTTAATTCAAATCTTTTTAATGGATGTATCTATTTAGTTTTACCAACAGTTTCCGTGAACATGTCAATTGTTTCCGTCTTCATGGTAGCCTATAGACAAAACTAAACTATTCACATAAGTTAAAAAATAAATGTTGTATACAAATTACATATAGGTATCGCTTCAAGGAGTAAATAAGAATATTATAAGAAAGAATAAAGAATATTTCTTGTAAAAAGTTGAAGAAGCAAATAAGCATTCTCATACCTCACGTCTCATACCCATCAACCATCTTTGGTTGCCATATTTCATTTCGATGCTCTTCTTTCATTAATATGAACTTCCTGATAAGGCTTCCGAGACGACATTCTCCAGGTTTAGTTGGATGGTTGTGACAAGTGACAGAAGACAAGACATTGACAGTATCAGTAACCTTGAATTCTTATTAGCTACTATTTTCGTTGTTTAAGGATTTCATTTTCTCGTTATACGTTAGACGTTAGTTAATGTCCTTTAGGTTCTGATGTCCTTTAATACTAGTTCCATGTTCCATTATGAATAATCCGTATAGCTACTGTTGCATATCAATGAACCGGTCAGTGCTGTAGTGACCATCTGTACCGGTCAGCGTTCTTTTGAACCATTCATGTGTAAATGACGCAAGGTTTATTCGTGCAAATAGCTATTGTCGACGTGTATTACTCGGGCGCATAGTCAAGCGACGTTCTTTTTCCAACTCATTTAGTCCGCTGCTCGCACTAATGATTGTTACCGCTCCACTCGACTAATCCTTCCGACTACATTATACACACTCCGTTGTACGCTAATCCCGCAAACCAATTAACTCAAATTACAAACAATCTCATTATTCGCACTCTTCATAACACAGCTGTCTTTCGCTATTCGCACGTACTCGTTATAAACCCCATTTGGTTCTCTGCAACTTATCCAACTTGATGGTTTTGTTAATCTATAAGTCGAGCAAATCGTGTTATTTACTCGGCTTTTATTTTGACAATATTTAAAATGTTCTTGTTACATCTCTTGGTATATTCAGAATAATAAAAGAGATAAAATTATAAATCATCTAGGCCTAACCTTATTCGTATAAGACAGAATTCACCTCGAATGTTCGTATAATTTAATTCTTAGACATAAGTTCGAAGTATATGCCCACAATAGAAATAATTTAACGAAGTTAGATGTAATATATCTGCAATCAGATAGCTTGCTGATATCTAAGATTATAGGTTCTTAGTCAGCCTTATAATCATGGCTGATGGCAACGATGAACAGACTCAACTGCCTCGTGGCAATTTCACTTGAGATTATACTGATTGTATAATAATATTCCCGATCTGAGAGATTCACTCTATTTATCAACTTGTCGATACTTGTTTATTTGTTATCTGTCAGATGGTAATATGTCTGCCTACAAACGCACACATCACATTTATATGTATGAATAACTCTCTCTCTCTCTCTCTCTCTCTCTCTCTCTCTCTCTCTCTCTCTCTCTCTCTCTCTCTCTCTCTCTCTCTCTCTCTATATATATATATATATATATATATATATATATATATATATATATATATATATATATATGTGTGTGGGTGTGTGGGTATGTGTATGTTATTTGAAACGCGATCCTGGCTGTATTTCGTAAACTCTAGTAATGTTATCACTGTATCAATCTCTTATCAAGAGTGCGCTATTGAGTCGACTGGAGCCGGAATAACTAACCGGAAATGACTTGTTCCAATAGCAATATCCGGCCCGTGCTGCAAACCTTGTTTCCCCTGTTGTCAATGGAAGTTGCATTATATATTGCAGAGTCGGTATGGTTGTCTGTCTGACCGGAAACTGGAGATCTTGTTGTAAAATAGTTTAGCTCATCTCCTCTCTCTTGCTCTTTTGTTCTTCTGCTCTCTTGCTCTTTGGCTCTCTTGCTCGTTCCCCACCATTTCATGTACTTATAATAATAAGTGACGTCAAGGGTTGTAGCAAACCATTGTGGGGAAACTATCTCTTACAAAATTGTATAATAAATAACTATATATAGATTAATGAAATGCAAGAACAAGAACAAAAAAAATCGGAACGATCAATTTAGTATAAATACAAACATAGAGACAAAGGAAGACAAAAGAAGTTTTCAAGAACAATGATAAAACGGAGATCGAGATAATAAGCAAATTCAAGATTGGTTTCCCAGTGTAGATGTGTGTATTGTTGTCCAACCCTTGAATTATTACTTCAAGATCTATTGTTCGTCAAATGAGTTATATTGTATTATTTGTAATTATTCTAAGGGGTGGTATCGCCCTTGTGGTGCCTTGATTCATGTCTAGTTTCGAAGTTATTACAAAAAAAGTACAGTCCAATATAGGCCTAGAAACATATATAAATATGTGTATATATATATATATATATATATATATATATATATATATATATATATATATATATATAGTGTGGCTCATTACGTTTCTATGCTTGGTGGAGGTGCCGGCTCTGGAAACATTCAAAAGCCACGTGACCATGACTCACGTTGTTGTTCCTGTTGTTCCAGATGCAGTAGCCGTGAAGGGAAGCCATGTGGCCGTGGATGCTCGGTTACTGGCTGATGCTGATTGGAGCCACAGCAGACAGTAACCTGGTCACTAATTGTCCACCGGAATGCATTTGTCTCTCGCAGACCCAGGTAAATTGTTGCCCACTTTTAGTATCATTTTCCGATGGAACCTATATAATATATAAAGGAGTAAAATGACCTAGTTGTCGACGTGGCTTTGATTTCTAACTTCTATTTTCGGTTAGCATTGAATAAATAAATATCTGTACGGGATAGAGTGACTGAGTCCTGTTGTCTCCACGGGAGTCGATGCAGCGGAATATCAGTTTTTTGCTAATAACTCACGAACGGTATGTGATATCGAAATCAAGGAAACAAGGAAACACAGATATTTTTAATATCCTCCAGATAATGTATCCAATAAATATGCGTCTCTTATCGCCTAATTGTAGGGCGTGTAAAAAATGTTTTTGTTTAACCGTATACGCCTGACAATTGGGCGCTCCGAGATGAATAGCTATTCCTTCACCATCCTGAAGGTATCACACATTTTTGTGTTTCATTATTTTCAGAATTTTTATATCTTATACCGTTCGAAAGTTATTAGCAAAAAAGTGAAATTGCGCTAAATCGACTCGCATGGTCTCTTGAGCAGTCTTCAAGTATTGGTGGGAGTTTTGTATTGTAATGAATGGTAGTCCTGCTGGGAGCGATTTGAGCACCAAGAAAATGTATCTGTCAGAGCACTGGTGAAAGGGAAATCTGCTAGGAGCGCTACTTGGTGTGCATAGGCACTGTCATACTTCGTTGCATTTCTAGAGACCACTTTATCTATGGTCGTACCAATATACTACTTGTGTTCACGAAATAAGGTCATCTTCGTCGACCAATATAACAAACAAAAATATCGCCGCTATATTTGTATAAGTGTGAATCTTTACAATCGAAACTTTTACAATCAATAAGTTTGTGTACCTTGGACACAAATAATTATTTAATATTCCAGATATTTCATCTTGCAATTTGGGCCTACTGTAAAATTCGATGATGAAAGGGGCTGATGACCAATTGTGTATATGGACCATACAATTTAATAGGGAGTTATAAGATTGCCCTTTGTACACAATACAATGTTGAAAAAGAATAAATCATTATCAAGTCAGTTCGAGTTTCCTCTATAAAACGAAATAGTTGAAATGCGAGGCGTGAGAGGCCAGATCTTTCTGATAACGTATTGCCAAAAGAGTGCCAGAGACATTCGAATATTTGAATATCGAACACTCACGCTGATTTAGCTGTTAGCACTGCGCTCAGACACGTAAGCTTTATCCGTGATCCACTTGGCAGTGAATGCCTTTATGCGAGATTCACTCGGCACTGTCTAGATGCCTTTTTCGACTGGAAAAAATCGGGTATAATACAAGCTCTTCGTAGGAAATAGTAGAACGTAAGATAATAGCATCGCTAGTAATAATTGTGCATATATTTCAATAATAAAATTCATCAAGTATCTCATTGTTGATAAAACTTGATTATAAAGAGTATAAAAGTAAGTAAATGCAAATTAACGTTGCAAGATCAAAAATAAGACAAAATGATCTTGTGAGCGGGATTTACCGGTGAGAGTTGATATTTATGTTGGGGAAACTATATAACTGATAATTTCTTTATTCATTTCATGGTTCTTGATTCCCCAAGTGATGAATAATGAAGACATTTAAAGGTACAATTATGAAGCGGCCTATAATAGATACCAACTTGAAGAATATTCGTAAACAAACAAAGTATACAGAATCTATAGTAGATATTATATTATTATATTATACTATTTTACATATAATAAACTCATTAAATATATAATATATAATAATATGCATATTAATTAAATGAGTGGAACTTTAAGTGAAACGTTTTTTGATTCACATTATGTTTTCACTTCCGATTTCAATTTATGATAGTTTCGATTTCAATTTCGCTTTTCTAACGACTTTGCATATCGATTTCGATTTAAATTTTGAAATATCAATGATTATAGATTCTACTTTCAGAAGGAATAATTTCCATTTCAATTCTTATTTGAAATTCTTATTTACAATAACCTATGCCTACAGTTTTGATAAATTCATGTATTTCATTTTCAAAGTGTTTCAAATTTTCAAATTAGGCTACCAATGATTTATGATTTATGAAGTATTATTTATTTTTTGTTCTACTGCGTGAATTGGACAGGGGATTGACATTAAATCATTAAATTACACTTTTGATGGACATCGCATTTTTTACCCACGCGTCACCTTACTCCCAGTAATGATACTATACCTGCTGGCTATATACTATTGACATCAGTGGAGATATAAAGTGAATCGTTCCGATGGGGCTATATATATAGATATATATATATATATATATTACTAATGGTTGTAAATTCCAGTAATCAATTATGTATGCCCTACAAATATCATATATCAAGACAAGAGTAAACAGTTTCATGTCCACATTGTGTAATTTTCATTGAAATAATCAATTCAATTAGAAAATATACTATTATGGAAAAGTGAAATCTATTTATTGATTATATCTATTGGTTTATTATATTTACCTATAGTTAAAATATGTCTGATATCTGAGATTTTATTCCTAGTGCCTTGAGCTACAATTATCGACTTGATCTTGATCTGCCGGTAATGAAGTTAGTTTTGGAACGAGTGACTGTACAGCTGCAAGCCGAAGGACTCGCTAAGGAATGGAAATGTCGTTGAATCGAACGAATAAGTTTGAAAAAAGAGAACTGGCGAAGCAAAACGGCTGATGTTAATGCAGTGAAACTGTGCACAAAAATAAGACTTATAATATCCGTAGCTCATTATATTTAGATATTTTTTATTTTTGCCATGTGAACTAATGATCTATTCTACTGCTACCTCGATGTAGTGATACTAACAGATTTTATCATCATATAAAGAAGGTGAGCCGACTCCATGATAATAACTGAATGTGGACACGCGAATGATGTAAATGCTGTGTTTTGAACATTTCTTATACCATTTTTCCAGTACCTTATTACAGTACGTTCATACTTTTCCAGTATGAATATAGTACATAAGATATGATATTCAAGCAATTGTGCATGTTATTCTTTTATGAATACTCCTTGTTGAATATGAATGCTCCATGTCCTGAACATCTTGTTATGTTATGAGAACTACACAACTACACACTTACTCGATTGTTATTCTTGGGGCTATGTATAATTAAATACATATATATATATATATATATATATATATATATATATATATATATATATATATATATATATATATATATATATATATATATATGTATATATATATATATATATATATATATATATATATATATATATATATATATATATATATATATATATATATAGTGATGCCTCCGGGTAACAAATTAGGAACCGGGTAACCGCCGAAATTACCCGGGTATTACCCGGGTAATTTAAAAATCTATATGAAACTGAAAACTAAAAACTGTATGACAATATATGCATCTCAGTTCTCGGTAAAGGATAGTATTTGACATGGCAACTAGAGAGCGGTTGACAGGAGAGGGATTCAGTACACTGTGCAGTGCCCGCGGTGAAACATATATTTAATTTCAACCATTGCTCTCAGCGATCTGAAAATGTTATTTCATGCATGAGAAGGGATCACTTAACAATTGTTATTTGTCAGAATTTTACGAAAATCATATTCGAATTTTCCCGTTTTCTGGACACAGGGTAGGACACATGCCCGCGATGAAACATAAATTTAATTTCAACCATTGCTCTCAGCGGTCTGAAAATGTTATTTCATGCATGAGAAGGGATCACTTAACAATTGTTATTTGTCAGAATTTTCCGAAAATCATATTCGAATTTTCCCGTTTTCTGGACACAGGGTAGGACACATGCCCGCGGTGAAACATATATTTAATTTCAACCATTGCTCTCAGCGGTCTGGTAATGTTATTTCATGCATAAGAAGGGATGAATTGACAATTGTTATTTGTCAGAATTTTCCGAAAATTATTTTCGAATTTTCCCGTTTTCTGGACACAGGGTAGGACACATGCCGCGATGAAACATATATTTAATTACAACCATTGCTCTCAGCGGTCTGAAAATGTTATTTCATGCATGAGAAGGGATCAATTAACAATTGTTATTTGTCAGAATTTTCCGAAAATCATATTCGAATTTTCCCGTTTTCTGGACACAGGGTAGGACACATGCTCGCGATGAAACATATATTTAATTACAACCATTGCTCTCAGCGGTCTGGAAATGTTATTTCATGCATGAGAAGGGATCACTTAACAATTGTTATTTGTCAGAATTTCCGAAAATCATATTCGAACTTTCCCGTTTTCTGGACACAGGGTAGGACACATGCCCGCGATAAACATATATATAATTTCAACCATTGCTCTCAGCGGTCTGAAAATGTTATTTCATGCATGAGAAGGGATCACTTAACAATTGTTATTTGTCAGAATTTTCCGAAAATCATATTCGAATTTTCCCGTTTTCTGGACACAGGGTAGGACACATGCCCGCGATGAAACATATATTTAATTCCAACCATTGCTCTCAGCGGTCTGGAAATGTTATTTCATGCATAAGAAGGGATGAATTGACAATTGTTATTGGTCAGAATTTTCCGAAAATCATATTCGAATTTTCCCGTTTTCTGGACACAGGGTAGGACACATGCCCGCGATGAAACATATATTTAATTTCAACCATTGCTCTCAGCGGTCTGAAAATGTTATTTCATGCATGAGAAGGGATCACTTAACAATTGTTATTTGTCAGAATTTTACGAAAATCATATTCGAATTTTCCCGTTTTCTGGACACAGGGTAGGACACATGCCCGCGATGGAACATATATTTGATTACAACCATTGCTCTCAGCGGTCTGGTAATGTTATTTCATGCATTAGAAGGGATCACTTAACAATTGTTATTTGTCAGAATTTTCCGAAAATCATATTCGAACTTTCCCGTTTTCTGGACACAGGGTAGGACACATGCCCGCGATAAAACAAATATATAATATCAACCATTGCTCTCAGCGGTCTGAAAATGTTATTTCATGCATGAGAAGGGATCACCTAACAATTGTTATTTGTCAGAATTTTCCGAAAATCATATTCGAATTTTCCCGTTTTCTGGACACAGGGTAGGACACATGCCCGCGATGAAACATATATTTAATTTCAACCATTGCTCTCAGCGATCTGGAAATGTTATTTCATGCATGAGAAGGGATCACTTAACAATTGTTATTGGTCAGAATTTTCCGAAAATCATATTCGAATTTTCCCGTTTTCTGGACACAGGGTAGGACACATGCCCGCGGTGAAACATATATTTAATTTCAACCATTGCTCTCAGCGGTCTGAAAATGTTATTTCATGCATGAGAAGGGATCATTAACAATTGTATTTGTCAGAATTTTCCGAAAATCATATTCGAATTTTCCCGTTTTCTGGACACAGGGTAGGACACATGCCCGCGATGAAACATATATTCAATTTCAACCATTGCTCTCAGCGGTCTGGAAATGTTATTTCATGCATGAGAAGGGATCACTTAACAATTGTTATTTGTCAGAATTTTCCGAAAATCATATTCGAATTTTCCCGTTTTCTGGACACAGGGTAGGACACATGCCCGCGATGAAACATATATTCAATTCCAACCATTGCTCTCAGCGGTCTGAAAATGTTATTTCATGCATGAGAAGGGATCACTTAACAATTGTTATTTGTCAGAATTTTCCGAAAATCATATTCGAATTTTCCCGTTTTCTGGACACAGGGTAGGACACATGCCCGCGATGAAACATATATTTAAATTCAATCATTGCTCTCAGCGGTCTGAAAATGTTATTTCATGCATGAGAAGGGATCACTTAACAATCGTGATTTGTCAGAATTTTCCGAAAATCATATTCGAATTTTCCCGTCTTCTGGACACAGGGTAGGACACATGCCCGCGATGAAACATATATTCATTTCAACCATTGCTCTCAGCGGTCTGAAAATGTTATTTCATGCATGAGAAGGGATCACTTAACAATTGTTATTTGTCAGAATTTTCCGAAAATCATATTCGAATTTTCCCGTTTTCTGGACACAGGGTAGGACACATGCCCGCGATGAAACATATATTTAATTTCAACCATTGCTCTCAGCGGTCTGGAAATGTTATTTCATGCATGAGAAAAGATCACTTAACAATTGTTATTAGTCAGAATTTTCCGAAAATCATATTCGAATTTTCCCGTTTTCTGGACACAGGGTAGGACACATGCCCGCGATGAAACATATATTTAATTTCAACCATTGCTCTCAGCGGTCTGAAAATGTCATTTCATGCATGAGAAGGGATCACTTGACAATTGTTATTTGTCAGAATTTTCCGAAAATCATATTCGAATTGTCCCGTTTTCTGGACACAGGGTACCGCACATGCCCGCGCTGAAACATATATTTAACTACAACCATTGCTCTCAGCGGTCTGAGAATGTTATTTCATGCATGAGAAGGGATCAATTAACAATTGTTATTTGTCAGAATTTTCCGAAAATCATATTCGAATTTTCCCGTTTTCTGGACACAGGGTAGGACACATGCCCGCGATGAAACATATATTCAATTTCAACCATTGCTCTCAGCGGTCTGAAAATGTTATTTCATGCATGAGAAGGGATCACTTAACAATTGTTATTTGTCAGAATTTTCCGAAAATCATATTCGAATTTTCCCGTTTTCTGGACACAGGGTAGGACACATGCCCGCGATGAAACATATATTTAATTTCAACCATTGCTCTCAGCGGTCTGAAAATGTATTTCATGCATGAGAAGGGATCACTTAACAATTGTTATTTGTCAGAATTTTCCGAAAATCATATTCGAATTTTCCCGTTTTCTGGACACAGGGTAGGACACATGCCCGCGATGAAACATATATTTAATTCAACCATTGCTCTCAGCGGTCTGAAATGTTATTCATGCATGAGAAGGGATCACTTAACAATTGTTATTTGTCAGAATTTTCTGAAATCATATTCAATTTTCCGTTTTCGGGACAAGGGTAGGACACATCCCCGCGAGAAACTTTTTTAAATTCAATCCTGCCTCAGGGGTCTAAAAATTTTTTAAACAGAAAAGGGGATCATTTTAAAAATTTTGTTATTTTGTCAGAATTTTCCAAAAAATCATTTCGAATTTTTCCCTTTTTCCCTGGCCGGGTAGGGACACTGCCCCTTTGAAAATTAATTCGTTTCAACCATCGCCCAGGGGTCTAAAAAATGTTTTTCTCAGGGAAAAGGGGTATTTAAACATTTTTATTTGTCAATTTTTTTCCGAAATCATATTCAATTTTCCCTTTTTCTGGACACAGGGAGGACACTGCCCGCGATGAAACAATTTTAAATTTTTAAACCATTGCTCCCCGGGTCAAAATGTTATTTCATGCTAGGGGGGTCATTTAACAAATTGTTATTCGTCAAATTTTCCAAAATCATATTCGATTTCCCGTTTTCTGGACACGGTAGGACACATGCCCGCGATGAAACATATATTTAATTTCAACCATTGCTCTCAGCGGTCTGAAAATGTTATTTCATGCATGAGAAGGGATCACTCAACAATTGTTATTTGTCAGAATTTTCCGAAAATCATATTCGAATTTTCCCGTTCTCTGGACACAGGGTAGGACACATGCCCGCGACGAAACATATATTTAATTCCAACCATTGCTCTCAGCGGTCTGGAAATGTTATTTCATGCATGAGAAGGGATGAATTGACAATTGTTATTTGGTCAGAATTTTCCGAAAATCATATTCGAATTTTCCCGTTTTCTGGACACAGGGTAGGACACATGCCCCGCGGTGAACATATATTTAATTCAACCATTGCTCTCAGCGGTCTGAAAATGTTAGTTCCATGCATGAGAAGGGATCACTTCAACAATTGTTATTTGTCAGAATTTCCGAAAATCATATTCGAATTTTCCGTTTTCTGGACAAAGGGTAGGGACACATGCCCGCGACTGAAACATATATTTAATTCAACCCATTGCTCTCAGCGGTCTGAAAATGTTATTTCATGCATGAGAAGGGATCACTTAACAATTGTTATTTGTCAGAATTTTCCGAAAATCATATTCGAATTTTCCCGGTTTTCTGGACACAGGTAGAGGACACATGCCCGCGATGAAACATATATTTAATTCAACCATTGCTCTCAGCGGTCTGAAATGTTATTTCATGCATGAGAGGGATCACTTAACAATGGTTATTTGTCAGAATTTCCGAAAAATCATATTCGAATTTTCCCGTTTCTGGACACAGGGTAGACCATGCCGCGATGAAACATATATTAGATTCAACCATCTGCTCTCAGCGGTCTGAAAATGTTATTTCAGCATGAGAAGGGATCACTTAACAATTGTTATTTGTCAGATTTTCCCGAAAAATCTATTCAAATTTTCCCTTTTTTCTGGACACAGTGTGGGACACTGCCCGCGGTAAAACAATTTTAATTTCAACCTTGCTCTCAGGGGTCGGAAAGTTTTTTAATGCATGAAGGGGTCACTTAACATTGTTTTTTGTCA